>OX637532.1:74455922-74933422 GCA_951800035.1 Linnaemya tessellans
AACACACTGGATGAATTTTTAGTCCGCTTAATTTTTGTTCTTTTCAAAACACACTGGATTAATTCATCTGGCATAAAATTGTATACGTATACACAGCTTTGTGTGTGTTAGTATTTTATTGTTTATTTGATGTTTGTCTTTCGTTCGCTGTACACATACATTATGAAACAAACTGCAAATATGGCTGGAATAAGTGATGAAAAATTTGCAATAATCTTAGGTGGAATTTCTAGTGCCTGTAACTTTGAAGCTGCAGCATTACTTCTAGAAGATGAGAAGGCAAAGAAAAGAAGCGAATACATTTGAGAAAATGTATTCCGGTTGAAGAAAAATTTTCTGCAACTTTAAGATTTTTAGCTACAGGAGGAACTTTTAAGGAAATTGCCGAAAATAGAAAATTGTCTGCACCCTATTTAAGATCAGCTATGATTACGATAACCATGTTTTTCAATGCAAAAAGGACATTTAGAAATGTAATAAAAATTGTATTCACTAATTATAAACAATTGCTTATACTTTAGGCATGGCCCTCTAACTAGCATATATTAATGTTTTTAAACAATAAAATATGTCCAAATATATTACAGTAATTTGATCAAAAGATTTTCATTTCTGCACACTCCATTTGGTAATGATATTATTAATATTGTATTGGTGATTATAACTTTTATTGTATTGAGAAAATAAGACTTTTAATATAGGAGTTTGAAGAAAGAAAAAATTAATAGTCAAAAAATAAAAAAGGACACACCAATTAAAAAAGGACACCTTCATTTTTTTTTAATCTAAACATGAAAAGTGAATTTTTAAAGGTACATTCATATAAGTTTATTTCGTCACCAGTAAAAGTTATTTAAGTAATTTCAATAAAATTTTGCTGAAATTTACAGTAACCAAAAACTTTTACTAGTTACTAAAATAACTGCAACAATTTTTATAAGTTTCTGAAATTACCGAAAAAACCCTTACTGACTCATTCATCAATTTTAATGGTTGTTGGCGCGACCAACCCCCTTTTGTTTTGAAGTTCATGTTTACACAAAGCTGGACAACTAAAGACTAAAAAACGCTCTGTAAAAAACAAAACGCAGAACCTGTGTTTTCATAAGTGTGTATGTATTAGTTTTGTTCTGCTTGTGCGGGGTTGAAGCTGGTTGAAAAATTATGCCAACCAAAAACTACCCTCTTCACCGAAAATGCCTACAAGCTGCCATGTTATGCCAGCATAATTCATCCAGTGTGTTCTGCCTCTATCAGATTAAGAAATTAAAAGAAGTTGTGTATAGCAGTAGAATTATTACGCTGTGAATTGTGAGAAGTAAAAATGACAAGAAACAAGTATTCAAGTGAGTTTAAAATAAAAATTATTGAAGATTGGACATCTGGCCTATCGCGGCATGCATTGAGTAAAAAATATTCGATAAACCGATCAGTTATTTCCAGACTAATTTCGAAGTTTTTGCAGTCAGGGAGCGTATCACCGGTACATTCTGGAGGACGTCCTCGCAAAACAACTCGACACGAGGAATCCTTGATCACAAGAGCAATAAAGAAAGATCCTACAATATCGGCCAGTCAAATAAAAAGCAGTTTGAATTTGTGTATTAGCGATAGCACGATCCATAGAAGAGCAGTAGAGGCCGGATTATTTAGCCGAAGACCAGCAAAAAAGCCTTTCATATCAGCAAAGAGCAAGAAGGCTAGACTTGACTTTGCCAAAGCCCACCTCGATTGGAGCGTTCAAAAATGGAAAACAGTTTTGTTTTCCGATGAATCGAAGTTTAATTTGAAATGTTCAGATGGAATAATACGAGTACGAAGACCAAAAGGTGAAAGGCTAAATCCGAAGTATTGCAAAGCAACTGTTAAACACGGTGGAGGCAGCGTAATGGTCTGGGGCTGCTTTTCCGGCCAAGGAATTGGACCGATTTACAAAATTGATGGAATAATGGACCGATTCATGTACCGTGATATCCTACAAAATGTAATGCTGCCATATGCAGACGAAGAAATGCCACTAAAATGGAGGTTTCAACAGGATAACGATCCTAAACACACCTCCAAACTTTGCAAGAAATGGTTTGCGGAAAATAGGATCGAAGTTCTCAAGTGGCCCGCTCATTGTGCTTTAGTTATGACCGATACTATATATATATATATATATATATATATATATATATATATACATATATATATATATATATATATATATAAGTATATATATATATATATATATATATACATATATATATACATATATATATATATATATATATATATATATATATATATTTATATATATATATATATATATATATATATATATACATATATATATATATATATATATATATATATATATATATATATATATATATATATATATATATATCATAGACCTTAAGCTTAAAAAATATTGTATTATTATATATATAATAAAAAAATTAGCAAAAAACAAAAAAGATATGGATTTACTTTTTGATGAATTTCTATCACTAAAGATTTTTTTGAAACCATAGAACAACAAAACCCAGTTGACGAAAAATGGAAAGAGTTTTTAAATAGTGGCACGTTTCCGAATTTTGAGAAAATATGCAATATTATTTTTCCCATACCACATTCCAATGCTGGTACGGAAAGAATATTCAGTTTAATGTTTTCATTTTGGAGAAAAGAGAGAAATAGACTACACCGGCACACACAAAAAAAAAGTTGTCTGCACACCGGGCGCCACCCATATACCGGCATGTTTTTTGACCCGCTGAATACGAATTTGAAGTCCGTTTAGGCCGTCCAGCCTTCAGTTTCGCGTAAATTGCAAAAAAACCCCAAAAATAGCGAAAATTCGATATTTTGGCAAGAAAAAAAATTTAAGAATCTAAGAAAAGCATGATTATTATGTATTTTGATCTGTCAAATACTAATTTTGATTGTACCTTAATCATAAGCTGTTTTAAATCGAAAAAAATTGGGAAAAATCCTTAAAAAACCGCAAAAATCGCGAAAAATTGGGTTTATCTTGGTATAAAAAATTTGTGGACGCGGATTGACAAAAATTTTGATGTCATTCAATCTTTTTGATCTGATTTTGCAATAAATTTGGCCAATAATGCCCTCAAACATTCATAAAACGACAAAAAATTGATAAAATAGCAGAAAATTGCCATTGGCGATCATGCAATGAAATGAAGTCTACACATCGATGAAGTTGAAATCCCAAGACGATGGCAAATTTTTACTAAATAAAAGACAAAATGGCAGAAGAGGTATCTACTTGGTAAATCATTTGAGAATGAAACAGTACAATACCCTCGAAAAACCGTATAAAATCCAACTTGTGTACTTTCTTGGATCTTAATCTTGTATTTTATAGATAAAAATACAAGAAGTTTATTTAATTGTGTTTAAAAGATTTTTTTTCTATTTTTTCAGCAGCAATTTTCTGATATTTTATCAATTTTTTGATAATATATATGTATATATATATATATATATATATATATATATATATATATATATATATATAATATATATATATATATATATATATATATATATATAATATATATATATATATATATATATATAATATATATATATATATATATATATATATATATATAATATATATATATATATATATATATATAATATATATATATATATATATATATATATATATATATATATATATATATATATATGTATATTGAATTAAAAGTTGTGTCACCGTTCTCATAGTTTTAAATGTTTTTATGTTCCTTATTATTAACCTACTTATTTTAAATAAAAATGTGATGTATTGAAGTAAAAGTTATGTTATAATAAAAAAAATTACTGTTTTTTTTTTTTTTTTTTGGAAAAGTACTGTTTTTTTTCTCAATGTACTTTTTTCACTTTTAAATTGTGGCATCCCTAATCCCCAGTAAAAAATAAAAAATTCGAAACAAAAGTCGGAATTCACTTCGAGCAAGTTGGAACAGCGGCTATTACAACTACTGAATGGAATCTGTTCGTATACTACGATCTAGCTGCTTATTGGTCCGAAACATCAATTCTTGTGAATGGGACAAGATCAATACAAACCCTCTGTAAGATGTTACAATACAATGCATCATGCCTCAGTACGATTGATCATTTTCAACAATTGGAAAACGAGTTACAACTAGATAACCGATTATTACGAAGTAAAAGGGGGCACTAGATATATCCGGTAATGTCGCTCATTCACTATTTGGAATCCTGAATTCCAATGAAAATGAAGCACATTTGCTGACATTATTAAAAAATCTAACATCAATTGTTGATTCAACACTAAATATCATACGTCAGAATCAAGTAACATCTAAGGCAAGATTAGAACGACTGAAGCAGAAAATCAAATTTTATTCTGAAGAAATACATGATATTAAAAATATTTTGTTACAATTATTAATTTCAGCCAACCAATTATTTAATTCAGCGGTGCTTGAATTAACTCTAATTGCAAATAACATTAGAAAATACAATCACCAATCCTTAGCACACTCATGGACACGCAACATGGGAAAATCAGTCCATGGTTACTCACCCCAGAACAATTACAAAATGAAGTCAACCAGATCACGCTCCATTCACCACAATCATTAATTCTTCCGGTATCAGAAAATTCTACTTTGCTTCAATTATTCAAGCTTATGAAAGTAAAGGGAATTTTAACGCAGCAATATGCCATCTTTAAAATAACCCTGCCATTGGTTGAACGTGAAAAATTCATGCATAATTCATACTATAATACGTACTCAGCTGATCCACACTGCAACTATGTTGAACTTCCATTCAACGTGGGGGAGAATGTTTGGACTTGCAGTGAATACCAATACTATTATTAGTATTATTGGGAATAACCCTATTGTCATATTTTATATATCAACTTACATTAAATTACTTCAAATGTAAAATCATTTTGATTGGTCAATTTGTTAAATATTTTATAAATAGGAATATAATATTACATTATATTATTTGTTGATTTAGCATTATTGTTAATTATTAAATTAGTATAAATAGTTCAATAAAATTTCATTCTTTCGGTTTTTGTTAATAAAAATATTCTTTTATTATTCATGCCCACTTATGTATGTACCTTCAAGTTACAAGTGCTTGAGGGACAAAAACAAAAATAATAAACTTCAAATTTATGTTTGAATTGACAATTTATTA
The DNA here is from genome assembly GCA_951800035.1 of Linnaemya tessellans. Lineage (NCBI taxonomy): Eukaryota > Metazoa > Arthropoda > Insecta > Diptera > Tachinidae > Linnaemya > Linnaemya tessellans. Next base: position 74,461,125 of record OX637532.1, read on the forward strand.
TTTAATTCTCAAACAATAAGTACTATATAAAGACTACGACAATGAGTATTACAATAATAACTTCAATGATTACCATAGTGACAACCAACACTGGGACTACGTAAATGACACTGAATATAAAGACGAAATTAATTTTTTAGACCTTGTCACTCCTGCCTGCCCTATGTCAGCAGGAGATTTGCAGGAAAAGAATTAAAATTCTTGGTGGACACGAAGAATTATATTAAAAACTTGGGTTTTTTAAACGGTATAAAAGTTTTAGAAGCACCCTTCACAATAAAATGAATACATGGCACTGAAAAAATTTTGCAAAAATGCACTGTCTATATTTTCAATATTAAAGTACAATTTTTTACCAACACTTCAAACTTTTGACGGTTTGAACTTTTTAGGGTTTGAACTTCTTAAACATGTGGACGCTCTCCTCGATATTAAAAAAGGTGTCATAAGTTACAGAGACGGGAAGGAGGTCTTATCATACCTACATATATTGTCAAGATAATAATAATTTAATCTTAAAGACTTCCGAAAACGAACAATTATCGCAACTTATTAAGGACAAATCAGGAGCATTTGCTGATCCAAATGAGGCATTGCCTTATAACACTAACGTAATAGCGACATTAAGGTCTACGGACAACGAACCGATTTACTCGAGACCATATCCCTACGCAATAGCAGCTGCAGCCTTTGTCAATAAGGAGATAGAAAATCTTTTAGCTAATGGGATAATTCGTCCATCGCACTTACCATTTAAGAACCCTATATGGAGAGTTGACATAAAAGGAATCGATACAGAAGGAAATCGTCAAATGCATCTAGTTATTGACTTCAGGAAACTAAACGACAAGACTATTTGTGATAAACACCTGTGTTATCTTAGCTAATTTAGGAAAGTCAAATTATTTCACGACAAATGCTGTCATGTCTATATTGATGATGTAATCATCTTTTCCAAAATTAAAGAGAAACACTTGGAAGATATTGATACAATTCTATCGAAACTATTTGAGGCAGGAATGCGCTTCTCAAAGGAAAAATCTCAATTTCTTAGATCAGAAGTAGAATTTTTGGGTTTTATCGTATCGGGCGATGGAATTAAAACCTGTCCCGAAGAAATGAAAAATATCGTCAACTACGAGGTGCCAAGAACTGTTAAAGCCTTGAGGTAATTGGGAGAATATTACAGACGCTTAGTAAAAGAGTACGCGAAAATTGTCAAACCGTTAACGAAATTTCTGAGAGGGGATAACAAAATTTCTGAGAGGGGATAACAAAATTTCTGAGAGGGGATAACGGACATATGTATATGGTTCAACCGTTCAAAGAATATAAAGGTGGAATTGGACGATGATTCATACTTAGCATTCGAAAAAATTAAGAAAATTGTTGCATCTGAGGATGTTCTCCTTCTTTAGCCAGACTTCGAAAAGCAGTTTGATTTTACAACAGACGCCTCTTCACACCCAATCGGAGCAGTGCTGCTACAGAACGGGCGACCAATCACGATGGTACCAAGAACACTGTGTCTAAGACCGAGGAAACTAACAAATGAGCGTGAGTTATTCGCCATAGTGCGGTCATTACAAAGATTACGTAATTATTCGTACGGAACCAAACAGCTAAATATTTTCACAAACCACCTTCGCAATATCTGATAAGAATTCAACCACGAAAATTAACAGTTCCTCTTAATTGTTTTAGGAACCAAATAGAAAATGTGCAACAAATTCTTAGAGACTACTACTTTCCTGAGCTTAGACAATAACTCAAAGAAATAATATCAACGTTCAAAATTTGTCGTGAAGCAAAATACCAAAGGCACCCTAACAAAGTTGAGATAGGCCAAACACCCATACCCTCTCATCCAGGGTAGATATTGCACATTCATATCTATTCCACGGATAAACAACATTTTCTCACCTTAATTTACAAATTTTCGAAATTTGCCTGTGTAACCCCGAGAGAGAAATCTTTGTCATACACAGCCGAGCTTATATCACTGGCAGTCACAAAATAAAATAGAACAATCCATTCGATTACGAGCTATAGACCTATAGATATAATTCACCCTACTCCTCAAACACTAATAGAAAAAATTAAGCGAAAGCTTAAAAAAAAGGTTCAAAGCAAAGCAAAAATAGAATCAGGAATAAGATCTGGGAACTAAAGTTCTTATTGATGGGAAGGCAGTGCATAAAGATAACCTTAAGTAATTTTTTTTCTCGCTTTTGCAGAATTCTCCTAATATCAGCTACCCCGTACACACAAACAAAAATACTTAACTACACCAACTCTTATAATAACTGATGGAATGGTAGCCACTTATGACCGTTATGGCTTTTTATTACACATAACAAACCTGACCGACTATAAAAATGTAGCACAGGACACCGAAAACATACTTGGCCATTTTCCGCAATCTCACACAAGAAACCTTGCTGAATATGATAAAGATTTACCACCGATATTCCAGAAGTATTAATATTTTAGGAACAGCATTAAAATACATCGCTGGCACTCCTGACTTTGATGACTTTAATTAAGTAGTCACTAAAGGAGAGTACTTCATACATAGAAGCTAATGACCAACAGGTACTCATTAATACTGAGTTACAATTTAAAATTAACCAATTAACGTAAGTGGTCACGATGTGAGCGGTTACAGTGAATGTAACAGGTCCTTTTCCACTCACTGAAGCCAGACAACTTAATGTTCTTATATTGATAGACTATTTTAGTAAATGACCAGAGAAGTATACCATATCCAACCAAGAAGCAGGGAATGCAGTCGTTAACTGGGTATGTCGTTATTATGTTCCTATAGGGTTACATTCTGACCAAGGAATACCAAACAATATAGACAATTATAAGTTATACATAACTGTGTGAGTTATTTCCTACGCTGGTACATATAATAACAGCAATAATAAAAGTTATTACATATCATTTGAGAATCCTGTAAGCATATATGTATATGTTTCAATTTTTAAAGCCATATAACTGTCAATCTAAATGCGCCCCCTAAAGAATATAGACTGAAAATATGACCTCATTTTCATTCTCCACTCTATCGATATTTTGCTTATATCTTCACGGTCGGATAATGTTTTAATAAGGTAACCAAACATGATACTTTGGAGGTCAAGCTTAGAACAAGCATCTTTTAGAATTGTAGACCAGTAATATTTTGAAAAGGAGTCAATTACGGCAAAAATATGATTACGATTTTTGTGTGTTGAACCCAAGTGCCGACGTTTTGTTTCAATGAAGAGTTGCTTTACCAGTTTTCAAGTTGTTGAATGTAAACAAACTATGAAAAACACATGGTAACACGAAAAACTTAAATTTAAATGTACAATGTGGAGTATTTAAGTCTTATTTAATTTTGCAGTGAAAAACAAAATTTTTTATTTAAATAGACTTTAAGTTTAATAGTACTTAATTTTGAATTTAAAAACTGGGCATAAGGATCGACGCTCAATATCTTACAAAGAAGGAGACATAATTTAATCTAAAACTCATCACCATAATAAAAATACAAACAAGTATTCACAATACAAAGTTAAAGGAGGTCATGGGGACACGGTCCTAACAGTGAGGGTAAGGTAATAGATAAAGATAGTATACGCAGACCACATTGTGGGTGCTGTTGGCTGAAGTAGTAGAACACGAGACTATGAAGCGGAGGGTCCTAAATTCAACCCCGCGCTGAGTCATGAATATTGTGTTGAATTCTTCTGATTAGCATTAGTGCATGGTTGTGTTAGTTGTTGCCAACCTGTCTCAGTGATGAAGGCTTAGCACTGGTCACTGAACATAATTGGCAGCGACTGACACGATCATGTACTAAAAAGCAGAATAACAGCAGCATACTGCTTCGTCGGTCCTGTAGCAAAAATTATCCGGGAAAGTAAAAAGGTTGAAATCATCCCCGGAGTGCTGGTCCGAGATAAAAAAAAAATCATCTACGAGTAATGTGGGTGCTGTTGGCTGAAGTAGTAGAACACGAGACTATGAAACGGAGGGTCGTGAGTTCGAGCCCGCTCTGAGTCATGAAATATTGTGTTGAATTCTTCTGATCAGCATTAGGGCGTGGTTGTGTTAGTTGTTGCCAGCCTGTTTCAATGATGAAGGCATAGTCACTGATCACTGAACATACTGACACTATCATGTACTAAAAAGCAGAGTAACAGCACCCACCTTCGTAGGCCCTGTAGCAATAATTAGCCGGCGAAGTAAAAGGTTGAAATAGCTACAAAAAAAAATTCTATCTTCTCATCTTTCCTAATCTGTCTCCTCAAAACTATCCCCTCGTTTTCAGTTCCGGCGCAATGCATTGCATATATAGGGGTCATCCCCTGAGTGCTGGTCCTACTCCTAAAAAAAAAAAAAATAGACAAAACATATGTATTAATAGAAATAGACCCTGCATAGCTTTTTGAGAATACAACATAGTTATACCTTAACCTAACACAAATTTTAAAGCCCTACGACAATATAACGCAGAGTTTGTATAACTCTGATCAAAGCCAAGTTTTAATATATAATATTGAAAACCTGAAAATGCAACTGATACCGAACACTTACCTCATGAAAAAACGCTAAATTTCTTAAGCTCAGTATTAGAATCAATACCTGAGACACCAAACCAGGATGATCTAATAGAAATAAAGTAAAGCCTCAACCAATTAGAGGAAAATAACAATAAACAAAACACAATAAATTCATACTTTAAGCGATATTTAGAAACTTTGTACCCTAAAGCCATCTCCGAAATCACAGTCATACATAAAGTATACAGAAAACTTATACAATAACTTTCCAAAAAAAAAAACGGTAATGTCTACTCAGGCACGCTGAATTTGCAGGATATTAAATTAATACATTAGAATATTCATACATTTATATACGTTAATTTAATCAATCAATTATTGTTATTTACAGATATCCAATATTAACCAAAAAATATAAACTAGCGTATAAGCATCGAAAATTAATATTATATGAAAAAGTCGTTATATGTAAGAATCAATATACTACATTAAGTAATAGTAAAAATGATTTAGAAAATAATATTTCCGAAATTAATGAACATAATGAATTAATAAATATATTAGAAGACAAGCTAGCCAAATGTAATATCTTTCAAGAAAGCACGGCACCACCCACCATCTTGGACAATGGATACATTTTAAGAGATCAAGTACACATATGGAACGATGTAAAAATAATGGCCCTCATATAATCCAATTCAACTACTCAAAAAATATATAGACAAGAAATAAAAGAAACCCTACAACAGAATCACGATGAACGGATGGAGGTTACTCGTATCTTAGTCTGTGTTAATACGAGTCATGTCTTATTGACAAGATTCTTACTTTTTCTTCTTTGAACTATTATTGGTGTTCACACAATTCATGTCTTGTTGACGACATGTACATACATATAGTTGTGTGCTTCAGGCTTAAAATTACGAATGAAAAAGCAACACGTACTGACAGTACATGCGCATAAGTACTCGTTACTTTTCCCTCGTCGCTCTCGAATATGAAGTAGCAATCATCTCAATAAAACATTACTCGTATGCACACAGACTTACCATCAAATTCTAATTACAAATTACAACAATGTGGAAAATATTTAGACTTAAATACACTTTGGCTACGCACTTCCTATTGAGATGAAATTTCACATAGCGATAGAAAACTGAAAAATAAGATGAAAATTGAAAATAGTGAAAGTCTCGGAAATGCATAGTTTTCGAGTTATGGGCCTCCGAAATGTTCATATAAAAACGCAGTTTTCCAAAATTTTTTAAATTCATTTAGGTACGAGTATATGTATGTATGAACACAGGTATATGTATGTATGAACACAGAAAACCTTTAGTTAGCGAAGCCGGTGTTTGTTATACCATAGAGGAGAAAATCTTTGTCCGGCCGAAGGCCGGCTATGCAGAGTAGCTTTAGTTAGCGAAGCCGAAGAATTTTTTCATAAATTTTGCATATATCATACGATTACTTCAAAACTGTTCAAATGTGGGTGCTGTTGGCTGAAGTAGTAGAACACGAGACTATGAAGCGGAGAGTCCTGAGTTCGAGCCCCAGCTGAGTCATGAAATATTGTGTTGAATTCTTCTGATCAGCATTAGTGCGTGGTTGTGTTAGTTGTTGCCAGCCTGTTTTCAGTGATGAAGGCATAGTACTGATCACTGGACAATTACTGGCAGCGACTGACCCAATCATGTACTAAAAGCAGAGTAACAGCACCCACCTTCGTCGGCCCTGTAGCAAAAATTAGCCGGCGAAGTAAAAGGTTGAAATAGCTACAAAAAAAAAAAAAAAAAAAAAAAAAAAAAAAAACATCTGTCTATCTTCTCATCTTTCCTAATCTGTCCCCTCAATACTATCCCCTCGTTTTCAGTTCCAGCGCAATGCATTGCATATATAGGGGACATCCCCTGAGTGCTGGTCCTACTCCTAAAAAAAAAAAAAAAAAAAAAAACTGTTCAAATGACACCAATATTGTCTAAGTAAATTAATTTGTGGGTGCTGTTGGCTGAAGTAGTAGAACACGAGACTATGAAGCGGAGGGTCGTGAGTTCGAGCCCCCGCTGAGTCATGAAATATTGTGTTGAATTCTTCTTTTCAGCATTAGTGCGTGGTTGTGTTAGTTGTTGCCAGCCTGTTTCAATGATGAAGGCATAGTCACTGATCACTGAACATAATTGGCAGCGACTGACACTATCATGTACTAAAAGCACCACCTACCTTCGTCGGCCCTGTAGCAAAAATTAGCCGGCGAAGTAAATGGTTGAAATAGCTACAAAAACAACTATCTATCTTCTCATCTTTCCTAATCTGTCCCCTCAATACTATCCCCTCGTTTTCAGTTCCGGCGCAATGCATTGCATATATAGGGGTCATCCCCTGAGTGCTGGTCCTACTCCTAAAAAAAAAAAATTAAAAAATGTAGGAAAACATTGCATTTTTATACGAAAATTTCGGAGATCCATAACTCGAAAACTATGCATTTCCGAGACTTTCGCCATTTTAAATTTTCGTCTTATTTTTCAATTTTCTATCGATATGCGAAATTTTATCTCAATCGGAAGTGCGTAGCTAAAGTGTAATTGTTCCAATATTTAAATAACATATAACATAAGCAACATGGTGGATATTTGTCTCTGAAATCCAACGATATTATCCTTATAATGAAGCCATACGTATTAGAATTTTTTTTTTAAAACAGTTTCATCACACCAGTTTTATTTGCAAAAATGTTCTTTACATAAAGATTGGTTCTTTAGAGGTGACACCATACCATATAAAATTGTGACCGGGTGTCAATATGTCAGTATGTATGTTTGTGCATGTGTAGCTATGTAACTCGCATAGACCTTTTGAACGGCTGAACCGAATCGAATCAAACTAATCGCGTTCTGCCAAACTCAGATTTCCTGTGAGTTGAAACCGAATCGGAGCAGTAGATATCGATAAATATAAAAATATATATTTTTTAATGTTTTTTTTTAAATATTTAAACGGCTTAATGTTAGCGAAGCCGTTATTCTACAAAATAGTCAGCTCTTCACTTTGAAAAACCAGTTCAATCGATACTAACCGGACCAAAATCTGTTGATGAGATCGTGAGACTTGCAATGTTATACATGTAAGCTATTATCAGTCGGGCAGTAAATATCTAATTCTGGTTCGAACAATACAAAATATTTCAAAAACCTAAATAAAATTTTTTTTTTTTTTTTTTTTTTTTTTTAGGAGTAGGACCAGCACTCAGGGGATGACCCCTATATATGCAATGCATTGCGCCGGAACTGAAAACGAGGGGATAGTATTGAGGAGACAGATTAGGAAAGATGAGAAGATAGACAGTTTTTTTTTTTTTTTTTTTTTTTTTTTTTTTTTTTTTTAGCTATTTCAACCTTTTACTTCGCCGGCTAATTTTTGCTACAGGGCCGACGAAGGTGGGTGCTGTTACTCTGCTTTTTAGTACATGATAGTGTCAGTCGCTGCCAATTATGTTCAGTGATCAGTGACTATACCTTCATCATTGAAACAGGCTGGCAACAACTAACACAACCACGCACTAATGCTGATCAGAAGAATTCAACACAATGTTTCATGACTCAGAGCGGGCTCGAACTCACGACCCTCTGTTTCATAGTCTCGTGTTCTACTACTTCAGCCAACAGCACCCACGAAGATATTGTCGCCAATTTTCGATTGAAAAACTAATTTGATTGGAGTATTAATTTTTATGCTTATTTATTATTTGAATTAGTTTTGAATTTATGTGACACCATAATGTTTTCTTATTTGTCTTATTTACTTAATATTTCCGGAAGTTTATGTTGTCCTTTTTTACATTTGATCTTACTGCAGTTTTTTCATCTGTTTGCACATACGTACACATGTGCATACATTAGCCCAGTTCACAATCTCGAGCAAGTAGTCTAGCATCGTAGCATGAGCAAAATAATTGTACTCTACACCAACAAAATACATTGAAAATGCTCTCAAATACTCTCTCAATTTGCAAATGCTATAATGCAAGACCATTTGCACGGGATTGTGAATTGGGCTATTGTATGAGCATATTTTAAATAGTTGTTCGCAAGAAATTTTAACAGGAAGGATTTAGTCTCTAAGAGAAGTTCATCACTATGTGCTCTAAATAGTTTGTATTTTGTAATAGAAGTAAACTCGCACTCAATTTGAATTTAGTTATGTTATGAACTACATACGCATTTATTTCTTCGGGGATAACAATTTGGAGTTCTTTACAAGCTACAGTCGCAGTCAGCGACATATAAATGTATATAATAAAACAAAAAAATCGATATATTAGTCGGGTCAACAATCAGCCTGATTGTGTTAGGCGTTGGCGTTTACGCCGAAGACGTTTTTTGTACAAGATTAAAGAAACACTAAAGCAGTTTTCTTTAATCTACTACGCAATACGACTGAGGCGTAAACGCCAACGTCTTACACAATCAGGGCGAATAATTGTACTCGTTCAATCTGATATGTTTGTCCCTTAAAAATATTAAACAGGAAATATTTAAGAGCTGTTGATATATGTATATTTAAAAATTTGTATGGACAATTATTTGCCAGGTTGTTAAAAATATATGCAACTATTTGGATTCTTAATCTTCCTGCTGAAATTAAGTGACAGAATGATTTGAAAATAATCTCTCATTATTACTAAAGACTTTTTGACTTTCCGCTAAGAAAATTAAAAATTTAAAAAAAGGGGAAGTTACTGGTATTAACCCGTTTTGAAAAAAACTTACTTTTCATCTCGACGTTTTGAATTCCTGCTTTCGTGTGATTTCGAGATACATATAAAAAAATATTTTTTCAAATTTTATTTTTGTTTTTCCTATCGATTTCAAAAACTAACTAGCTCTTGATATTTATAAATCACGTCGATCGCCACAAACCGGTTGAAAATCGGTTGATGCGTCCCAGTGATGTCGAGAACGGAAAATTCCCCACATATTGAAAAACCGATCAATTAGTGTTCGAACCAAGGTAGTGGTTTTTCAAAAAGGCTTTTTTAAATTTATATTTCCTGTGAATTAAACCTGATTTGAACTAGTGGAGATATATCAAAAAATATTAGGAAAAATTTTTTTAAATAACTTTTGATCAATTCTACAAAGTAATCAGAAATTAAATAACTTATGTATGAATTTTTATTAGTCGAACTTTCTTATGTAAATTGTTAATTTTATCAACGGGCTTAAGTTCGAATCTGCAAGACTGCAAACCATTTTTTATTATTTTATTAATAAATGAATTTGTTCAAATTCTATTTTATTAATTTATATTAAGATTGGAATATTAAGAATATTTTTCAATAATCATCAAACCAGCAGAACGGATCAGTACTGATTTCGAGGCCGCTACGCCATCTCATCAGCGTTCTTTGTTCAATTTTTCCACTTTTGCAAGTGGTGCTAGTTAGTAGGAATATCAACTATTTAACCAATATTTTAACGAAAATGGAATATGAGAAGTTATCACATTCATATTTTTAAGTTATTATATTTTTGGTTAGTACGAAATTCCCCAACCCTGACGATTAATATTCCCAATATTCCATGTATCTCTTTCGCTTTTTCCAGAGCCATCGGCTGCTGATAACTAAAGCTTCTTTGTTATCTATGTTCAAGTAATTGAATTTAGTTGTCAATTTACAATGAACAAGTGCGCGTGCCCCCGCAATGTTTTAAATTATGTATGAATTTTTATTAGTCGAACTTTCTTATGTAAATTGTTAATTTTATCAACGGGCTTAAGTTCGAATCTGCAAGACTGCAAACCATTTTTTCCTAGCACCACTTGCAAAAGTTTAAAAATTGAACAAAGAACGCTGATGAGATGGCGTAGCGGCCTCGAAATCAGTACTGATCCGTTCTGCTGGTTTGATGATTATTGAAAAATATTCTTAATATTACAATCTTAATATAAATTAATAAAATAGAATTTGAACAAATTCATTTATTAATAAAATAATAAAAAAATGGTTTGCAGTCTTGCAGATTCGACCTGGCGCAGCTAATATGGGGTTTTTTATTTTTTGGAATTTTGAATGCGGGTAGCAATGAAAATATGCGATTTAATGCCAAAATTGATGTAGTAAATTTTCAGGCTGGTCGCATGGTGCCTACCCGTGCCATAATGGGGTCAAAGGTCAAAATTTTTAAAAATCACCAAATCACCAAATTTTTAAAAATCAAATAAATGTTTATTATAATTTTCAATTCAGCTTTAAGTTGTAAAAAATTATGGTGCTTCTGCTAAAACAATAAGACGAAAATATTTATAGAAATTAAAAAATACCAACAATATCTATACCAGCAACTATTATTGAAACAACGGTAAAACTATTTTTTCGTTGCTCACCTCAAAATTCTTATGCTTTTCTTGTGTACGTTTTTTCTTGATAGTTGCTCTCTTAAGTGAATTGCTGTTATTCCTCTAACAGCAATGATGAACTCATTTGACTTCTGTGCAAGCAGAATTTTTTTTATTTTTTTGTTGTTTTGCTATAAGGAGATTTTTTGCAACGTCTGGTCTAAAAGTACCGTTGTTCTAGCTCTGTTACTGCACACATTGCAATGCTTTTGATATAAATATATAAAGTTTTGTCATTGTAAATTTGAATATTGTTGTGAAAGGTTTCGTTTATGTAAAATAAATTACTTTGTTAATTTTCGTAATTAATGGCTCAAAAGAAAATTTCATCGTTGAAACGGCTTCGATCTGCTGATACAAATGTGTATTTGATCGGTAAATGTGAACCCAAAATAGTTGGTGTGAAATTGCCATCAAAACAACAAGTGCTTCAGTGTTTTTTTTATAATGTTCGTTGTGAAAATAAAACAGTTAAAGAAAGTGCAAGATTGGTGTTGGCTGAAATATTTCCTTTTTGGGAAAAAGCTAGAATACCAACTCCAGATCAAAGAACATGTGCTGCAAAAGTCATTAAACTTTATGAAGAGTGGAGAACAGTCCAAGTGGGCAATTCTCCTTTTCCGAGTTATCGCAAAAAAGAAAATGACTTTAAGGAAAATTTAAATAATTTGTTTGACATTGCACACGTTGACGCACTCAAGCTGATGAGTATACAGGAAGATATAGACTTTCTAACGAAGCAGCGAGCAAATGGACGCGTTGGTAGCGTGACTTGTGTCGATAGAAATGTTACAAATAAAGAAAAAAGAAAGGCACAAAGATTGGAAGATGAAAAACGTCGAAAAGAAAAAAGGCACTTCAGGTAATTACTATGTAGTATTTGGACAGGCAGTGGCTATTTTTACCACTTAATTTCATGAACAGACTTGACTATAGAATATGTTGAATTTGAAAGTGATGAATCGGGAGAAGATAATCAGACGATGGATGAACAGAGTGACAACATTCCAAGTTGCTCCAATAAGCCGATTCAAAGACGTGGAAAGAAGAATTTTATAGATATGTCAACTCCATTTGCTATACACTTCATCAGTGCAACTGCCAAAGCGTTGGGTCACAATATTGAGGATCTTGTTCTGAATTGCACAAGTTTGCGTGAACAACGTAAAAAATATCGTCGGCGTCATGGCAAACAAATTATTGAAAATTTCAAGGTACATATTTTTTATTTTGGCCAAGTTTTAAGTTTTTTTGAGCTTAAGTTTTTTACTTAGATCCATGAAACATTTGTTTTGCATTGGGACGGAAAGCTACTTCCCGCACTTGCTGGAAAGGACATAGTGGTGCTGGAACTTTGTTGGAACGCCAACTGGAACGCAGCTTATTGTGGTTACCATGTCGCCACCATATTGCAGAAATTCGATTAAAAGCTGTATTTGAGATTAATGTAGGAAAATCAAGTGGCCCAGAGGTGGCGATTTTTGAACGATTTGCACGAGAATGGAGCACATTTTATTCAAAGGGATTCAGCACTTGTATGCAGGATGATCAAGTTTTGAAAGTCATACCTGTCCAAGAACGCGAAGCAAGCAAGAACTTTTGTCTTGAATATTTAGCTAAAGTTCACCTTCGTCATGATTATAGAGAACTCCTACAACTTGCATTCATTTTTCTTGGTGGTAGCATTCCCAATTTCACTTTTCGTACACCTGGAGCTACGTCTCATGCAAGATTCATGTCCAAGGCTATCTATTGTCTAAAAATATACTTGTTTCATGCACACTTTAAAATGTCTGCGAATCAGTTGAATGGAATTCGTAATATCAGTTGAAGCGCCAAATAGAGATATGCAGCTGATAAAGGGGATTATTACCTATTATAATAAAGAAGTATCTACAGTGCTATTGGAAAAAATTCGGAACCATCTGTGGTATTTATGAGAGGAGGCAATCGCACTTGCCTTTTTTGATCCTCATGTAGACTCAGAAACAAAGAAAGAGATGGTTTTGGCATTGCAAATAGAGTCCAAAGAAGACAATCATATCGGTGATGATGTAAATGTTTTCCCTTCTAAAAAAGTGTGCGTAAGCGTTGATGAATTGCAATTGTTCACATCCAAGGATTTGAGTTCTTTTGTGACTACCAAAACAAAATTTTTTTTCTCTCGTTTGGAAATTTCTATGGATTTCTTACTATTAGATCCGTCAAATTGGCCTAAGAGCGAAGTGTTTTGTAAAGTTGAACAGATCGCAAAATGCATTAATGTTGTAAATGATGCCGCCGAAAGGAAAGTTAAAGTAATAACTGACTTTAACAGATCCTTAACACACAACGAAGCTGATAAACAATATTTATTACACATTGTAGAGGGCTACCGCAAGGACTTTCCTACCTACACAAAATCTTCGTTGATTTAAAATAAAAATAATAAGCATATGAAATAAAAATAAAATAAAAAAACATATTTATAGTATTTCTTATTAAAAAAATTATCAAATGCAAAAAAAAAATATTTTGGTGATTTTTAAAAATTTTGACCTTTGACCCCATTATGGCACGGGTAGGCACCATGCGATCAGCCTGAAAATTTACAACATCAATTTTGGCATTAAACCGCATATGTATTTTCATCGCTACCCGCATGCAAGTTTCCAAAAAAAAAATTTAACGCCAGGTCTAATATATACACATATATATGTATATATATGTATATATATATATATATATATATATATTTATATATATATATATATATATATATATATATATATATATATATTTATATATATATATATATATATATATATATATATATATGTATATATATATATATATATATATACATATATATATATATATATACATATATATATATATATATATATATATATATATATATATATATCATTGAAACAGGCTGGAAACAACTAACACAAACATGCACTAATGCTGATCAGAAGAATTCAACACATTATTTAATGACATGTAATATATTAGAATATTCAAACATTTATGTACACTAATTTCATCGATTATGGTTATTTACAAATATTCAATATTAATCAAAAAATTTTAATTATATCTAAAATTAATCTTAGGTGAAAAACTAGCTGTATGTAACAAACAGTACTATAAATATATTAGAGGGCAATCACCAACATTCCAGTAGGGAAGGCCACTAATATTATACTGGAAAAATGGACACTCCTTCAAAAATACACAAATATGTCTAAATCATTATTCTCAAAAATACTTCGATTTTGTCTCTGCGAGAATAATTATTTTGTATACGGAAAAGAAATATTTAAACAGACTTTTGGTATGCCAATGGGAAACCCGCTATCACCAACCATTGCGGACATTGTGTTAGATGATTTATTAGACGAAACCTTAAAAAAGCTTAACTTAGTTAACATAAAATTAAAATACATAGTAAAGTATGTAGACGATCTCTTTGCCATAATCAAAATTCAAGATAAAGATAAAATATTAAATATGTTCAACAATTATCACCCCAGAATCAAATTTACCATGGAAATAGAAAGAGAACAATCGATCACTTATTTGGACACAAAAGTACACAAAGAAAACAATAAATTAATACTAGATTGGTACAAAAAAGAAACAGCATCCGGAAGAATTATAAATTTCAATTCCACACAACCAAGAAATCAAATAATCAACACTGCCAAGAACATTATATACAGAATCCTTCACCTCAGCGACACCCAATATGTAATTTGTGTTTATATAAAATGGAAAACCATAGCATTGTTAATTTAATTTAAAAAAATTAATATTTAAATTATAATAAGCAAATTATTGTAAGTTACCATTATAATAAGCGAAAATGTGCAATATAATTATCTTATGTTTTTAATTATTAAATAGATTTTCCAAAACCCTAGAAAAAGTCAACAAGTAATTGACGAAACGTCGGGAAAATGAAATAAAATAAATTGTTTTATTTATATAAGAACGTAGCCTCACTAGCTCATAACATTAATATATATAAAAAAATTTGGAAGTGGCTATAACAAATCAACAAATGTAACATCTTTCAAGAGAACTTGGCACTTCACTATCTTGGAAAATGATTGATTTTAATATATCAAGCACAACGGTGGAACGGCGTAAAAAGAAATGGTCCTAATCTAATACAATTCAACTATTCCACAAATATAGATGGAAAGCCGTATTTCAATCATCAACAAGAAATAAAAGAAAAGACGGATTAAGGATTTTCGTATCTTACCATCAAATTCCAATTACAAATTTTAAATTGTCCCATGACGTCAAAGTTCTTAATTCCTATAGAAAACCATCCTATGCAAATAACTATCAGATAAGTTTTGGGACCCTATTGTTTATAATGTATATGAACCATTCATGTCATTGGGATACGAAAGATAAATTTTTCGTAACTTTTGATGACTTCATGTACCATGTATAATCCTGCATTTTTCGTATCTTTTGAATCTGAATCTACAGAAATAAAACATTAAAATTTCCGTCCCTGACAAAATATAAAACAAAACAATTTTAAATGAGTGAATGAATTTTACATTTTAAATAATTTGTATGTACATATGGGCATTTCCGCCGGAGAGTCAACCAAAAAAAATTTTTGTTCATGTATATTGTTAAAATTTCATTATATAATATTAAATAAAATAGTCTACTTCTTGTTATAAGTTGTTACACACTATAAATTGAGTATTAAGCAGTGTTCGAAAATTTACTGAACATTATTTATTTTCTTAGTGTTTGTATATTTTTACACAACCGGAATACAATACATAACGATTTCTTAACGCACATAACAAACATTATGTAGTGTTCTATTTTTCGTCCGAAAGCAGTACAATTGTAGTGGTTGTGTACTACATTATATTTTAGCGTTCTGTAGTGTTTTTATTAAATAATATACAGCTATTTTACGTTTTTGTTCAGGCTTGCGGCATTTGTATGTGCATACGTCAAGCAGTTTAAAATAAAAAATCAAACAATATTATTATTTTTCAAGTACTAAAATTCATTGCAGGTACATATTTATTAAATTTTTGGAAAAGTTTAAACAAAAACTAAAAAGGAAACTTAAAAACCAATTCATGTATTTGACACGAGTACATTCACATATTAATTGTCGTAATCAAAAACACCATTAACTTTCACCAATAGGATATGTTCTACGTGAAAGCCTGTTAATCTATTACGCTGATTAGATAATATATATTTCATAGCTGAAAAGTCTTTCGACGCTTACTTGTGTACATGGGATCGCCAAAAATTATGCTAGCTACACAAGATAATGTATTATTTTGTGATGACCAAAATTTTATAACATTGGATTGTAGAGGCAATCTCGGTTTTTTTTTTTAGGAGTAGGACCAGCACTCAGGGGATGACCCCTATACATGCAATGCATTGAGCTGGAACTGAAAACGAGGGGATAGCATTGAGGAGACAGATTAGGAAAGATGAGAAGATAGACAGTTTTTTTTTGTAGCTATTTCAACCTTTTACTTCGCCGGCTAATTTTTGCTACAGGGCCGACGAAGGTGAGTGCTGTTACTCTGCTTTTAGTACATGATAGTGTCAGTCGCTGCCAATTATGTTCAGTGACCAGTGACTATGCCTTCATCATTGAAACAGGCTGGCAACAACTAACACAACCACGCACTAATGCTGTTTAGAAGAATTCAACACAATATTTCATGACTCAGCGCGGGCTCGAACTCACGACCCTCCGCTTCATAGTCTCGTGTTCTACTACTTCAGCCAACAGCACCCACAGGGCAGGGACTTTCGGTTGCCGGTCGTACATCATGAAATCAGTTTCTATGTGTGAAAGCGATGACCAAAGGGGTTCTGCTTGAAGTGGATACAAATTTTCTAAAAAGTCATGAAATGATGTTGCTGAGTTGTTGTTCGCTGGTAGGCTTAATAAACTTTCATCCTTGATTGACTTTTCCGGAGCTTTCGAATCTATAAAATATGAATTTTGAAATATAATATGTGGGGAAGTTTTGTAAGCCAAAAACAAATTAAGCAAGTTTACAAATTTTATATTCATCATCAATATAAAGTAATAAATTTTCGATAAATATTTAAATTGTGATACAGAATTTTTAAAGCATTACAATTTTGTTAAACTTTTTGTTGGTTAGTTAAGACAGAATATTTGGTGATGAATACTAAATGACTGATATGTAATCAAATACCTTTTAATGTGTTCATCCGTTTATATAGCGTAGTAATATATTTTTTTCCGCCTTTTTGTTCAACGTTCATGCAAACTTTAATGCGTGGGTCCAAAAATACTGATGCGTTAAATAATTATATGTCGAATAATTTAATTTTTCTCCTGTTTAATGAATTTTTTAACGCTATAGACATTGGGTTTATTGGTAAGGTGTCAAGTTTGAATATTATATCCATTACAATGATATATAGCTCACTGAAACATAATTGTTCCCTTTGCAATTTTAATGTGGCATCGTAAAACGCTTTAAAGGTTTCTATAAACTGTTCGGCGAATTTCCAATCATCGGAACTTAAATATAGGCGGGGACTTTCGGAACTTAGCGACTGAATAATATCTTTCATTTCTACTAAGCGTTCAATCATAATAAAAGTCGAGTTTTATCTCGTTATGCAATCTAATATCGGGTTTTTATATCGACCATTTTTTAAAATAATAATATAATTTCGGGTTCTTAGTTTCTTTACAACAGATCTACACTTCTCCAATGTTGCCTTTACTTCTGGAGTTTTAATAACATCGTTAACACAAAGTTGAAGAGTGTGTGCCCCACAGCGAACACCTGTTATGCTATGCAACGCAAAATTTGAACGAATTGACTTCATTTTTTCTTCCGTTACATCACTGTTAGAATCTTTTTCTTCATCATTATTTTCAATGTTATCTTCCTCCATTATATTCTGCAAATCTAAGTTATAAATCTTTTACAGCTTTAAGCATATTTGCTCCATTATCAGTTGTTATAGTTAAAATATGACTGATATATATAGAATATTCTGCTATCACTTCTAGGATTATGGATTTTGGGTAGTCACTCGTGTGACTAGATTTTAGTTGTTTCACTGCGAGTGTCTTAATTTCAATTTGTCCATTTTTTATATACTGGACGTTAATGCCCAGTACGCTTAAATCACGTCTAGTGGCAGCGTCAATTTTAAGTGATAATAGTTTTCCTTTAATATCGATCGCAATTTCTATTTTTATTTGATGAGCAAACGCTAATATTCTTTCATTTATATTGTGTTCATTTACTTTAATGCCCACTGCATCGAATACGGGTTTCACTAATATTTTAAATGCCGTATCTTCGGCCATATGGAGTGGGTGCCCATTTTTAGTAAACAATTCTACAATGGCATGCTCTATATTTTTTTATATTGATAGAATTCGTTACACCATTTCCTTTCACTTGTATAGTGTTATTCTTTAATTCCTTTTGGTAAATATAATTTTTATATACATTTGGATGCATCAGTTTTAAAAGTCTTTCTTAATTACCGCTGTGGGAATTTAACACTTTATTTTCACAATTATCATTATTACATATAATTTCATTACTTTCGTTTGTGGAATACAATGTATGCAATAAAATATTTTTTGGCACGGCATTATAAAATTCAAATAAAAATTCAATAGCAAGAAAGACAAACGAATACTAATAGTAAATACACAAACTATACATTAAGAATAACGTGTTTAACCGAACACAATGAAGTTTGTTGTTTGTCCACGAAAAACAAAACACAATTAAATGTTTTCATCTATATGTTGAGTTTGTTCAGTACAGCATTCTCGTTGTGTAGAAAGATCACAAGCAGAATAAAAGTTCTTTTTTGTTTGTATTTGCTACACAAACACTATTTGCGTTTGTGTATTCAAGATACTACCGTACAGAACGTACATTATATAAGGTAAATTTTCGAACACTGGTATTCAGTATTTTGTTAGGAAATGTGAAGATATTTATGGGAAAATGCATGGTGACAACAATAAAAGCAACATATGGAAAGATCGTACTTTCACGACCGGTTGTTAAGCCAATTAAACAAAAACCAATAGAGATATTTTATAATCTAAATACTGGATATAGACCTACATTAACACACTTTTAAAATAAATTAATCTCTCTTGAATATTCCATTCGATTTTCCAGATTTTTATATTTGACTACTGTCAGCCAAAGTTAACTTCTATTTTGCGTACGTTCGTGACCACATGTTTATAACTATTATTATGAAAACTTAAATTCTATGAAATCCATCTTTTGCACTAAACATAGAGCTACAAAATGGTTTCGAATTGCAAAAAAAATTCTAGAAAAATTTTCGTTTTCTATATTCTTTGTACATCAAAAACGTACGAACGTAAGTTCGTGACCCCTGGATATGCCCATGTTTCTATATTATAATTAAATAAATTTATATATTATTTTCTTTACAATATTGATTAAATATGAAATAAAAATGTTATGTTAATAAATGTTAAAATTGGATTTTCACATTTTTTAGACGTTTCTTTTTGGGGAAAATGTATCTTTTTAGAAACTAAAATGTAAATTTATCGAAATTTCCCTGGCAACACTGATATGAACAGTCTTAGTGATAGTGTCGTCTCTCAGATTTGTAACATGTTCACTTATATTTGAAAACGTGTTCTTCTCTAATGGGCTAGAAAGCAGTATACCTTTATTGGAAGGATCTTTGGATTCTTGCGTTGCTTATTATGGACAAAACTTGCTTCTACAGCTTTACATTAGGAAGGTCTGTCTCAATCTCTACTAATTCGACGTGTTGTAAACATGATTCCCAAATGTCAGTAGAAATGGCCCCCAATCACCATTTACAATGTTATTATTATTAGAAATGCTTGCAGTTCCTTTCAGAAATATTTTTTGATTCATATTGCCCCCTTAAATTCGGATTGAAGCTTATGCCGCTACTGGAATATCTTATGAATCTGTCAAGCTTGCAGACGTGTACCTAGATGAATCTGGTTGTTATTGTTTTTATTTTCAATTTGTTTACTAAATTAATTTATTTAAGGCTGGGGAAATATGAATCTTATCTAATACAAATATATTGTTATATCTAAGAATTTAGGAAGCAAATGTGATTGAAGAGTTTTAGTGTTTACTTTTCCTTTGTTTTTATCAGTACTTCGTAGTCTATTATTGCTACTCCACTGTAATTAATTACCGCAGTTTTAGGTTTAGTACTACTGAAATGATCAAACAAATAATTAACAAGCAAAATATTTTCATGACCTTAAAAACTATGGTAAGTTAAATTTTTATGAGTATTTTCATTTTCGTGTTAACTAATAGATATTTATCAATCGGCAAAGGATAGGTACATCGAATCAATATTTCTATATCTCGTTTCGTTTTTAAAAAACTACTAATGCACATTGAAGGTATAGTCCACAATACCTGAAGTTACTCTTAACAATATTTTTAAACTTACCTTGGAAAAGCATCAAAAAACCACGTTCTTTTTGTATTTCTAAAAACCACTCTTAGACCTGACATCAATGGGGAATGAAGTATAACCGCTCCCACTTCGTGTCTAGTAGCAAGATCTACAGTGGGTACGGTTCCAATACTTTGACCATATAGAATTATTGTATCTGGGCTAATATTATATCTTAAAAAAAGATATTGCACATTAATTAGTTAGATGAATTGGAGAATTTGTACCTTGTTCGCATTGCCTGCCAGGCAGCTTCAATATCAGCATAGAGATTCTTCTCCGATGGTTTTCCTCCACTCATTCCGTAACCGGAGTAATCGTATCCAAATATGTTACAGTTAAGCTGCGAGCCTAACGATACATAAAAACTACTCATTTGTCCAAGATCAACCGCATTGCCATGGGAAAAGAGTAAAGTATATTTGGCATTTTTACTGCAGCGGATGTAAATGCAGGTAATAAGGTTTCCACGAGAAGTTCTTGTAAAAAATGCTTCTACCTTTGACTTGTCCCTTTCGGAAAATTGCCATTCGGCACGGTCGTAGAGATGAAGATTGTACTTTATGTTGGCATCGTCCGCAGGTGTTAGTTTATACGTAGGTTCCGGAGGTTGAAAGGCCAATTTTGCGGCAATCGGTCCAGGACATGGAGGGCAACAAAACATGCAACACAATTCACTTATACTAAACATATTAAACCATGTAAGTTTTACTTTTCAAATGAACTATTTTATATTTTTGGATCATATAAGTTTTATTATTCCGCTAGATTATATTACTTATTGATTGGCATTAGTTTTTTATTTAAGCGTAAAATCTACTTCAGTAACTACCGAATTAACCATTTCAATTAGTATTTTCTCATATTATCTTAATCCTTGCTTAAATTTTCGAACTCAGTCGCATATATGTATGTATTCACATAGCACCGCAAACATTTTTTTTAAATACATCAACTACAGAAGGTTTTACTATAATACCAAGGCAGATTTACCAGGTACTCTTACTAGTACAACAATGTAACAACACCAAAAACCACACGTATTTTGTTGGTAGAAAATGAAGAGCTAATGTCAAAATCAAGGAAGAAGAAGCATCATTAACAAGGAAGATTTAAGAAAAAAAAAACATTTTATGTGGCTTGTATATAAACTTTTGACAGTAGCTCAACAAATTTCAATATACACCTGCGGTACTGAGAGTACCTGGTAAATCTGCCTTGTATAATACCATATTAAAACTTTATACTTGATGTAAAAACGACCAACTACACCGACAAAACTGAAACATGTTAACTAACATAGCGTCTATACCTGATATAAAATCAAATATATTCCTATCAGCAAACGTCAAATTTCATAGCAGAGAGAATCATATTACGTGTGGACTGCAATATTAATATTATATCAAATATTATAATATTGTTTTCATAATATATATTTAGAAAACAATATCATGATATGAACTGTCAGAAAACGTACACATACACACATTTAGACACAAGAAAAGAATTTTGCGTATTAAAATAGACGCAAAACTTCCATTTTATTTTTTTAATATGCACAATAACTATTTTATAAACCAAATTGTTTATAAAACTAACAAAACTTTTACACAGAACTATTTTTAACTTTATACACACAATAAATATATAAAAAATGCCAAAACATTTATAAAACACGCAGTACTATTAAAGTAAACGAAGATGTTTACTGCACGGTTGCTTGATAATTATGAAATATTATGATATTTACAATAGTACGTTTCCCCCTACATAGATATTAATATTTATATAAATATATTTTTCCCTTTATTCTGCCGACGTTCTCTCTCATATTATATCAGAATTAATATCAGGTATAGACGCTAAGTAAACAAAGGCGAACTAATTACAGCTGAACTCGCGTCGAATTCGCAGCAAGCTGATATGTCAATATAGTTTTGATGTATCTTAGAAAAAATTTTTGTTGAACAGGAGAAAGCATTCAATTGGCAATTCTATAATATTAAATTGACATATAACTTTTTATTACTGATCGTTTAAGATGGAAGTACATAAGGGCTGTGTCAGATAAAACTTTTGCTTCGCGTTGCGTTATAGTTTCACTTTGACATTTAAGATGAAATATACATACCTATATGAAACATGTCACATAAAGTACTTTTAACGTAACGCGAAGCTTAAAGTTGGGCAACTCTCATCTTTTTGCGTGCTTTGACAATCAGCGGGAATCTTTTTTTTTTTTTTTGCTAAATTCGGACTTAAATTTTAACTGCCGTATTCATAAAAAATATTTTAGGTTTATTAAGCGCTTATTTGACGTATTTCTATGGGAAATTTGTCAAATAAACCTGTAATAAACCTAAAACACTTTTTATGAATACGGCGGTAAATATCTGAATGTGTTTTAATAAAAGCTAAATATATATGTACAATCTATGCAATAAATATTAAAAAAATTTGTATAATGCCAAAATAATCAACCATTTTTTATGAAAAAGAAACAACGCACGGGTGTTGTAAAATTTTTTATTGTGACATACACCTTTTGCTGTGCGCTTTTCTTTTAAAGTTAGAAACGTCACGCAAAGCGAAAAAGTTCTATCTGATTCGGCCTTAACACGCGTTTCACGCGTTCTATGCGTTTCATACTTCAGACGCGTTTTTCAACTCAAGCTACATGCAAAGTGTTTTATGCGTTAATGTTTATATGTTGATCATCTGTAGTGTAAAGATCATTTTGCTAAAATGTTAAATAATATTTCTGTACAATAGCAATCTTTTGTTGTATAGAAATTCGTAATTTTTAACGGCATTAATTAAGTTCTCATCCATTGCACTTTAATATTATTATATGTGTTTAACCTACCTTGTTTGATATATTGCAAAATTAATAAGCATAACAGAGATGGCACTTATTACGTAAAGTAAATCGGTAAATTATATGAATATTTGTTTGAATAAACAATTGTGATAAAATCACCATTTCAATGCATTTCACTCCTGAAAATATTGGTAGTCTTTATTGCGACAGTGTTTTCTTATTAAAAACGTTTTATATAATAAAAATGAAAAAATAATAATCCACGACAAAAACATATTAATCGATAACATTGAAAATATAATATAATTTGTCATCTCTGGCTATCAAAAACAGCTGTCATTTTTTCTAGATGCGTGCCGCGCGTATAAAAGTAGAAAGTAGATCTACTTTACGCGTCAAGCGTTTTGCCATGTAACTTGTTACATACAATTACACTAGTTCAACTTTTTTGACAGACGCTTATAACGCGTAGACGCGTGAAACGCGTGTTATGTACTTCCAGCTTTACTCTCTTTCGAAATTTTGCGTCTCACTGGCACTGGTTAATTTTAACCATGGGTCCGAAATAACTTATTATTTTTAACATATCCGATATGTTATGAAAAAAATTTGGTCCTGTAATAATTACCCAGAAAATTGTAGTCTTGCAATAAGTATTATGAAAGATTATTTTTTGGTCTTTGGTAACCATTAAGAAAGTTTTTTATTCTTATTGGTCTTCTGTAACCATTATAAAAAAATTTTATTTTTTCTGTTTTCTATAAGCACGCTACTGCTCGCAAATCTTAAGATATTTTTATAAAATTTTGCACACCGACATATGTATGTATGAGTCTTTATAACCCAACTGTAAGTGCTGTTGGCTGAAGTGGTAGAACACGAGGATATGAAGCGGAGGGTCCTGAGTTCGAGCCCGAGCTGAGTCATGAAATATTGTGTTGAATTCTTCTGATCAGCATTAGTGCGTGGTTGTGTTAGATGTTGCCAGCCGTTTCAATGATGAAGTCATAGTCACTGGTCACTGAAGATAATTGGCGGCGACTGACACTATCATGTACTAAAAGCAGAGTAACAGCACCCACCTTCTTCAGCCCTTTAGCAAAAATTAGCCGGCGAAGTAAAAAAAGGCTGAGATAGCTACAAATAACTGTCTATCTTCTCATCTTTCCTAATCTGTCCCCTCAATACCATCCACTCGTTCGCAGTTCCGGCGCAATGCATTGCATATATAGGGGTCATCCCCTGAGTGCTGGTCCAAGATAAAAAAACTATATTTCCAAAATTATATTCGGATATGGAAGACCGAAAATAAATAAAAATCTTCCATAATGGTTACGGAAGATTAAAAAAATAAAAGTCGTTTGTAATGACTATGGATGACCAAACAAAATAATAAAGTCTTTTGTAATGGCTTTGAAAGCCCAAAAAAACATAAATATTATACTGTTTATCAAAGACCAACGAAATATTGGTTATTTGTAACTTTTATTCAGAGAGCAGGATTTGAAAATCCATGATAAATTGTATATCAGGATTTTTTCATATGTTGGGTTCTTCTGAAAGCGTTGAAATAAACGCTTTCTTACTACCCGTCCACACGAGCAATAAGTTTGGCAATTATTGCCGTGGCAACCGTCAAATTTGATTGCCGACACACGATATTAACATAGCGTCTATACCTGATGTTAATTCTGATATAATATGAGAGAAAACGTCGGCAGAATAAAGAGAAATATATATTTGTACAAATATTAATATCTATGCAGTGGAAAACGTACTATTGTAAATATCATAATATTTCATAATTATCATGCAACCGTGCAGTAAACATCTGCGTTTACTTTAATAATACAGCGTGTTTTATATTATTTATATTTAGTTTTTTATTATTTATATATATATATATATATATATATGTTTAATGCGATTGTTTAAAAATTACTTTTGGCGTCTATTTTAATACACAAAATTATTTTCTTGTGTCTAAATGTGTGAATGTGTACGTTTTCTGACAGTTCATATCATGATATTGTTTTCTAAATATATATTATGAATACAATATAATATTTGATTGTTTGTTTGTTTGAATGAAATACTTTACAAAGTAAATTTGCAAAGTATTTGATGCACAGATGCCGACGGAGTGACTTAGACCATATGCCGGCGATGTTGTTAACCCGTATTTTCTTCCGCTACTGTGACTGACTGTACACGACCTATGCCTTCACATAGTAAGTAGCAACGTAGTTAACCACGGAATATTCCTCAGATGAACTGTAAAGCTATACAGTTATCTGAGGTGTTGAAATTGACGTTTGCTGATAGAAATATATATGATATTATATCAGGTGTGGACCGCATGAGTATATGTTAGAACACATATTCGGCAGCAAATGTGATAATACATTGTCGAGCAATAATCTTTTAACACATGCTGACAAATTGAATTATCATTTGATTGAAATTTTTGTCTTATTAGAAAACAACACTGTTTATAAAAGATTTAAGATTTTTACGTGTTCGCTACCAAGATTTAGACCCCTTTTACACACATCAGATTTTACTCGTCAAGTCTTTATCTTGTAGGAGAGAACGGTGAAGAGCATGAAAAGGGGTACATACTTGACGGTCGGTACTAGTCAGTTTTTATATTTTCTTTTGTTTTATCATCCGTAATATATAAAATGAATGTTCAGCAATGAAGATAAACTTGACATGACGTTTCATGCGTGAAAGTAAATGCAGTTTCAAAAGAAAATTGAAGAAAAACTGATCAAGTAAACCTGATGTGTGAAAGGGGACATACAAGCAAGAACATTGGCAATTGACGTTGCGTTTCTGCCGGCGTTATTACTTGTATCAAGACACGAAATGTTGCTCGTGTGGTCGCAGTGTTATGAACGTTGTCACATTCAGTACTTCTTCCTGAACGCAAAGTACAAAAGTTAGCCAGCTTTTAATTGGAGAATTGTAAAACTTTTGATGTAGGTTGGATAACTTGACGGAGTTTTTCAAGCTGTTTTGATTAAAGGCCGAAACACGTAAAATCCCACATACGTTATGCGTCGTCTGGCACAATGAGTAATGTGTTGACGGATACGGCACCCATTTTATTTGTTTAACTTAAATTTATTTCTTTTATAAAATTTTTTATATATTACTGAATTTTTCCTGAGCACACAATACAAAAAAGTTAAACTATTTGAAAAACTTACTGATGTCTGTCAAAGTATTCAACGTACGTCAATAATAAAATTGGCAACTTTCGTAGTTTGCGTTGACGGAGAAGTATTGAATGTGATAACCATGGTGAAGCAAATATAAGGTGGCAGTACTACGGAAACAAATACAACATTACAGCAATCAATGAAATTGTTGTTTGTGTAAAGTCATAATTCACGTCAAAAATTATAGCAACAATACACACTGCAGTGCTGCATACATGCGCAATTACTAACAACGCTCACATATGCAAAAACAATGAGTACTTATTATACACAAAAACTTGACATTTATGTAGCGAAGTAATGATTGAGCGAAAAATTGTCATCTGTTTTTACGCTGCCACCTTATATATCTTTAGTTGCCAGTAAAAAGCGACGTATAACCATAAATTGTAGGCCGACACATAGAATCCGTCATACGTTATACGTCGCCTTTTTCAACTCACAACTGAGCTGAAATACGTGCTTTCTTACAGCTACTCCTAAATACGGGCGGCAAGCGTTTTTTAGCTGTCAAAATTTCTCATGTCCATACATTTTGTATGGAGCATACCGATATAACGCGGCGGCAACGCTTTGCTATTGGAAAATCCGATTTTGACAGAGCGTTTCCCAATGAAGTTAGTTGCAAAAGAAAACAATTGTAACCAGAGAAAATAAGCAAAAATTTACAAAAGTGAAATAAATAATAAAAGAAAAAATTTGTGCACTTTGTATTAGAAAATGGATGTAAGAAAATATTTCCAATATGAATCAAGTTCTAGTTTTATGTGACTTATCAGAAAAAAGTCTTACATTTTGATAAAAATGATAGACACAGTAAAAAGTATGAATGTGTTTGGAATGAAAAACAGTTAAACATCAGCAACTATACCATCTGTTGAAATTGTTGTTGCAATTTATTTGAAGAAAGTGATAGTGTTCACTTTTGCACTCATTGTATTTCTCTTAATTTGAACAAAGCACCGTTATATTTTCTTGCAAAATCTGTAGCGTAATTGATGTTAACAATTGAATTATGTCATTTAATACCTATTTCCAGTAGTGAGTGGTTGAATATAAAATTTTTTACATTATGTATGAATTTTTATTAGTTGAACTTTTTCTTATGTAAATTGTTAAGTTTTTATCGGGCTTAAGTTCGAATCTTGCATGACTGCAAATTATTTTTTGTTATTTTTTTTTTTTTTTTATTATTAATAAATGAATTTGTTTAAATTCTATTTATTATTTTTATATTAAGATTGGAATATTAAGAATATTTTTAATAATCATCAAACCAGCAGAACGGATCAGTACTGATTTCGAGGCCGCTACGCCATCTCATCAGCGTTCTTTGTTCAATTTTTCCCACTTTTTTGCAAGTGGTGCTAGTTAGTAGGAATATCAACTATTTAACCAATATTTTAACGAAAATTGAATATGAGAAGTTATCACATTCATATTATTAAGTTATTACATTTTGGTTAGTACGAAATTCCCCAACCCTGACGATTAATATTCCAAATATTCCAATATCTCTTTTGCTTTTTCCAGAGCCATCGGCTGCTGATAGGTAAAGCTTCTTTGTTATTTATGTTCAAGTAATTGAATTTAGTTGTCAATTTACTTTGAACAAGTGCGCGTGCCCCCGCAATGTTTTACATTATGTATGAATTTTTATTAGTTGAACTTTTTCTTATGTAAATTGTTAAGTTTTTATCGGGCTTAAGTTCGAATCTTGCATGACTGCAAATTATTTTTTGTTATTTTTTTTATTAATAAATGAATTTGTTTAAATTCTATTTATTATTTTTATATTAAGATTGGAATATTAAGAATATTTTTAATAATCATCAAACCAGCAGAACGGATCAGTACTGATTTCGAGGCCGCTACGCCATCTCATCAGCGTTCTTTGTTCAATTTTTCCCACTTTTTTGCAAGTGGTGCTAGTTAGTAGGAATATCAACTATTTAACCAATATTTTAACGAAAATTGAATATGAGAAGTTATCACATTCATATTATTAAGTTATTACATTTTGGTTAGTACGAAATTCCCCAACCCTGACGATTAATATTCCAAATATTCCAATATCTCTTTTGCTTTTTCCAGAGCCATCGGCTGCTGATAGGTAAAGCTTCTTTGTTATTTATGTTCAAGTAATTGAATTTAGTTGTCAACTAGTTCAGATGGCGTAGCGGCCTCGAAATCAGTACTGATCCGTTCTGCTGGTTTGATGATTATTAAAAATATTCTTAATATTCCAATCTTAATATAAAAATAATAAATAGAATTTAAACAAATTCATTTATTAATAATAAAAAAAAATAACAAAAAATAATTTGCAGTCATGCAAGATTCGAACTTAAGCCCGATAAAAACTTAACAATAAAATTTTTTATTATCAAGTTAAGAAAGTTATAAATTTTTTGCTGAATATGAAGTCAGCTAATAAGAAAATGATTCCAGAAGTTGAAAAACATCTTCAAATGGGAAAATCAACTCGAGAAGTTGCGAAGGAATTAAAAATTCCACAGTCTCAAGTAATGAAAATTAAGAAAAATTAAAATTTAACCACTCAACATACAAAAAATGGTCGTCCAAGATTAATAAGTAATTCTGATGCAAGACATATGGCACGATCCTTATTAATTGGAAGAGCTAAAACGCCGAAAGAGGCAAAACAAAACATACAATGTACAGCTAGCATATGGACTGTGCGACGAGCACTCAAAGAAGTTGGATGTTTTCCATCTAAAAAACCTAAAAAGCCGAAGCTATCACCCAAAAATATTAAAGCTCGTCAATCGTTTGCCTTACGGCATCAGCACTGGACCAGCGATGACTGGAAACACGTTCTGTGGTCAGATGAATGCAAAATTAACCGTTTTAATTCAGATGGCATTAATTATTTCTGGTCTAGTACGGGAAAAGCTACGCAGCAACATCAGGTGGTCGAGACAGTAAAACATGGTGGTGGTTCTATAATGGTGTGGGGATGTTTCTCAGAATTTGGTGTTGGTCCACTGGTTTTGGTGGAAGGTATAATGAATAAAGAAATGTATCTTAACATTCTTTATGAAAATTTACCAGTTGCGATGGGTCAAATGGATTCTGCTGAAGAGGAAATTATCTTTCAGCAAGATAATGACCCCAAACACTTCAAAACTAGTGCGAAATTGGTTAGAGAAGGAAAAATTTCAAACGATGAAATGGCCAGCCCAAAACCCAGATCTCAATCCGATCGAAAATCTGTGGGCGATTGTGAAACGACGACTGGGAAGTTATGAAACATCACCAACCAGCATTAAACAGCTTTGGGAGAGAGTGCAGGACACGTGAGCCGACATACCCATCGTAACATGTCAAAATTTAGTCAGAAGCTTGCCAAAACGTATAGAGGCAGTTTTAAAAAGCAAAGGAGGGTTTACGAAGTACTAGTTTGGGAGTTTTCATCAGGAGAGCAAAACTGAACACTTTTGAGTATAAAATTAAGCCTTCTGCTAAGGCTAATGTTGGTGTTTATATAAATTTTTTTTAATCGAATATTTTCTTTTGTTTCTAAATTTATAAACGAAGTATATAAATATTTTAAATACTAAATAAAAAACATGAAATCTCACTTAAATTTATAATTTTGACTTTTTCGAGTTCACTTTTGCTCCATAGTGTATACATACATATGTATGCACGTTTGTAATTTGTACAAAATTTCAATAACAATAGGTGTGTTTTTTTACTTTTTGGGTAAAGTTCGTGTAAATGAGAGTAAGAATAAATTTCTCTCACAAAGAAACAAAATTGCACAAAAGTACGCGAACACAAAAAGCCAAATTGTCAATACAAAAAAGAACGTCAAATTGTTTAGTCAGCCACACAAACCTTAAAATTTTCGCGGCATTTTAAAAATAATAATAAAAAATGGATCCTACACTTACTATATGTGTCTCTCCAGGAACATACAGGTTACTAAAAAATGGTAAATGGTTTTTAAATCTTTTTTGCAACAACTTTCCAATTTTTTTATGTTTTTTTGTCAATTTAATTTTTCTTTGATGTTGTTTATTTTTCAAACAGCTGTTTGTTTATTTACTTGCCCAAACTAGCCCGAAGAAAAAGTACGGGCTGTTTCGTGCGAGAAGAAGAAGAATCTTATTCTATCAAAACCACTCTCATTTACACAAATTAAAAGTACGGAAACGCTTTTCGTGCAAATTGGGATCCCGAGGGATCCCAAAGTAGAGTAAAAAAACACAACTAATATCACAAACGTACTCCGTCCAGCTGTTCAAATAATCAGGGTTGCTTAATTTGTTTGTTTGATAACCCTGTTTTTATTGTTGTTTGACATAACGTTGCCGCTTTTGTTTCGGTATGGCATTTCAGCGTTAAAGCTCAGCCGAACAACACGTTCCGCTTTCCGCCCGTATTTAGGGATGACTATTATGTGAGTTGTCACATTCAGTACTTGTGCGTCAACTCAAAGTACCAAAGTTGGCCGACTTTTGACGTACGTTGAATACGTTTTTCAAATTTATGTACGTATAAGAAACACTTTACCGGTTAAAATAAAATTTTATAAAAAAATTAACAAGCAACATTTACATAGGTATGAAATATTGAAAATGTGTACCTATGTTTCATAAGTTTTAATTTTTTAATACGAACGAAGCTGTGCATAATTTTGGGAAATTCACAGTTTTAAGGAAATTTACAGTTAATAAAATTTTCACAAAAAAAAGCTTATAACATCGTGGGAAGAAATCTTCGAGTGGAAAATTACTTTAACAAGTGAGTAAAACACTTGTTCTGCTAACAACACGTTGGCTTCGATACAAAATAAGTTTCATACACATAGTCTAGTTTTACACACATCAAGTTTCAAGGCAAGTTCAAGTTTTAAGTCTTGAGTTTTTGGGAGAGAAAGGTAAGGGAATAGAACGGGGTACAAACCTGAACGTTTTCTTCAGTTTTGCTTTTAACCTTTTCAATATTATACAGAAACATGGCTGAAAAGTAATATTTTGACATATCTTTTTATTATATTTTACCCGCGTAGTGATGAGAACAAGCAATAAATTAGAACAAATTTTGAAAATATTGTAAAAGAAATTTTTCTCGTGCAAATTCAAAAAAGTGCTCCTTTAAAATTAAAAAGAAATGCCTGTCATATAGACAGAAATAAAAAGGCTCAAGCCTTTAATTTCGTCTTAGACGAAATTAAAAAAACTGATGAAAACATGACTGTCAGAAATTAAAAGAAAGTGGAAAGTTTTGCGAACGCAATATAGGCAGGAAGTACGTACAATGGCCAACTCCAAAAAAAGTGGATCTGGAATCTCGGGTATATACACTCCCAAACTATGGTGTTTTCAGCAGTTACATTTCCTCAGAACGCCTTCAGAAAACAGACAAAGCAAAGATAACACAGATGTTATATAATGTTCTATATAATATGTGTTTATATTTTTATGGTTTTTATATAAATTTTGTAGATTACAAAGGATTGCATGAGAAACGGTAACTCCACCACGGATAACACGGAGGTAATTATAATCTATATACAGTAGAATCTCACAAATAAGAACCGTCCAGAAATTAGAAACGACCATTCCAATGTATTGTACGCTCTGATATTAGAACCTGAGGTTCTAATTTCTGGAAGTTTTTTTATTTTGTTTTGTATTTTCACTACAAATTATTTTTTTTCAATGTATTGTACGCTCCAATGTATTGTACGCTCTGAAATTAGAACCTGTGGTTCTAATTTCTGGAAGTTTTTTTATTTTGTTTTGTATTTTCACTACAAATTATTTTTTTGCTCATTGAAGTAAAAATAAAACGGGGAATCCCCGAGTTATTCGTGGTGAGTACAATTCGGTCATATGCATGTGAAATTTGATATGCTTGTTAGTTAATGACTGAAGTTTGACCTTCACGTAAGTTGTTCATACGTGTGAAAGTTTAAAAAAAATGCCAAATAAACGTAACAAAAACACCTTATCTTTGGATACTAAGGTTAAAATACTAAAAAGACTTAATGAAGGCGTAAGTGGAAATCGTTTAGCTCAAGATTATAATGTTGCAAAATCTGCCATAAGCTACATAAAATCAAAAAAACAAGAAATAATGGATGCAGTTAGCTGCACCTATCAGGAAGCAAAAAAAAAAATCTTTACACAACGCAGAATATGCGGAAATGGAAAAGTCTTTATAAGTGGTTTTTAAATCAACGTGAAAAGAAGAACACACTGACAGGACCCGTATTAAAAGCAAAAGCTAAGTCAATTTTTAGTGAAGTGTACTCCGATAAAGGAGAAAACATATTTACTGCAAGTGATGGATGGTTTTCCAAATTTAAAACCCGTCATGGAATACGGTTTTTAAAAATTGGTAGCGAAATACTTTCGAGTGATGTTGGTGCGGTCACTCCATTTCTGCACAGTTTTCGTGCAAAAGTCGCGGAAATGGGTTTATTGGAAACACAAATCTATAATGCTGATGAAAGCGGATTATTTTTCCGTTGCCTTCCGGATAAAACATTTGTCGCTGCTTGTGAAAAAAGTGCCCAAGGATTTAAAATTCAAAAAGAACGCGTTTCAATTTTGCTAGGCGCAAATTCTGATGGCTCACACAAATTAAAACCATTGGTCATTGGAAAAGCTAAAAAGCTAAGATGCTTCAGAGGATTTGATACCCCACTTCATTATGACTTTTCGAAAAATGCTTGGATGACTTCCCGTATTTTTCATCATTGGTTTCACAAGATATTTATCAAAGAAGTATGTTTAACCAATGCATATTTTATACTCCTTATATTAAAATTTTTGTTTTTTTACAGGTCATCCGATTTCCTGAAGACAATAATTTGCCCCCAAAAGCTCTTCTGCTAGTAGATAACTGCTCCGCTCATGCACCAATTGATAAACTTCAAAGCGAGGATGGTAACATAATTGCATATTTATTGCCGCCAAATGTTACAGCAGCTGTGCAACCAATGGATCAAAATCCTATCAAACTGACAAAACTTATTTATAGAAAGAA
Organism: Linnaemya tessellans; assembly: GCA_951800035.1. NCBI lineage: Eukaryota > Metazoa > Arthropoda > Insecta > Diptera > Tachinidae > Linnaemya > Linnaemya tessellans. The sequence continues at coordinate 74,494,667 of OX637532.1, forward strand.
GTTGCTATCTCAATTAATTGGTGATGGTGGTGATATTGATAAGCTTTTGAAACGGTATTCAATACGAGATGCAATAATATTGTTGAAGCAAGCATGGGATGAGGTAACACGGACAGTTCTAAAAAATTCTTGGTCCAAATTATTAAATTGGGACTCAGGTGATTACGACAGCGATGATGATTTGCCACTAGCACAATTGGCTCAACAAAATGAGGATTGCAATGAAGTTCTTCAAATAAATCTTAATCTTTTGAATGAATTTATGCCAAATAATTCCGTAACTGTAAATGAAATCGAGGAATGGAATGAAGACGTGTTTACTGGCGGATCTAATGCAGAGAATAGCCATGAGGAGGCTTCAGATAGCAGTGACGTCGATATTGTCGACATAACGCCAGCTATTCCTCATTCAAAAGTCCTTGAAGGCATCAATAATGTTATAAAATGGTGCAAAACCAGTGATATATTTTCCAGTAAACACATGTCCAACCTATTGGATGTCCGTAACGATATCGTTGTATCCAGTTTAAATAAATCAAAAAAACAAACGAGTATTACTGATTTTATGTTAAAAAACAATTAAATACCTAATAATAAAAAAAAATTTTAAAGTTTTCTATGAATTTAATATGTTTAATTATTTAAATAATATTAAATAAAAATTGTTTTTTAAAATAAAGCTTTCATAACTAGTTTTATTATAATTTTCTGTAAAAAAAAATTTCCAGAAATTAGAACTTTTCAGAAATTAGAACTGCCCGATGTACAAAGAGGTTCTAATTTGTGAGATTCTACTGTATTTGTTTCAAGTTCTTATGGATTGTGTTTTTGAAGGTCATGACATAAAGCAGAGAAAATACTTCATCTTCCGCCCAGAAAGAAAATTTAAGCCAGGATAAGTTAGAGGTAAATACAAAATACAGTGTGATAAAATGAAAAAAACTTCTAAATATTTAGATCGATTATAACAAAATTGGATATCGGTACAGCAGACATATTTGGGGTATTCACACTTCGTGCTATTTAATAATATTGTCATAAAGTCATAATATTTTAGACCAGTTTAAAAAAGTTGTTGTTGTGCTGCATACAAAAAAGTCATAAAATAATAGCACTCATTTAGGTATGTTTTTGTTTTGTCATAAAATAGCTGAAGAGATCTGAGTCGAACGGCTGAAAATCTTTAGCCGAGATGGCGATAGTAAAGTTTGCCGCCGTTACTTATATTTGATTCACGACTAAAAAACGGCTAAAAAATTATTCATACCTTTATGTCTGTACATTAAGTCACATTTTCATAACATACCAAAAATTAAAAGAGAATTAAATCGCAAAAACTAAATATGTATATACAAGTAAAAATTTTTTCTCGTTTAATTTAAGTAGCTGGCAGCCACTGAACGTTTTTCCGTATGCCGCCGCAAAAAAAAATTTATTCGGCTCATATCAATGCAGCAGCTTGTAGTGTACCTCACTTGTCTACAATGCATACACATATCATACCGATCAACATTTACTGTTAGCATTCATTTGAGTAACATACGTTTAAGTGTATCTAAATAGTTCAATGCATTTCGTTGACACATTTGGGTGGTGTCAAATTAACTTTATGCATTTCTTTGTGCTACACACTGATTGTTCAAATGAGAAGTATGTCATTTAAAAATATCAAACTCCATGATACCGAATAAAAAATTATGTAATAGGTTAAGAATTATTTTCATAAGCTGTATATAAACTGGCGTGATCCCAGAATAAAGTAGACATTGTTGTATGAAGAACTAAACTGGCAACAACTGCCTTAGTTTTATTTAATGATAATAAGTCTCCTTGTGCCCTTACGAGAAATTGTAAGATCGGCATAATATTAGCTCCAACCAGTGGCACATTTGCCGGTTGAAAGGTATTTTCCAAATAAACTAATTGTAGACAAGCATTATATGGCGATCCTGCCGACCGACGCGAACTTTGAACTAGACGAATACGTCCCTAAGCCGTTGAGCAAACTGGAAGAAGTCCCGGCATACGTTCCAGCTAGACAAGGACCAAAGAAACTTACAATCGAGCAATACAAAGCTAGGTAAGCTAGGCTGAAGGAAGAAAAATTGACCACAATACCAAAATTAGATACGACAACAAAGAAACGATGTGGTCAACTGGTAAAGCTGAGAAAGGAGCTAGCAGACTCTCTTAGGTTGGTAAAAGAGACAGACCTTCCGTTAAGTTGGGAGCGAGCACAAAAGGTCTGGAATAGAATAGATGAGCTTAAGCTAACAATAAAGAAAAGAAAAAAAGAAAAAAGCAAAACAACTCTTAAAGAATTCTATGGCATTAGGACCAATTTGGGGCAATCCAATGGGCAAACCTCAAAGTAAGGTTGAAATTCAAGAGAATATCTTGAACAGTGGAGAAGCTACCAACAGCAAGCAGATCCCTGATAAAATTCTTATATTAGCGATAATTGTAGTATTATTATATACAGCATATAGGATAAATAAATATTTTATGAATATGTTCACAAATATAGACACAGACAAATAAACAACGCAGTAAGCGATGTATAAAAATAAAAAGTTTATAAACAATGTGCTGGCTGCAACGTGAAGGGCAGGAGGTTTGCGTTTTAACGGGCAAAGATACAAAAAAACTTCATGTGAAAGAAAACGGAGTTTTTATGTATAGTGTGTGGTTTATTTCTGAAAATTACAACGGTTAATTATAGAGACAAATTATAATACAAAAGCTTACCGCAGTTTTGCACCTCCTTCTTCGACAAATTGTAAATCCCTTATGGCTCGCCACAAATATTTAAAGAAGAGAATGAGTGCAAAACAGCGATTTACAAAGAAACGTCAAAATAATATAAGACATAGAACGGGAATTCAACATGAAATAACATCACAATAACCCTTTAGGGACCAACCGCAACATCCCCGCCCCCGTGGAGCGATTCAGCTTCACTCATCTCAATGTCCAGGATGGCCAATTTGGACACAGCTCTTCGCATTTCCCCTGATGAAGTTCTTACGTCTGCTTTTCGTACCACACCATCAGCGCCTGGATATAGGCAAGTGACCACACCCCGCCTCCACTGATTCCTCCTATTTGTTTTGTCTGTTCACACCACTTGACTCGCCTTGTCAAAGTCGGTAGGTATTCCACTATCCAACGTTTCCAAAATCTATCACGTAAGCACTTTACAATACGCCATTGTTTCTTTAAGGAGTAAATCTTTGCATCAGGAACACCTATGCCAGGAGTACAAGGAATGTTTGACGAACCCATCAAAAAATGATTGGAAGTACGAGGTTCTTCCTCATCAGGGCCTACGGGCAGATGCGTCAATGGCCTTGAGTTAACGATATTTTCTGCTTCAATTAAAAGGGATTGAAAAACATGTTCTCTTGGGGCAACATTTTTTAGAGTGTGCCTCAATACCTTCTTTACACATTGTACCATCCGCTCCCATATTCCGCCTTCGGAAGGATTCGCGGGACAATTAAAGAACCACTCGATTCCTTTAGATGATAATACACCTTGGATACGTTCGGCTTCAAAAACTTCACTAAAGCGTTTAGCTTCCTCGTGGCACCCAACAAAGTTTTTGCCGTTATCGGAACGTATTCTAACCGGCACACCGCGGCGGTTTATAAAGTTTTTAATGGCTATGATGCACGAATCTGTTGAGAGGTCATAAGCTACTTCTAAATGTATGGCACGCATAGTCAAACATATGAAAATGGCGACCCACCTCTTTTCGGTCCTTCTTCCGATGGTTACGTTAATAGGTCCAAAATAGTCCAGGCCAGTGTATTTAAATGGAGCATGAAATGGCTCAACTCGATCTATAGGTAATGGACCCATTAAAGGTGGAACTGGGACGGCTTTATTTTTCCTGCACACATAACAATTTGACACCACTTTTCTTAGAAAACTTCTTATTTGTGGAATCCAATACTTCTTCCTTATCTCACAGATTGTTGCCTCATGATTTTGGTGCATCATCTCCGAGTGGTAATGCATAATTACCAGTTTTGTATAACGATGATTCTTCGGCAATATAATGGGTCGTCTTACACTGTATGGCAGGTAGCTGGCTGCATCAATTCGTCCATTTACTCTCATCAAACCATCATCGTCTATATACGGCATTAAGTGTGTTAGCATACTGGATTTTTGTAATGGCTGTTGGTTTTCTAGGAGTTTTATTTCTTCCAAAAACGATTCATGCTGAGTTTGTTTACATAAAACTATTTCGGCTTTTGCTAAATCTTGCGAAGTGGGGCCATTTATATCTAATTCGCTACATTCTTTTTTACAAATATTTATGAAACGTAAAACCTGCGCCACAGATCTCTTTAAACGGGTGAATGAGGAAAAGCGTTCGATTTTAATAAAATTATTTAACAAAATTAAGAGGGACACTTTGGGACGGATTTCTTCTTCATCAAACAAATCCGGAGTATTAGAAACTGGCTCAAATTCTGGCCATTCTTCTTCTTTTTGTTTTAAAAACTCTGGACCACAAATCCAACGCGATGATTGGGAGAAGTTCACGTTACTATAAGGCCTTGTTGCATCATCAGCCACATTATTAGTGGTCGAGATCCATTTCCAATCGGTTATCTTTGTTGACTCTAGAATTTCAGCCACCCGGTGAGCAACGTATGGTTTGTATCTTCGATGGCTGCTGGCTATCCACTTCAAAACAGTCTTCGAGTCGCTCTATAAGACAATTTTAGCCGGAACCAGTTTGTGTTCACTTAGGATATTTTGCTTCACCCTTGTTCCAAGAACAGCAGCCTGTAACTCTAAACGTGGAATTGAAACCTTTGTTAATGGCGCACATCTAGTTTTGGAGCACACGAAACTAACTCCAGTAGTACCATCAGATAACATAAATCGCCAATATGAAACAGCTGCAAATGCCTCTTCGCTTGCGTCGACAAATATGTGGAGCTGAATTTCTGTTGGAGTTCCGAATTGAAAATAATGTCGCGGCAAACTAAATTTACGAACATTTTTAAGTTGTTTTCGCCACCGTTCCCAAGACGTATTGATATCGTCGGGTATTGGTTCGTCCCAACGACAATCTTGCCTCCAAATTTTCCGCAAGACCAATTTACCACCAATTGTAAAATTATTCAGGAATCCAAGCGGATCAAACGTAGACATAATTATGCTCAACACTTGCCGTTTTGTTGGTTTTTTAAGGCCTGAGATGACATCTTGGTACGGTTGATGAAATTTCAAGTTAAAGGCGAATGTATCTGAAGAAGGGTCCCAATGGAGGCCTAATACCTTTTCCGCACCGTCGCTGCCAGGAATTGCTTTTGACCTTGTGGCGCCATTTAGAGCTTCTATAACTTCGCTAGAATTAGAAATATATCCCCTTAGTTCGAATCCACCATTTTGGTGGATTTTTCGGACTTGTTTAGTGATGTTTATTGCTTCTTGGACACTGTCAAAACTGTCCACAAAATCGTGAATATAGTGGTGTTCACATATGGCTTTAATAGCTCTAGGATGAAATTCAACATGTTCTTTGGCATTAGTTCTCATGACGTATAAAGCCGAGCAGAGTGAGCATGCCGCTCCGAATGTCATGACCTCCATTTCGTACTCGTCAGGTGGATATTTTTCATCACCGTTTCTCCACAGAAATCTTTGAGAAATACGGTCGCTGGGTTGTATAAGTACCTGGTGAAACATTTCACGGATGTCTGCACCGACTGCTATTTGTCCCCAACGGAAATTGTATAGTGTAGATAGGAACGATGCAATTTCCTGAGGACCTTTTAAAAGTTGTGAGTTTAATGAAACTTCGTCGACCTTGGCGGCGGCATCAAAGACTAGTCTCATTTTCTTCTTTTCTTTATTTGGGTTTGTCACTGCAAAGTGTGGAAGGTACCATTTTCTGTCAGACTTTTGCTGGGCTTCTTCTGGCGGAATTTTTCTAACATACCCTTTTTCTATATAGCCATTTATAATATTTTTGTATGCTGTGGAAAACTCTTCATCCCGTTTCATCTTTCGCTCTATACCTTCTAGGCGTTTGAGTGCAGGGAAATAACTGTAACCAGTTTGAAAGCGACTTCCAATACGTTTAGTTGAATCACGAAGAATTTGTTTGGCTCTGGTGTCATCGTCGCTTTCTATTACGGGTGCAGCTCGCACTACGACACTCTCAATATTGAAATAGTCTTGAATCATTTTTGCAATTTGTTGTTCCTCCTCTATATGCATAAAGAGCCATGAGCTTTGCTGAGATGATAAAGATTCACAAGGTCCAAACACTACCCATCCCAGTTCTGTGTTGCAGGCAAATGGTCCCGACGTATTATCACAACTAAGGGTTGATGGCAACCCTAGGCTGGCATGGTCTAAACCAATTAACAGCTTAGGTACAACGTTGGCATAAGGCTTCATTGAGTTAAGTGGAGAATTTTTAAAACAAACGTTTATGTCGTCTTCTGTAAGACTCTGCATGGGCAAATTCAAGTTTGAAACGGCGTATACATTTCTGAGGAGATTCTTCTTATTCCTGTCAATGCCACTTACCTTTAGATTAAAAGTCATTGACGGCTCACGTGCTGATCTTCCTCCAAACCATTGGATATTTAAAAAACTGTTTTTTCCCTTTACTCCAATTTTGTCTGCTACGTCTTTGTCCAGCATTATAATTGAAACCATCATCGAGGAGGGCGTAAATATTCATACAATACTTTTCCCCATATAATGTTACTGGCAGAATACGAAACAATAACTTCTTGTCGCTACTGGAACAGCTGAGCACGTTTTTGTTAGTTTGATTAGGTTGCGTTACGGTTGGGATGTCTTCATGAAGAAGCTTGTTGTGTTTTCTTTGACAACCGTTTTGTTGGCAGTCTCTTTTCGTACGACATTCACGAGTAGCATGTCCAATATTTAGGCATGAAAAGCAAGCACGGATTTTCTTCACTAATGACCAGCGTTCACTAACACTTAGATTTAACAATTTTTGGCACGCAGAAATTTTGTGGTTTTCTTTGCATACTGCGCATTGTTTTGGTTTCTCTACGGCATGAAGCACTCGACGTTTGGATTCTGTGCTATTGGTATCTTGAACAAGGCATATTAAATAAGAAACTTCACCTAACCAGTTGCTGAAATCTACAATGGTTGGATACGGAGATATATTCGATGCAACTTTAGCCCATTCTAATTTTTTGCTCATGGGAAGTTTTTGTATTAATTCCTCTAACAATGTTGGGTTGGCTAAATGTTGTTCTGCATTTACTGATTTAAGGAAAACAGACAGATTTTTAACTTTCGTTGCGAACGGCACTAATTTTATTAAATTATTTTCACTAATATGCGGAATATCCCTCACAAGATGTAATTGACTATTAATCAGTTGCTCAGGCCTTCCAAACCTAAACTGCAATTGTTCGATAACACAGTCAATGTTGTCAGGATGTATCAAGAGTGACTTGACAATCTCTCTTGCCTCTCCTTTTAGGCATTGCTGTAGTCGTTGGTTATTTTCAAAATTGCTGTAACCATACATTGCGGTGGATTGTTTGTATGAGGTATAAAAAAGTGGCCAGTCCTCAGGCTGTCCACTAAATGGCGGTAGCTCTTGCAGTTTTCGGGGCAACAGACTAGTGTTGGAATTACTTTGCAGTTGTTGTTGGCCGTAAGCTATGTTTTCTAAAGATGGCGGCAAAAAAGTATGTATTTCAGGCGGTACATGTAGAACAGTTGGCGTTAATGTATTGGTAGTTAATGTATATTGGTTTATTGACGTAGCAGCGGCGTTGGCGTTGGCATAAGTTTGTGGCTGCTAGGGGCTGTAGATGTATTTGGTGTATGTATAGGTTGGCGTATTTGCGACTGATAAGACTCGATTGTTGTATTTGTAGTAGCGGAATCAGTGGCTCTAAGATTTGGCGGGCCTGTAATTTTATTTGTTGGGTCACTTACCGTTTGATATATAGCTCCCTGGTGAACAGTTTGTAGTTGCTGGTATTGGCGTCTACTCTCAGTAAGTTGGGACTGTGTCTCCGACAGCTGGCGTTGTAAGTTGGACATCTGCTTCTGCATCTCGAGTAACATGGCGGCTTCTTTTGATGTAGATGCCTGTGCGGTGAACATAGTTGGAGTTGATGATGGCTTTGTGGTATTACCGGCGTCACTGGGCTTCTTTTTGACTGTACCCGTTCCCTGTTGCATTTCATTACTGTTGGCTGTTTGTAATTTGGTGGTACTTTCATTCGTTCTCTCTGGAACATTACCATCCTGATCATGAATATCAGGTACAACCGTTTCAGCGCTGGCTGCGCTCTTTAACAGTGGCGGGGTCCGGCGTAAAGGCATTTTATTTAAAAATTGTTTTAAATTGTAACACACGTTTGTAGGTGGCTTTAATTCGCAAATTTGTATAAAGGCAAAAACATACAAACACTGCGAAATAAAGAAATGTGCTGGCTGCAACGTGAAGGGCAGGAGGTTTGCGTTTTAACGGGCAAAGATACAAAAAAACTTCATGTGAAAGAAAACGGAGTTTTTATGTATAGTGTGTGCTTTATTTCTGAAAATTACAACGGTTAATTATAGAGACAAATTATAATACAAAAGCTTACCGCAGTTTTGCACCTCCTTCTTCGACAAATTGTAAATCCCTTATGGCTCGCCACAAATATTTAAAGAAGAGAATGAGTGCAAAACAGCGATTTACAAAGAAACGTCAAAATAATATAAGACATAGAACGGGAATTCAACATGAAATAACATCACAATAACCCTTTAGGGACCAACCGCAACAAACAAATAATATTTATGTGTTGCAAGACTTAAATTTTATAAATGTACCTATTTAGTTATGAAAGAAAGCATTTCTAAATTGCAGGATTTGCTAAAGAATTTAAAAAAGAAACCAGGAAGGACATATACTAGAAAAACAGTACAAGGAAAACTAGAATATATAAAAGATTTAAAGAAACAATTTCAGGAAGACGAGGTTAGGCACGGGGAATCAGAAGAAGTTGTAGCATTAAAGTGAGAATTTAAGAGCATTTATTCGATGGTAAAAGAGTATTTGATAGAGAAAGAAGAAGAGGACAATAAAGTTATCAACATGGCATCATTTAGTTTGGAAACCACTTCCAAGGCACTCCCATTATTTGCAGGAAATTATTTGGAACTTGAAAGTTTTCTTGTAACAGCGGAGTTATTGCATAAAACACTGTCAAACGAGGCAAAACTAGATTTCCTCCAATATGTTTATCATGCTTAATTGACATCCACAGTTAGAACAGCACTAGGAATATATGCTAAACCGGAAAATTTTGAAGAACTGAAGAAATTGTTAGAAAATATATATAAGAGTAGAGAGACAATTCCTGAACTACAAAATAGATTAAACATATTGTTCCAAGGAAAAATGTCGATAAACTAATTTTCTGAGAAAATCACTGGAATAATAGATAAGTTGGGAATTGCCGAGTTAGGAACCCAGGTATCAGAGCCAGAAAAAAGGGTTATAATTAAATTAAACAATAAGTTAGCGTTAGAAACTTTTAAAAAAGGTCTAAACGAATCTTACAAAGCAACCATATATGCTGCTCGACCAGAAAATTTGCAGCAGGCTAGTGAACTCGCATTGCAGTTAGAAAGCGAAAAAGTAGCCAATCAAAATTCAATCCTTTATTTTAGGACACAATACCCACAACAGAACAATAGACTACAAAACAGACAACTCAACAATTCCAATAACAATAGATACAGGAACAACAATAATAGGATGGACAAGAGATGGATAAACAACAATAGGAATAATTACAATTCTAACAACAACAATAATAGAAATAACTACAATAGAAATAATAGATATAATAATAATAATAACAATTCATATGACAATTCTAACAGATACAACGGATTTAATAATAACAACAACTCAAATAGAGGTAGAAATAATAGACATGGAAACAATAACAATAGACAAATATACTCAATAGAATGTTCGGAAAACGAGCAAGGCTCGGGATAGGTATCTATTCCGGACAGCCAGAATTAAAAATTTGCAAAATAACCAATAATAATACCAATTTTATAACAGCAACATTCAAAAATAAACAATTAACATTTCTCATCGACACTGGAGCCGACATATCACTTTGTCGTATGCGAACTGATTTCGATGATGAACCTTTAGACTCCGAAAAAAAATATAAATTAACTGGTATAACTACAGAAGAGATCCAATCTCTTGGCACTATAAAATTGGACATAACATTATCCGGTGAGATAACAAGTCATTCATTTCACTTAGTTAATTCAGATTTCCCAATAGAAACAGATTGTATATTAGGCAGAGATTTCTTAAAGAAATATCTATGTAAAATAGATTATGAAACATTTACAATTTCTATGTACATAAACGATACAACTAGAATACTTCCAATGTATGCAAAAACATTTGCATCGTTATTAATAAAAATACCTCCAAGAACAGAAAGCATACATGCAGTTAAACTTAATTTAACTGAAGACAGCGTGATTTTCAATGACGAATTAAAACCAGGTGTATTTTTGAGTAATTCGATAGCACCCAAAAGTGAAATGACACATTTAAAGTTTTTGAACACAACAAACGATGAAATAATTTTAAAGGGCATTAAACTACAAACTGAACCCCTGAAAAACTACGATATATTAAATTACAATACTGACATAAATACTAAACGTTTTGAACATGTACTGAAAAACTTACAAATAGATTGCAATGATGACTATGCAAAAACAGAGTTAATAAACATTTTTAGAAAATATCATAATGTATTTCACCTCGAAAACGAAAAACTGACAGTAAACAATTTTTACAATCAAAAAATCACGACTTCGGACAATACTCCAGTTTATATAAAAAACTATAGACTGCCTCACTCGCACACTGACATAATAAATGAACAAGTACATAAAATGATTGGTGACGACATAATAGAACCTTCAGTAAGTCCCTACAATGCACCCTTATTGCTTGTGCCAAAGAAAGGCGCAGAAGACAAAAAGAAATGGAGACTAGTAGTGGATTTTAGAAAACTGAACGACAGAATAGTGAACGACAAATTCCCACTAACACGACTGGAAGACATTTTAGATAAACTAGGTAGAGCTAAATGGTTTTCAACACTAGACATGACAAGCTCTTTTCACCAAATTAAATTAGACAAAGACTCAAGACCATTGACAGCATTTTCTACACCACAAGGACATTACCAATTCAAACGACTGCCATTCGGATTAAAAATCTCATCAAATAGTTTTCAGAGAATGCTAACGATTGCACTCTCAGGACTGGAATCTGAAGCATTTCTCTATGTAGATGATATAATCGTGTACGGATGCAGTTTGAATCATCATAACCAAAGTTTGGTAAAGGTTTTAGACAGACTACAGAAATATAATTTAAAGCTTAATCCCAAGAAATGTTGTTTCTTGAGATCAGAAGTAATTTATTTAGGACATTTAATAACAAAGGACGGTGTAAAGACTGACCCATCAAAATATGAGGTAATCAAAAATTATCCAACACCAAAGGACTCGGACGAAGTCAGACGTTTTGTAACATTCTGTAACTACTACAGAAAATTTATTCCAAATTTTGCAGACATCGCTAAAGATCTGAATGCTTTATTAAAAAAATCAGTAAAATTTGTATGGGCAGAAAAATTTCAGCATGCTTTTGATGATTTGAAGGAGAAGTTGATGAATCCTCCGGTACTACAATACCCGGATTTTGACAAATCTTTCATTTTAACAACAGACGCCTCTAACTACGCGTTAGGTGCAGTTTTATCTCAAGGCGAAATAGAACAAGATTTACCTATCTCTTACGCTAGTAAATCACTGCAGAAGCATGACATCAATAAGCCTGTAATAGAAAAAGAACTTTTGGCAATACATTGGAGTATAAATTTCTTTAGACGGTATCTGTATGGTAGAAAGTTCATAGTAGTGACAGACCACAGACCTTTAATTTCATTGTTTTCACATAAAAACCCATCATCAAAGATGACACGTATTAGACTAGATTTGAGTGATTACGATTTTCCAATTGTTTACAAGAAAGGCAAGATGAACACGAACGCAGACGCACTCTCAAGAATAGAGATTAACACAGACATTTTAAGACAAATGATACCTAAAGACAATGATATAAATGAGACGAAAATTTTAGCAACAACGAGGGCGATGAGAAATAATGAGGCAAATAAAGAATTAAATAATACGGAAAATAAAGAATTAGATAGTGAGAAAAATATAATAAAAGATAAAGGAAAAAGTATTAATAATAAGCGATTAGACGGAACAGTTTTGGAGAATGGCAACCCTCAGAAGCCTGATCAACTTCAAATATGGGATTGTACATCCATAAACGACGTCACTAATATAAGAAAACTGCAGTTTAATGAAATTGATAGAATTGAAAGTATTGAAAATATAAATATATATATTGAGAAGAATATTGTGCACATAGGATGTAATGATAATTCATCGAAACCAGTTTCGACCATGAAGAAGTTGCATACCCAAAATATAAATAATGAATATAATAAGCTAGCAAGATTCAGTGATAAATCAGCGAAACTAGATTCGATACTGATGAAACTGATATCTAAAATGAATAAAGAAAATATAAAGGAATTAGCACTTGCAAGTGAAGATGAAATATTTAGAATGTATACAAAAGAAGAATTTAAGAGCTCGTATAAAAGAATAAAGATAAATAAGAAAAGTCCTCAGTTGAAAATATTAATATACAACGCAACAAAGAAAATAAAAGATGACATATTGAAATATAAACTGATTGATGAATTCCACAATGCCACACACGCAGGCCACTTAGGAATAAGAAAAACAATTATAAAATTGAAACAACGGTACATTTGGAAAGGCATGAACAAGATGGTAAAGAAATTTATATCATATTGTGAAAGTTGTAATAAAAATAAACAAACAAAACACATAAAAGAACCACTTACGATAACAAACACTCCAAACAATAGTTTTGAGGTCATATCTATTGACACTGTAGGTCCACTTCGAATTTCAAACGACTATCGTTACATTCTGACGATACAATGTGAGTTGACTAAATTTGTCGTAGCACACCCCATGCCGACAAAAGATGCAGTTACGACAGCAAAAACACTTGTAGAGCAATTTGTTTTGAAATATGGTCAATTTAAAGTACTTAAATCGGATAGAGGAACAGAATTTATGAATGAAGTAATGCGTAATGTATGTGCATTGTTAAACATTAAACAAATATTTTCAACACCATACCACCATGAAACACTAGGCTCAATAGAAAGAAACCATAGAGTTCTAAATGAATTTTTGTTAACTACATCAAATGATTATGAATGGGATAAGTGGATTCCATATTTTACTTTTGCCTATAACACTTCACCACATGTAGACACGGGCTACACGCCTTTTGAATTAGTTAATGGAAAATTACCATGCTTTCCAACTGACACTTTAGAAAACAAAACAAAAACTTATAACTATGAAGACTACGTACAAGAGTTACGCATCAGATTACAATTTGTCTTAAACAAAACAAAACAATTACTAATAAAGTCAAAAGAAAGAAGAGCCATAACAAATAGAAATAGTAATGAGTTGAATCTAAGAATAGGAGATTTAGTTTTAGTAAGAGTAGAAAATAGAAGAAAGAATCAAGGTCCATACAAAGGTCCATTTAGGATAATTGATATAAACGGTGTTAACACAACCATAGATTATAACGGTATGGAAAAACCCTACCACAACAATAACTTAAAACCCTTTAAAACACTATAAATATATGTCATATTTAACTTTATATTTTACCACACATTTACTACAATATTTTTATAATTATTTTCTAATATATTTTAATATAATCATAAGAAAATCAAATTAAATCTATAAGAGAAATATATTTTTTTTAATTCCAACTAGAATAAAAATCAATAATAAAAAGTCCAACTAGAACAATAAGAAAAGTATGTAACGGTATTATGGAGGAAGTAAGAAATATCACTCGTAATTTTTCTCTTAAGGGTGAGGGTGTAGTGTACCTCACATGTCTACAATGCATACACATATCATACCGATCAACATTTACTGTTAGCATTCATTTGAGTAACATACGTTTAAGTGTGTCTAAATAGTTCAATGCATTTCGTTGACACATTTGGGTGGTGTCAAATTAACTCTATGCATTTCTTTGTGCTACACACTGATTGGTCAAATGAGAAGTATGTCATTTAAAAATATCAAACTTCATGATACCGAATAAAAAATTATGTAATAGGTTAAGAATTATTTTCATAAGCTGTATATAAACTGGCGTGATCCCAGAATAAAGTAGACATTGTTGTATGAAGAACTAAACTGGCAACAACTGCCTTAGTTTTATTTAATGATAATAAGTCTCCTTGTGCCCTTACGAGAAATTGTAAGATCAGCATAAGATTAGCTCCAACCAGTGGCACATTTGCCGGTTGAAAGGTATTTTCCAAATAAACTAATTGTAGACAAGCATTACAAGATGTTTTAGTTTATAAATACATACATACAAATTCATTTAGATATTCTTATGCACCAGAACATGTCGTAATAAAACCAGGTGGCAGCGTAAGGGCTACAAGTACAACAATACAACAACATAGGTGTTTTTGTTTGTGTAATAAAGTTGAGATTGTCAAAACAATGAGTTAAGATATAAATGTCAAAAGCGTAAGAAAAAGAAGCATTTAAAATTTAAGAAATAAAATATCTTGCATCATGCCAACATCCAAAAGTGAAGAAAAAGTAAAAAAAATATTTAATCAAAACACAATATTTTCTTGTGACCTGAAATCGGAAATGGGTCTATATAGTGGTGTTTTATTATATAATAAAATGAATAGAACGCATTCACACCTTTCAGTTGACACTTATATCATCAATATCTGATAAGGAATGAAGACACCACATGGGAATTAAAACTTGAAAGTTGAAAATAGTTATTTTTTCATAGAATTACACGTATTAAGTATACACAAATATACAATAAGTGCAACACAAAAGTTCCTTGTTATAATAGTGGACTGCAAATGTAGTACTGCCGCGCTTTAAGATTTTCTTCCTCATAGTATTTCGTACCACAACGAGCTCTGATAAATATTTTTATCTAAAATAATGTTTATGGTTTAGTATATTATATTACTGCAAGTATTTATATTACCGGGATTAAGGATTTTCTCACTTTGACTAGTTTTTTATCTAGATTGTTATTATTATTTTCTTTTAGTTCACTTTTTTCACAACAATAATTTAAAATATTATTTTTCAAAAAACAGATTTTATTCATATATCAGCTCTGAACATAAATATAATTACGCCGTACTTTGACACTTTAAACTCACAACAATCAAAAATTCAATAGGAGCAAAAAATTGTTTACATTCCTAACGATGCCACCTGGCTTAGTACGCCCTGCACTAGAATGCAAATTTAATAATTTTAAATAGAAATGGAGTTTTTAGACTTTTTGGCATTTTCAAACAACTTTATTACAGTTATCTTAATTATCTTTTGCTTTGATAACATATAATTACAAATCGTGCTATTACTTTATGACTACAGTATGAATCCCCCTAGTATCTTTTTTATTGGATTTGGACTGCATACACTAGGGCTCACCACAAAAATAATACAGAGAGAAATGACAATATTGTGTTTCGATATGCAACAATCGGAATTACAGTCTCAATAAACACCGATATAAGGCCAATACTTCAGCTATCCCGATATCAAATTTTGTTAAAATCGAATTAAACGTTAAGAAGTTCTGAAATATTTCATTTTTACATCTCATAACACTATGCAATGTACAATTTAAAATTTCTTATAAACAATCGTTTACAAATTTTAGGCTATTTATAAAACGGAAACTAATACTTCCATTACCAGCAAACAGAATTTAAGCGATGAACCTCAAAAAAAGCCAGAAAGGTATTATTTAATGTAAAATTTTATGCCTAAAGAAGTTATAATATTATAGGATTCTGGAGGTGTTCATGGCTTTCGAAAAAACTTGGCAAATTTCAAAACCATTCTTGCCAATAGAAGGTCTGAAAAAATATGTACATACTTGGTTGGGAAACCTTGTCACGGATCAAATGGATATGATAACACCTGAAAACCAGCCTGACGCTGCTTGGGAAGTGCAGTGCTTGAAGCGGAGATTGACAAGGCAATCATCACAAAAACAAAACATTTCATCCACTTTATCTTCTTCCGGAGATATTTTTCAACTTTTTATGGAGGGATTATTTGAAGATGAAGATTTTGATCAAGTTTAGACAGTTAGTACTAATATAAATCTATGTTTGATTTCGTTTTTAGCTTCTGTATCACTTTTTGAAACCAAAATAGTAACAATTTAATATAGTTTTTAAAACTGCAATGGTGAAAAAATTACACAATGCTGACAGTATATAAATGAATTAAAATAAAAGTCTATGGAATCTAATTGCTGTCAGAATTGAATTTCAAATGTGTAATGTTTTCAACAGCATATTAGTTTCGTTTGCTATATATATATATATATATATATATATATATATATATATATATATATATATATATATATATAAATGTATTATTTATTTTTTGTTTTTTTTTAAGAATTTGTTGTTTAGTTTTGTTTAATGTTACTTTTATACATACTTGTTACCTAAAGAAATAAAAAGCAAAATGGATAAAGAAACCATGTTAAAGGATCTTTCAGAACAGTTTTTAAATTGCATTGAAGAAAGACGCCAGCATCATTGCATCGACCATTGCAGCCAATATCTACAAATACAAATTTGCAATTGGCATCCACTAGAGCCATTAAAATTATGCTGTTGGTTCCCTTGTAGTTGTGATAAAAGGTTCCTTCTGAACGCCGTGGTCGAAAATTGACGTGCTTTCCATCTAAAACACCGATACAGTTAGGGAATTGCCATTTGATTGCAAATTCCCTAGCTATTGCTTCCCAATCCAACGGATTGCTTGGAAACTGCATTTAAATTGTAAAATATGCATATTAAATCACAATATATAAATTGTTATAAGTGCAACCACAATACCTTCAAATATTTTTCCTTCATTCGCTTCTCAGCATACCATATGCGCTGTAAATGAGTTCATAAAGACTATTTTGTCGGAACGCTGACGCTCATAATGAGTTCATAAAATAATCATAAACAGTCATAAAACGCTCATATTTGAGTGGCTTTTTCCACTAAACTGGTCACTCATGAAAGAGCTCTAAATTTTATACATAAAAGAGTATTTTATGACCCTTTTTTCAAAACGCATTTTGAGCTTTTATTCCAGTGCATAAAATAACATCATTGAGCCTCATTTTGCGTGCATCAAAAGCTGTAAATAGTATCCTGAAAATGACAAAAAACAGATAATTCAAAATAGGATTTTTTATTCAATAAGTTAACATATTTGTATTGTTAAAGTAAAAGGGTATTAAAATGAATTAAATAAACTGAATGCATTCAACATAAATTCAAAAAATAAAATAAATAATAATAAAACAAAAATTTTTAAATATTAGCACTCTTTCTTTTTAAGAAGTTTGTCACGATATTTAATACGGTCTTTTGCAGTCTGAAACCACCTTAAAGTGCAGTTATTAAATACTTTTTCATCTATGTTAAATTTGCGGTTAAAGGCTCCTCTAATTATTGATGTTATTGTCATAGCCAGTAGACATTTTTTATCTTTAGT
Source organism: Linnaemya tessellans (assembly GCA_951800035.1). Lineage (NCBI taxonomy): Eukaryota > Metazoa > Arthropoda > Insecta > Diptera > Tachinidae > Linnaemya > Linnaemya tessellans. The sequence goes on from OX637532.1 coordinate 74,512,478, forward strand.
GCCTTTCCACGAGTATTTTTGTGCTAACTCATCAGTGAAAATTTTTTTCCAACTTTTTTCCACTCTGAACGAACTTTGTAGGATCTGATATGCAGTAATTATATATTTCGTGCTCCTAAAAATAGCAAAAATTATCACAAGTCCTAAATTTTTTACTGTATACAACTTACTAGCTTGGTGCACAAATCCGGTGAGATTTGTAATTTTTGTTCAAATTCTTCCAATTTGAATATATTTGAAAACGGTTCTTTAGACAGTACCGACTGCATTTTGGCCTGCTGAAGATTTTTTCTCTGTGACGTAACCTCAGTCAAAAGCCTTGTGTGCATTGCCATGTTTTCCGCCTGTAAAGGCTTTTAATCGATCTTTAAGTTCTAAAGATATTTACTAAGTATTAAATATATATATATATATATATATATATATATATATATATATGTATATATATATATATATATATATATATATATATATATATATATATTTAAAAAAAAATATTTGTTAAATTACCTTCATTTGTTGTCATAACTTTATCCATCTTGGTGTTCATCTCTGACACGCAACTTAAAATATTCTGTAATATATCTAAAGAAAAACAATGTTTTAATATTACCGAATTGAAACCTTGTAATTTTATTTTTACCTGTAGATGGTGACATGCTGGGTTCAAGTAAGGTGTATCTGGGTTTTTCGGTTTGGCCCTCTCCGTTGTTTGCAAATAAATCATTAAATTGACTCATTTCGATCGCTGTGTATAAGTGGTACAAATATAGTTTCGGAAGGGCTTTTTAGGCATACAAGTTTGGATCGATTTGTCGAATACTGTGAGTTGATGCTTCTTGTTTAATTATAAGGTTTTTACTGTATTTTATGTTAAGCAAGCTACTAAAGATAGGCAAATCAAAAAAGTTTTCTAATTGCAAAACTTCATTGCAGTTAATAAAAACATAATTATTTTCGTTAAAAAAAAAGTTGACTTTAAAAACTTTTGATCCAACTGTGTAAAAATTATCGGGCTCATTTGACGATAAAAATATATTTTTATAATACACAGAGTATTTAGTCGAAACCAACTCATCTTTTGAAGTATTTTTGCCGCCTATGTTAATGCTATGTTCTACAAGACGATTGTATATTTGTGTAACTACTTGATTTCCTTTTCGAACTGACTGTTTAACTTTAAACAAAAAGCTTTCAAATTTAAAACAGCTGAATGATTCCAGGCTGCTTTTGAAAAATAAAACTTCGTCTGCAAGATGAATTAAACAGTGAAAATTGAACTTTAAAAGCGTTGCATCATAAAGATCTGGAATTTGCTGCAAGACACTATTAAGAAGTTGTTTTGCACAATTATTTTTTTTAATGTAATACTCCTCTGATAATAAAATTCTTTGAACGGATGGAGGTCGCGGATGAGGACACTGACGCCATCTTGGAATCCAGCCAAGAGGACGTCATCACCACTATCATTGCGCTACCGGATGGTGAAGGTGACGCAAATAAACCTTCACCACTCTAAAGCAGCATCCGCTGCAATGCTCCTCCGGGTGGTAGAGAGGAAGGGGGAGCTGGTTATGGTCCAGGAAGCCTGGGTACACCAAGGACGGGTTCATGGACTGACACTGAAGGGCTATAAGCTATTATTTGCCAAAGGCACAGGTAATATTAGATCTTGTACCTTGGCTAAAAACACTTTGCGTATTTTTATCCTATTTGATTTCAGTGATGGGGATACTGTAGCAGCTGCTCTGGAGACCCCGTCCGGTACGGTTTGGCTGGTCTCGAGCTACATGGCGTATGATCACGAGGGCAGTCCACCAAATGGCAAGGTGCGTGGTATTGTGTCCAGGGCGATAAGCACGAGGACGCCTATAATAATAACTGACGCTAACTCACACCACACCTCCTGGGGTAGTAGCGATACTAACGAGCGGGGTGAGTGTCTCTTTGATTTCATATTAAATAATAATCTTGAAATTGTCAACAGGGGTTCAGAACCCACTTTTATTGTGTCTAACCGTAGAGAGGTTTTAGATGTAACATTGGTTAGTGCAGAGCACACCAATCTGGTTAGCGGTTGGAGGGTTGCGGATGACTGCTCCCTATCCGACCATCGCTATATTGACTTTAACATAGGGTTAGGTGAAAGTAGACTTAATCCTATAGTTAACAGGAAGAAGACTGACTGGGAGCTACAGAACAATGTACTCTGCAACTCCTTATCGACGACTCCAACTATTAGAAATATTGGGGACATTGACTGTGCTGTGGAGATTCTAAGTTAATCGTTTCGCTGTGCCACTAATGTGCCTTGCAAACCAATGGTTTGCAGGGGTAGGGCCAAATAACCATGGTGGAGCCCGGAAGTTGCACATTCACGAAAAGAATGTCGCAGGCTATTCAACTAGGTTAAACGATCAGGCGACTGGTCGACATACAAAACCTCGTTGAATCGCTTTAAGAATCTTGTCAGAAGCGCAACAAGGAGGTCTTGGAGGGCTTTCTGCAGTAATGTCGAGGGTTCATCTGAAACCAACAGGCTGCGTAAGATGCTATCAACCGCACCGGTTGTACCCAGCTACATACAGAAACCCTGTGGTAGCTGGACCATGAGTAGTCAAGAGACGCTGAGCGTACTCCTCGACACTCATTTTCCTGGCAGCCAGGCGGCACCTTTAAGAGGCACTGTCGATAGCAGCTTGACGACAGGCACAGTCACAACTCCATTGGATATGGATAGGCTCCGCTGGGCTGTACACAGCTTCGATCCGTTCAAATCTCCGGGACCAGATGGAATAATTCCAGCGGATCTACAGAGAAATGCGGACATTGTCTTACCTTGGCTCACGGTAATTTACAGTGAATGCCTTAGGAGGGCATATATACTTATATTTTGGCGCACGTGCAAGGTTGTCTTTATCCCGAAGGGGGGTAAGACGTCGCACACCAAGCCTAAGGACTTCAGACCGATAAGTCTTACTTCGTTTTTACTCAAAACTTTAGAAAGGGTAATTGATATTCATCTGAGAATGACCATTCCGAATGAGTTTCTCTCTAAATCACAGCACGCCTACACTAAAGGCAAATCTGTGGAGACGGCACTACATTCTCTAGTGGGCCACATAGAAAAATCTCTTGAGTATAAGGAATTTACTATGGGGGCTTTTCTGGACATAGAAGGTGCTTTCAACTATGTCAACCCCGACTCATTCATCAATGGGATGGTAGCAGTAGGGATTGATAGCAATTTATGCCGGTTTGTTAGAAACTTACTAACTTTCAGGGTAGTCCGGGCCTCGATTGGGGATGTCAGTGAATATAGGGCAGTCTATCGGGGCACTCCACAGGGAGGTGTTCTGTCACCTCTGTTGTGGAACCTGACCATTAATTCGCTCTTGCTAAGTCTAGAACGCAGACAGATTATGACTGTCGCGTACGCGGATGACGTAGCGGTGGCGATATCGGGTAAGCACTTGGATACCATATCTCAGTGTATGGAGTCTGCGCTGACCCTGCTGAGTAGGTGGAGTGTCAGCTGTGGGCTCGGCATCAACCCAGCCAAGACTGAGTTGGTGCTTTTCACTAGGAGGTACAAGGCCGATAGCTTTACACACCCAAAGCTTAACGGCACCTCCTTGAAACTTTCTAAAATCGCCAAGTACCTGGGTGTGATTCTGGATAGTAAGCTATCATGGAATCAGAACATACAGGCGAGAGCGGAAAAGGCCTTAGTGGCTATTTATACATGCAAAAGTGCAGTAGGCTTCAAATGGGGTAATCAACCCTAAGGGGATCAATTGGATCCTTGAGGCTGTTATTAAACCAGTACTCTTTTACGGGGTGTTGGTATGGTGGAATGCGATGGACAAGCAGGCTCATCGCAGGACCTTTGAAAAAGTCTTTCGGGTCGTAGCGAGACTGATGACAGACGCACTACGATCTACACCAACGGGAGCAATTTTTGCAATGCTAAATTGGCTCCCGGTTTACATTCTGGCCAGACAATTGGCTCTATTGTCTGCGGTCAGGTTGAATACGGTATGTCCATGGACTAGGACTGACTATGGGCATGCTAGAATTTTAAGAGAGCACTCGGAAATCCATGCCAACATTGACTATTGTGTACCAAGACCCTTCTTTGGTGGACTTTTCCGTTCCTTTGTCGTTGACAGGGAACACGTGGACAGACTTTCCTTTCCCGAGGATTCAGTTAGAGTTTTCACTGACAGATCCAAAAGGGGAACAAGAACGGGCGGAGGCTTCTATGTGGAGAACTTCAATGTAAGATCTCCATTCCGGCTCCAAGACGGTTGTACTGTCTTGCAAGCCGAAATCTCTGCTATTGCTCTGGCAGCGAGATGGCTGAGGTACTATAGGATATCGAATGATATCTTCATTGTTACCGATAGCAAAGCAGCCATCTCTGCTATTAGTGGTGTGTACAGTACATCGAAAACTGTGGTCGAATGCCGACTGTCTATCAACGAGATAGCGAGACATTCGAGGGTGACACTGGTTTGGGTGCCGGGACATTCTGGATGTCCAGGCAACCATACTGCGGATGAGATTGCCAGACAGGGGACTGAATTGAACAGTTCAATGATCAGTCACTTTACTGGCATTCCATTATCGCGATGCAAGTTTCTGATTCAAAGCGAATCATACAAACTAGCCCAACTTAGGTGGGAAAGCGTGGCTAACTGTCTCGTGGCAAGGGCCACGTGGCCCCACTATGATTTGCGCAGAACACGCACCCTTCTCAAGTTTGACAAGGCGCTCATGCGTCAACTGGACAGGACAGTTGACCCTTTTTTCAAAACGCATTTTGAGCTTTTATTCCAGTGCATAAAATAACATCATTGAGCCTCATTTTGCGTGCATCAAAAGCTGTAAATAGTATCCTGAAAATGACAAAAAACAGATAATTCAAAATAGGATTTTTTATTCAATAAGTTAACATATTTGTATTGTTAAAGTAAAAGGGTATTAAAATGAATTAAATAAACTGAATGCATTCAACATAAATTCAAAAAATAAAATAAATAATAATAAAACAAAAATTTTTAAATATTAGCACTCTTTCTTTTTAAGAAGTTTGTCACGATATTTAATACGGTCTTTTGCAGTCTGAAACCACCTTAAAGTGCAGTTATTAAATACTTTTTCATCTATGTTAAATTTGCGGTTAAAGGCTCCTCTAATTATTGATGTTATTGTCATAGCCAGTAGACATTTTTTATCTTTAGTGCCTTTCCACGAGTATTTTTGTGCTAACTCATCAGTGAAAATTTTTTTCCAACTTTTTTCCACTCTGAACGAACTTTGTAGGATCTGATATGCAGTAATTATATATTTCGTGCTCCTAAAAATAGCAAAAATTATCACAAGTCCTAAATTTTTTACTGTATACAACTTACTAACTTGGTGCACAAATCCGGTGAGATTTGTAATTTTTGTTCAAATTCTTCCAATTTGAATATATTTGAAAACGGTTCTTTAGACAGTACCGACTGCATTTTGGCCTGCTGAAGATTTTTTCTCTGTGACGTAACCTCAGTCAAAAGCCTTGTAAAGGCTTTTAATCGATCTTTAAGTTCTAAAGATATTTAATAAGTATTAAATATATATATATATATATATATATATATATATATATTTAAAAAAAATATTTGTTAAATTACCTTCATTTGTTGTCATAACTTTATCCATCTTGGTGTTCATCTCTGACACGCAACTTAAAATATTCTGTAATATATCTAAAGAAAAACAATGTTTTAATATTACCGAATTGAAACCTTGTAATTTTATTTTTACCTGTAGATGGTGACATGCTGGGTTCAAGTAAGGTGTATCTGGGTTTTTCGGTTTGGCCCTCTCCGTTGTTTGCAAGTAAATCATTAAATTGACTCATTTCGATCGCTGTGTATAATTGGTACAAATATGGTTTCGGAAGGGCTTTTTAGGCATACAAGTTTGGATCGATTTGTCGAATACTGTGAGTTGATGTTTCTTGTTTAATTATAAGGTTTTTACTGTATTTTATGTTAAGCAAGCTACTAAAGATAGGCAAATCAAAAAAGTTTTCTAATTGCAAAACTTCATTGCAGTTAATAAAAACATAATTATTTTCGTTAAAAAAAAAAGTTGACTTTAAAAACTTTTGATCCAACTGTGTAAAAATTATCGGGCTCATTTGACGATAAAAATATATTTTTATAATACACAGAGTATTTAGTCGAAACCAACTCATCTTTTGAAGTATTTTTGCCGCCTATGTTAATGCTATGTTCTACAAGACGATTGTATATTTGTGTAACTACTTGATTTCCTTTTCGAACTGACTGTTTAACTTTAAACAAAAAGCTTTCAAATTTAAAACAGCTGAATGATTCCAGGCTGCTTTTGAAAAATAAAACTTCGTCTGCAAGATGAATTAAACAGTGAAAATTGAACTTTAAAAGCGTTGCATCATAAAGATCTGGAATTTGCTGCAAGACACTATTAAGAAGTTGTTTTGCACAATTATTTTTTTTAATGTAATACTCCTCTGATAATAAAATTCTTTGAACGGATGGAGGTCGCGGATGAGGACACTGACGCCATCTTGGAATCCAGCCAAGAGGACGTCATCACCACTATCATTGCGCTACCGGATGGTGAAGGTGACGCAAATAAACCTTCACCACTCTAAAGCAGCATCCGCTGCAATGCTCCTCCGGGTGGTAGAGAGGAAGGGGGAGCTGGTTATGGTCCAGGAAGCCTGGGTACACCAAGGACGGGTTCATGGACTGACACTGAAGGGCTATAAGCTATTATTTGCCAAAGGCACAGGTAATATTAGATCTTGTACCTTGGCTAAAAACACTTTGCGTATTTTTATCCTATTTGATTTCAGTGATGGGGATACTGTAGCAGCTGCTCTGGAGACCCCGTCCGGTACGGTTTGGCTGGTCTCGAGCTACATGGCGTATGATCACGAGGGCAGTCCACCAAATGGCAAGGTGCGTGGTATTGTGTCCAGGGCGATAAGCACGAGGACGCCTATAATAATAACTGACGCTAACTCACACCACACCTCCTGGGGTAGTAGCGATACTAACGAGCGGGGTGAGTGTCTCTTTGATTTCATATTAAATAATAATCTTGAAATTGTCAACAGGGGTTCAGAACCCACTTTTATTGTGTCTAACCGTAGAGAGGTTTTAGATGTAACATTGGTTAGTGCAGAGCACACCAATCTGGTTAGCGGTTGGAGGGTTGCGGATGACTGCTCCCTATCCGACCATCGCTATATTGACTTTAACATAGGGTTAGGTGAAAGTAGACTTAATCCTATAGTTAACAGGAAGAAGACTGACTGGGAGCTACAGAACAATGTACTCTGCAACTCCTTATCGACGACTCCAACTATTAGAAATATTGGGGACATTGACTGTGCTGTGGAGATTCTAAGTTAATCGTTTCGCTGTGCCACTAATGTGCCTTGCAAACCAATGGTTTGCAGGGGTAGGGCCAAATAACCATGGTGGAGCCCGGAAGTTGCACATTCACGAAAAGAATGTCGCAGGCTATTCAACTAGGTTAAACGATCAGGCGACTGGTCGACATACAAAACCTCGTTGAATCGCTTTAAGAATCTTGTCAGAAGCGCAACAAGGAGGTCTTGGAGGGCTTTCTGCAGTAATGTCGAGGGTTCATCTGAAACCAACAGGCTGCGTAAGATGCTTTCAACCGCACCGGTTGTACCCAGCTACATACAGAAACCCTGTGGAAGCTGGACCATGAGTAGTCAAGAGACGCTGAGCGTACTCCTCGACACTCATTTTCCTGGCAGCCAGGCGGCACCTTTAAGAGGCACTGTCGATAGCAGCTTGACGACAGGCTGCTACCCAGCCAAGACTGAGTTGGTGCTCTTCACTAGGAGGTACAAGACCGATAGCTTTACACACCCAAAGCTTAACGGCACCTCCTTGAAACTTTCTAAAATCGCCAAGTACCTGGGTGTGATTCTGGATAGTAAGCTATCATGGAATCAGAACATACAGGCGAGAGCGGAAAAGGCCTTAGTGGCTATTTATACATGCAAAAGTGCAGTAGGCTTCAAATGGGGTAATCAACCCTAAGGGGATCAATTGGATCCTTGAGGCTGTTATTAAACCAGTACTCTTTTACGGGGTGTTGGTATGGTGGAATGCGATGGACAAGCAGGCTCATCGCAGGACCTTTGAAAAAGTCTTTCGGGTCGTAGCGAGACTGATGACAGACGCACTACGATCTACACCAACGGGAGCAGTTTTTGCAATGCTAAATTGGCTCCCGGTTTACATTCTGGCCAGACAATTGGCTCTATTGTCTGCGGTCAGGTTGAATACGGTATGTCCATGGACTAGGACTGACTATGGGCATGCTAGAATTTTAAGAGAGCACTCGGAAATCCATGCCAACATTGACTATTGTGTACCAAGACCCTTCTTTGGTGGACTTTTCCGTTCCTTTGTCGTTGACAGGGAACACGTGGACAGACTTTCCTTTCCCGAGGATTCAGTTAGAGTTTTCACTGACAGATCCAAAAGGGGAACAAGAACGGGCGGAGGCTTCTATGTGGAGAACTTCAATGTAAGATCTCCATTCCGGCTCCAAGACGGTTGTACTGTCTTGCAAGCCGAAATCTCTGCTATTACTCTGGCAGCGAGATGGCTGAGGTACTATAGGATATCGAATGATATCTTCATTGTTACCGATAGCAAAGCAGCCATCTCTGCTATTAGTGGTGTGTACAGTACATCGAAAACTTGTGGTCGAATGCCGACTGTCTATCAACGAGATAGCGAGACATTCGAGGGTGACACTGGTTTGGGTGCCGGGACATTCTGGATGTCCAGGCAACCATACTGCGGATGAGATTGCCAGACAGGGGACTGAATTGAACAGTTCAATGATCAGTCACTTTACTGGCATTCCATTATCGCGATGCAAGTTTCTGATTCAAAGCGAATGATACAAACTAGCCCAACTTAGGTGGGAAAGCGTGGCTAACTGTCTCGTGGCAAGGGCCACGTGGCCCCACTATGATTTGCGCAGAACACGCACCCTTCTCAAGTTTGACAAGGCGCTCATGCGTCAACTGGACAGGACAGTTGACGCATAAAAGAGTATTTTATGACCCTTTTTTCAAAACGCATTTTGAGCTTTTATTCCAGTGCATAAAATAACATCATTGAGCCTCATTTTGCGTGCATCAAAAGCTGTAAATAGTATCCTGAAAATGACAAAAAACAGATAATTCAAAATAGGATTTTTTATTCAATAAGTTAACATATTTGTATTGTTAAAGTAAAAGGGTATTAAAATGAATTAAATAAACTGAATGCATTCAACATAAATTCAAAAAATAAAATAAATAATAATAAAACAAAAATTTTTAAATATTAGCACTCTTTCTTTTTAAGAAGTTTGTCACGATATTTAATACGGTCTTTTGCAGTCTGAAACCACCTTAAAGTGCAGTTATTAAATACTTTTTCATCTATGTTAAATTTGTGGTTAAAGGCTCCTCTAATTATTGATGTTATTGTCATAGCCAGTAGACATTTTTTATCTTTAGTGCCTTTCCACGAGTATTTTTGTGCTAACTCATCAGTGAAAATTTTTTTCCAACTTTTTTCCACTCTGAACGAACTTTGTAGGATCTGATATGCAGTAATTATATATTTCGTGCTCCTAAAAATAGCAAAAATTATCACAAGTCCTAAATTTTTTACTGTATACAACTTACTAGCTTGGTGCACAAATCCGGTGAGATTTGTAATTTTTGTTCAAATTCTTCCAATTTGAATATATTTGAAAACGGTTCTTTAGACAGTACCGACTGCATTTTGGCCTGCTGAAGATTTTTTCTCTGTGACGTAACCTCAGTCAAAAGCCTTGTGTGCATTGCCATGTTTTCCGCCTGTAAAGGCTTTTAATCGATCTTTAAGTTCTAAAGATATTTACTAAGTATTAAATATATATATATATATATATATATATATATATATATATATATATATATGTATATATATATATATATATATATATATATATATATATATATTTAAAAAAAAATATTTGTTAAATTACCTTCATTTGTTGTCATAACTTTATCCATCTTGGTGTTCATCTCTGACACGCAACTTAAAATATTCTGTAATATATCTAAAGAAAAACAATGTTTTAATATTACCGAATTGAAACCTTGTAATTTTATTTTTACCTGTAGATGGTGACATGCTGGGTTCAAGTAAGGTGTATCTGGGTTTTTCGGTTTGGCCCTCTCCGTTGTTTGCAAATAAATCATTAAATTGACTCATTTCGATCGCTGTGTATAAGTGGTACAAATATAGTTTCGGAAGGGCTTTTTAGGCATACAAGTTTGGATCGATTTGTCGAATACTGTGAGTTGATGCTTCTTGTTTAATTATAAGGTTTTTACTGTATTTTATGTTAAGCAAGCTACTAAAGATAGGCAAATCAAAAAAGTTTTCTAATTGCAAAACTTCATTGCAGTTAATAAAAACATAATTATTTTCGTTAAAAAAAAAGTTGACTTTAAAAACTTTTGATCCAACTGTGTAAAAATTATCGGGCTCATTTGACGATAAAAATATATTTTTATAATACACAGAGTATTTAGTCGAAACCAACTCATCTTTTGAAGTATTTTTGCCGCCTATGTTAATGCTATGTTCTACAAGACGATTGTATATTTGTGTAACTACTTGATTTCCTTTTCGAACTGACTGTTTAACTTTAAACAAAAAGCTTTCAAATTTAAAACAGCTGAATGATTCCAGGCTGCTTTTGAAAAATAAAACTTCGTCTGCAAGATGAATTAAACAGTGAAAATTGAACTTTAAAAGCGTTGCATCATAAAGATCTGGAATTTGCTGCAAGACACTATTAAGAAGTTGTTTTGCACAATTATTTTTTTTAATGTAATACTCCTCTGATAATAAAATTCTTTGAACGGATGGAGGTCGCGGATGAGGACACTGACGCCATCTTGGAATCCAGCCAAGAGGACGTCATCACCACTACCATTGCGCTACCGGATGGTGAAGGTGACGCAAATAAACCTTCACCACTCTAAAGCAGCATCCACTGCAATGCTCCTCCGGATGGTAGAGAGGAAGGGGGAGCTGGTTATGGTCCAGGAAGCCTGGGTACACCAAGGACGGGTCCATGGACTGACACTGAAGGGCTATAAGCTATTATTTGCCAAAGGCACAGGTAATATTAGATCTTGTACCTTGGCTAAAAACACTTTGCGTATTTTTATCCTATTTGATTTCAGTGATGGGGATACTGTAGCAGCTGCTCTGGAGACCCCGTCCGGTACGGTTTGGCTGGTCTCGAGCTACATGGCGTATGATCACGAGGGCAGTCCACCAAATGGCAAGGTGCGTGGTATTGTGTCCAGGGCGATAAGCACGAGGACGCCTATAATAATAACTGACGCTAACTCACACCACACCTCCTGGGGTAGTAGCGATACTAACGAGCGGGGTGAGTGTCTCTTTGATTTCATATTAAATAATAATCTTGAAATTGTCAACAGGGGTTCAGAACCCACTTTTATTGTGTCTAACCGTAGAGAGGTTTTAGATGTAACATTGGTTAGTGCAGAGCACACCAATCTGGTTAGCGGTTGGAGGGTTGCGGATGACTGCTCCCTATCCGACCATCGCTATATTGACTTTAACATAGGGTTAGGTGAAAGTAGACTTAATCCTATAGTTAACAGGAAGAAGACTGACTGGGAGCTACAGAACAATGTACTCTGCAACTCCTTATCGACGACTCCAACTATTAGAAATATTGGGGACATTGACTCTGCTGTGGAGATTCTAAGTTAATCGTTTCGCTGTGCCACTAATGTGCCTTGCAAACCAATGGTTTGCAGGGGTAGGGCCAAACAACCATGGTGGAGCCCGGAAGTTGCACATTCACGAAAAGAATGTCGCAGGCTATTCAACTAGGTTAAACGATCAGGCGACTGGTCGACATACAAAACCTCGTTGAATCGCTTTAAGAATTTTGTCAGAAGCGCAACAAGGAGGTCTTGGAGGGCTTTCTGCAGTAATGTCGAGGGTTCATCTGAAACCAACAGGCTGCGTAAGATGCTATCAACCGCACCGGTTGTACCCAGCTACATACAGAAACCCTGTGGTAGCTGGACCATGAGTAGTCAAGAGACGCTGAGCGTACTCCTCGACACTCATTTTCCTGGCAGCCAGGCGGCACCTTTAAGAGGCACTGTCGATAGCAGCTTGACGACAGGCGCAGTCACAACTCCATTGGATATGGATAGGCTCCGCTGGGCTGTACACAGCTTCGATCCGTTCAAATCTCCGGGACCAGATGGAATAATTCCAGCGGATCTACAGAGAAATGCGGACATTGCCTTACCTTGGCTCACGGTAATTTACAGTGAATGCCTTAGGAGGGCATATATACTTATATTTTGGCGCACGTGCAAGGTTGTCTTTATCCCGAAGGGGGGTAAGACGTCGCACACCAAGCCTAAGGACTTCAGACCGATAAGTCTTACTTCTTTTTTACTCAAAACTTTAGAAAGGGTAATTGATATTCATCTGAGAATGACCATTCCGAATGAGCTTCTCTCTAAATCACAGCACGCCTACACTAAAGGCAAATCTGTGGAGACGGCACTACATTCTCTAGTGGGCCACATAGAAAAATCTCTTGAGTATAAGGAATTTACTATGGGGGCTTTTCTGGACATAGAAGGTGCTTTCAACTATGTCAACCCCGACTCATTCATCAATGGGATGGTAGCAGTAGGGATTGATAGCAATTTATGCCGGTTTGTTAGAAACTTACTAACTTTCAGGGTAGTCCGGGCCTCGATTGGGGATGTCAGTGAATATAGGGCAGTCTATCGGGGCACTCCACAGGGAGGTGTTCTGTCACCTCTGTTGTGGAACCTGACCATTAATTCGCTCTTGCTAAGTCTAGAACGCAGACAGATTATGACTGTCGCGTACGCGGATGACGTAGCGGTGGCGATATCGGGTAAGCACTTGGATACCATATCTCAGTGTATGGAGTCTGCGCTGACCCTGCTGAGTAGGTGGAGTGTCAGCTGTGGGCTCGGCATCAACCCAGCCAAGACTGAGTTGGTGCTCTTCACTAGGAGGTACAAGACCGATAGCTTTACACACCCAAAGCTTAACGGCACCTCCTTGAAACTTTCTAAAATCGCCAAGTACCTGGGTGTGATTCTGGATAGTAAGCTATCATGGAATCAGAACATACAGGCGAGAGCGGAAAAGGCCTTAGTGGCTATTTATACATGCAAAAGTGCAGTAGGCTTCAAATGGGGTAATCAACCCTAAGGGGATCAATTGGATCCTTGAGGCTGTTATTAAACCAGTACTCTTTTACGGGGTGTTGGTATGGTGGAATGCGATGGACAAGCAGGCTCATCGCAGGACCTTTGAAAAAGTCTTTCGGGTCGTAGCGAGACTGATGACAGACGCACTACGATCTACACCAACGGGAGCAGTTTTTGCAATGCTAAATTGGCTCCCGGTTTACATTCTGGCCAGACAATTGGCTCTATTGTCTGCGGTCAGGTTGAATACGGTATGTCCATGGACTAGGACTGACTATGGGCATGCTAGAATTTTAAGAGAGCACTCGGAAATCCATGCCAACATTGACTATTGTGTACCAAGACCCTTCTTTGGTGGACTTTTCCGTTCCTTTGTCGTTGACAGGGAACACGTGGACAGACTTTCCTTTCCCGAGGATTCAGTTAGAGTTTTCACTGACAGATCCAAAAGGGGAACAAGAACGGGCGGAGGCTTCTATGTGGAGAACTTCAATGTAAGATCTCCATTCCGGCTCCAAGACGGTTGTACTGTCTTGCAAGCCGAAATCTCTGCTATTACTCTGGCAGCGAGATGGCTGAGGTACTATAGGATATCGAATGATATCTTCATTGTTACCGATAGCAAAGCAGCCATCTCTGCTATTAGTGGTGTGTACAGTACATCGAAAACTGTGGTCGAATGCCGACTGTCTATCAACGAGATAGCGAGACATTCGAGGGTGACACTGGTTTGGGTGCCGGGACATTCTGGATGTCCAGGCAACCATACTGCGGATGAGATTGCCAGACAGGGGACTGAATTGAACAGTTCAATGATCAGTCACTTTACTGGCATTCCATTATCGCGATGCAAGTTTCTGATTCAAAGCGAATCATACAAACTAGCCCAACTTAGGTGGGAAAGCGTGGCTAACTGTCTCGTGGCAAGGGCCACGTGGCCCCACTATGATTTGCGCAGAACACGCACCCTTCTCAAGTTTGACAAGGCGCTCATGCGTCAACTGGACAGGACACTGTAGCTTTGGGACTCATGCGAGAAGGATGGGTCTTACATACAACGACTATTGCAGAAGCTGCAATGATGAAGAGGAGGAGGAGACTGTCCTCCATTTTCTGTGTCAGTGTTCTGCCTTGCATTTGGCGCTGGGCTCCCGATTCCTGTCAGACTTAGACAGCCTGGCAAACATGGAGCTTTCAGGGGTATCATCCTTCCTCAGGCGTACAGGATGGTTTAAAACGGCGGAGGACATCCCTTACGAGGTCCTCTGCTTAAGGGCATCACAAAGGGACCGATTCGACGGACTCAAGTGGATTGTCCCGCCAGGGACAACGGCCCTCTAACCTAACCTAACCTAACAATATAAAATATTATTTCCTGGATAAAAACCAAGAAAATCAGAACCAAAACGCACTGTTCAACTTAAAAGAAATAAGGAATAATGGAACAAAAAATTTTGACATTGGATCACTATTTAGATTGAATCACTTAAATAAAGAGGAAAGTAAAGAGATTAAGATCCTACTTGAGAAATACAAAAATATTATCTATAAAGAGAACGAAAATCTGACCTTCACACAAAAGGTTAAACATAAAATAGGCACGTCCCATGAGGATCCAATCTATGTGAAATCCTATAGATACCCAGAAGTACATAGAGAAGAGGTTGATAGGCAAATAAAAGAGATGTTAGAGCAAAACATCATCTGCCATAGTAAATCACCTTATTCAGCACCAATTTGGGTAGTACCTAAGAAGCAAGATGCGTCGGGCACACAGAAATGGAGGATTGTTATAGACTACCGAAAGTTGAATGGCATCACGATAGACGATAAGTACCCAATCCCATTGATGGACGAAATCTTGGGCAAATTGGGTAGGTCCATTTACTTTACGACACTAGATCTCACAAAAGGATTTTACCAGATAGAGGTAGAGCCTAGAGACGAAAACGGACATTACGAATGCCCTTTGGATTAAAAAATGCACCAGCTACATTTCAACGACTGATGAACACAGTATTGGAAAATCTGCTCGAAAAAGATTGCATAGTTTATTTGGACGACATAATAATCTTCAGTACTTCGCTTCAAGAACATATTGCATCACTAGATAAAGTGTTCAAAAAGTTGTCCGAAGCAAACTTGAAAATACAAGTTGATAAGTGCGAACTCTTGCAAAAAGAAGCAGAATTCTTAGGCCATATAACCAGATGGGATTAAACCAAACCCTAACAAGATTAAGGCAATAATTAACTATCCAACACCAAAAACAGAAAAAGAAATTAAAAAATTTCTTGAATTGACAGGCTTTTATAGGAAATTTACCCAAAATTTCTCCAAAATCACCAAACCATTGACCCAATGCCTTAAAAAAGGAAATAAAATTAATTGTAATAACAAAGATTATATTAAAGCTGTGGAAACCATTAAAATCCTAATTACAAAAGAACCCATATTGGCCCATCCAAATTACGAAAAACAATTTACACTAACAACAGATGCATCGAACATTGCATTAGGTGCTGTCCTAAGTCAAAATTCTCACCCAATTTGTTTTGCAAGCCGTACACTTAATACTCACGAGACAAACTATTCTACAACAGAAAAGGAATTACTTGCTATAGTTTGGGCAACAAAGTATTTCCGACCATATTTGTTCGGACGCAAGTTCATAATCAATAGCGACCATCGCCCTCTGCAATGGTTACATAACTTAAAAGAACCTAACGCTAAACTCCAGCGTTGGAAAATAAAATTAAACGAATTCGATTTCGAAATAAAATAGAAAAGAAAATCACGTAGCAGATGCACTTTCACGTATTAAAAACGGAGAATGTTACTTGAATGCATCAAATCAAGATAGTATGGTTAACACAGGAAGCGAAATATGCGAGGAAAACGCCATAGACAACCTTGAAAATGTAGAAGTTTCATCAGTTGCAGCAACCTTTCACTCAGAAAATGAAGATAACATGAATTACATTCCAATAACGGAAAAGCCCTTGAACATCTTCAAAAATCAAATAAATATTCTGGGTGGAAATCAGAACAAAGTCTCTTCAAAGAAAGTATTCTCTATCAATGTTACCACTATAATTTATAAGGATTTCAATCAGAGTACTTCAAAATCACGATTTTTCTTGATTTTGTTCAGCACGCAAATTTTTGTTCATTGTAAAGATTAAAGAAAAATTCAATGATGATTAAAAATCATTTCATTCCGATGTATACATCAAATTCTGATTATGAGTAAAATTAACAAAAGCATTTTATGAGCAAGATCGCACAGGCAAGAGAAGGGCTTGCAGTAAATTCATCGTGTCCAAACGCTCTTATTCTCATTAATTCACACAACATGTTTGAATCGACCGTCTGTGTAACTTGAGCAATATGATATACGAACAATGCAAACAACATAACCAATTCAACACTGATACATGAGTGGAGGTACAGGTTTTGTCTTTATTTGAATTTGTTCATGAAAAACAAAGTTAAAGGGAATACACATGGGCAAATGCACGGTGGTTTATGGGACTTTTTTCTTTACAAAATTGAAACAAATGAGAATGTGTGCACAAGTTTGATCATTTGGTTGTTTTTTATTGTTAAACATGTGTCCGATTAAGAGAACAAATTTAGTTGAATTACATACGCCGAAATACACATGCAAATATGACAACAGGGAAAAAAATTTTTTTAAGTAAAATTTCCAAGAAAGTTTACACCTTGTCGCCTCGGCGTAAGGGAAAAAATATAATACGGTCCATATTAAGTGAAATAATTATGGAAAACGAATATGTACTGCAAGGCTACTTATGCTGCAGAAAATTTGTGCTTCTCAATTTTAGCTTAATAAGAAATACAAATTAAATAACACAAAAAACACCACTGTAAAGGAGAACAAATAAAAATAAACAAAAATAATAATAAATATTATTTGCAATATCGAACTGCAAATAAAAATAATATTTTCTTAAAAAAATTTCATATTTTGTCATAAACAACGCGAATGGACATCATAAACCACTGTAAATTAAAATAAAAAAACAAGCGTGCCTTTGTTGATGGGAATGAACAAATTCATACACAATGATTTCTTGCTTTTTGTACTTTAATGTTGATCAAATTTTTGAGCGTTGAGCGGAATAGACAAGTACACAAGTTGACTAGTTTGATTCGACCTATGATGAAAATAAGCAAGTGTTCAACTTGCATGTGGTTCGATTGCCTTATAATGAACAACGCATATAAAAGCTTGAGCAAGTTTGATTAATGTTTTTATTCCTAGCTTAAAAAAGATTATTGTTGTGAGTAAGCCGATGTGTTTAGCATCAGAACCAGCAAAGAGGCATATGTTCGGTTGATTTAAAATCAACAACAAAAGAGAGTGTGCGGGCAAGGTTGATCATTTGCAAATAAAAGACAAGTTTTTTGTGCCTTTGTTATTGTTGAACGGTTTTTTAATCAACAAGTGAAGTTCTCTGATTTCAATGAAAATTTAATTAAAGATATAATTAAAACATATCTAATAAACAAAAACGTTACCATATACATATATACCCAACGATAAGAACTTTATTATGCTACAAAATTATTTTAGCAGATTGGTTCAAAATAACTCTCATAAAATTTTGAGAGCCACCAAGATTTTAGAAAATATAACAGATTTTTCTGATTTTAAAACGAAAGTTCTGGAGATTCATATATCCGGCCTTCACCAAGGAATTGAAAAAATAGTTAAAGTATTTAAAAACAAATATTATTACCCAAATTATGTAAAAGAAATATCGAAAGTAATAAATGAATGTGAGCTATGTAATAACTGCAAGAACGACCATATTAACAATATGATACCCTTTAAAATCACACCACTTGTATATGAAACGAGAGAAAAATATGTGATCGATTTCTGGCAGTGGGATAAAGAATACTACCTAACATGCATCGATTTTTACTCTAAATTCGCGACAGCAGAACTCGTAAAATCTCTAAATTGGATAGAAACAAAAAAAGCACTTTTAAGAATATTTAACACCATGGGTCCACCCAAAACCCTGAAGATAGAACAGGATCAAGGAATTAATAACATTAACATTAAAAAATGGTGTGAAGAACTGAATATAAAACTGGAAGTAACTACTGGAAAAACGGGAATAAGTGATATAGAAAGACTGCATAAAACATTAAATGAAAAGTTGAGAATCATAAACATGTCAAAAGATAAAGAGTACATTTACTTACAAATTGAACAGACACTATTCACATATAACCATAATATAATCCACTCAACCACGAGGGAAACCCCCTATAATATATTTTTTAATAGACTTAAGCCCCAATCAAATCCGCAGGAAATTAAAGAACACCGAATTAATAACATTAATAGATCAAGACAAGAGGAACCAATAGACACAAATTATTTAAAAGCAGAAAATTCTAGGAAACGATTACAAAAAATTAACAACCCATTTAAAAAAGTAGCAGTAACACAAATAGAAGAGGATAAAGAGCACTACATAGTGAAATGCAAGAATAGAAATGTTAGGAAATATAAAACACAATTTAAAAGAAGGAAAAAGAAATAATAATAATAATAAGAACACTTTTTGGCTTAACAAGGACCAGTCAACACAAAAGGACAGGACCATTACTAATAACTATATTGATGATTATTTCGACAATCATAGTGGTTAACGGGCAAACGATCGAAATAAACAACATACATGACGATTATGGATTTACTATTATCAACCAAGGAAATCTAGAGGTACCAACAGAATATAAATATCAAGTACTACCTATAAACAAAACTCACCTTGACATAACTTATGATTTACTTATGGAACAGTTTAAATCAGTAAAATATTATCAAAACAATATGACAAAAAAATACCTAACAATGGCATTCAAAGAAAAACAAATATTTTTAAACAGACATAAGCGAGAGCTAGCAAATGTAATTGGCGACGGTTTGAAATCCCTTTTTGGAACCATGAACGAAGAAGATAGAGTAAATATAGAAAAAGCAATTAAAGATTTAAAAACAGATATCATTACTACTAACGAATTCAACGAGATAATCGACCACATAAATAACGAACATAAAATACTGGAAAAACTCCAAAATGAAACATTTAGAACACAAAGTAAACTTACAGAAAGAGTTTACGCAGACATGTTTTTGGACAACGTCAAAACGTATTTAGAACACATTCAGGACATTCAACTAGCAATACAACTGGCTAGATTAGGTATTATAAACCCAAAACTAATCGACTTACAAACTGCGACAAACTTATCTACACTAGAATTTGAGCATATAAAATCTTCATTTTGGTTGGAATTAGATCTAATTTATTTTATACTCTCTATCCCGACTCAATTCAAAACTTATAAAAGGTTAAGAATTATTCAGCTACCAGATAAAAACAATAATGAACTTAAAATTAATGAAGAAGAAAATTATGCTGTAATAGATAATGTAATTTATAAAGTACAGAACAATAAAATAATACTAGAAAATAATGAATGCATCAAAAATTTGATGAACAATAACAAAACAAATTGTCAATACAGTAGGAATATTTTACCACACATAACCTTTATTGAACCAAACATAATTGTTACGAAAAACTTAAAGGTCACTGACATTGAACATAACTGTAATAAACTTAAAATCAAAATCAAAGGAAACAATATCATTCGCTTTAACAACTGTATAATAAAAATTAATGACTTTGAAATATCTGTGAAACAAAACACGGAATCTAATATCCTAACACCCATAAAAGATGTTGAAAATATAATTAAAGATAACATTTCACTACCTGAACTGAAAAAACACATAGAGCATGTTGTAACCAAAACAGAAAATTACTCTTTAAGTTTCTTAATAATTATTATTGTAATTGTATTAATAATTATAGGGTTTGCCATTAAATTTAAGAAACACTTTGTAAATAATATAAAACCAGTCAATGAGGACATCGACTTATCTAAAGAGGGGAGGAGTGACATACACACTACTAATATACCTTAAACATAAGTACTGATATTAATAATATAGAATTAACAAATAAGTTAAGTTATAGTGGGAACAATAAACAAGTAAGAAAACATAACCTTTGGTCAAACAAACACAAGACCAAACTATGATAACGGTGTGAAGTTAAATTCGTGATTTAAATACGTCCCACACGTCTGTTAACTATGTTCCACATAATGTTAAAAAACCAAATTTAGTTATTATATATATTTTTTAAGCAAAACAACAAAAAATTTATGTTTTTTAATTAATTTTTAAACAAAACACTTAAAATAACTGTTTAAAAGAAAAAAAATGTAAAATACTACATAAACTTCATAGCTGTACCACCCCATATATGGAGATGTGGAGGTATGGATAAAAATATTTCTAAAAGACCTGCGGGGTACAGCCCCATACCCTAAGAAAGCTCTTGGGTAGAACAACAACGCCCTGAAATCGAAATATAGGATTGCTTCTCAGGGAAGGCGCTTAGGGGGTGGATCGCCCCACACACATGAAAAATGCACTATTTTGCAGGAAAAAACCACTGTAGCAAAAGTTCTAGAAGACCTGCGCATATGTGTTGTAGCTTTTTGGAAAGCTATTCAACAGTATAAAAAGAGGAAATAAACACTATATGCAGTTGTTTCTCAGGGAAGGCGCTATAGGGGGTGGATCGCCCCACACACATGAAAAATGCACTATTTTGCAGGAAAAAACCACTGTAGCAAAAGTTCTAGAAGACCTGCGCATATGTGTTGTAGCTTTCTGGAAAGCTATTCAACAGTATAAAAAGAGGAAATAAACACTATATGCAGTTGTTTCTCAGGGAAGGCGCTATAGGGGGTGGATCGCCCCACACACATGAAAAATGCACTATTTTGCAGGAAAAAACCACTGTAGCAAAAGTTCTAGAAGACCTGCGCATATGTGTTGTAGCTTTTTGGAAAGCTATTCAACAGTATAAAAAGAGGAAATAAACACTATATGCAGTTGTTTCTCAGGGAAGGCGCTATAGGGGGTGGATCGCCCCACACACATGAAAAATGCACTATTTTGCAGGAAAAAACCACTGTAGCAAAAGTTCTAGAAGACCTGCGCATATGTGTTGTAGCTTTTTGGAAAGCTATTCAACAGTATAAAAAGAGGAAATAAACACTATATGCAGTTGTTTCTCAGGGAAGGCGCTATAGGGGGTGGATCGCCCCACACACATGAAAAATGCACTATTTTGCAGGAAAAAACCACTGTAGCAAAAGTTCTAGAAGACCTGCGCATATGTGTTGTAGCTTTTTGGAAAGCTATTCAACAGTATAAAAAGAGGAAATAAACACTATATGCAGTTGTTTCTCAGGGAAGGCGCTATAGGGGGTGGATCGCCCCACACACTTGAAAAATTCACTATTTTACAGAACAGAATTTGTCAGGCAATAGAAAATGGAACATGCTTTTCAAAAAAAAAAATTATGTTAAATAAATAAAGCATAGTTTAGGGGCTTGGAAATTTGTAAGAGTAATAATAGTGTATGTAAAAACAAAAGTGGGAGATGTAAGATATGACGACGCAGCAGTTTACTCGCAAAGGTTGCCATTTCTGTATTATATGTTAAATATATAATTTCTTGCAAAAAATGTACGAATTTGTGTGAAGATGGCAGCCCTTCAAATAAGATGCTCATAGATTTTTCCGAATATATAATACATCGGTGCTAAATAAAATACGAATTTCGTTTTATATTTTAACCAAATTTATATGAAAATTTTAAAAAAGTTAATGCCACTTTGTGTTATAGTTGCAACAGATAGAAAAAAAATGGAAAATGAAAACGAAAGAGAAGAAAGGTAAAAGGCAAATGCAAACAAATCAAGAACAAAAACAAGGGAGTAATTTTGGGAAACACTAAGGTCGTGCTATTAAGAATATATTTGTATATTAATATAGCTTCACTATTATAAGGTGGGCACACACTTCGTTCTTTTAATCGAATGGGTGAAACTGTACGTCTTAACACGTACAACGACCATGCACACACACTATACGTTCTTTTCTTCTTCGCAATAATCAAAACAAAACAAAAATATGTATGCAAATGTATGTAAAGATGCGAATCAGCAATTTTTACATTTTCAATATTTTACACTGACAAAAGCTGTCCTTCTTTACTGTTTGGCCCACAAATAAGGGGTTTTGAACGAGCACGTGTGAAAACCGACGATTAAAATCATGATGCGACAGATTTTTTGCACGTTCCAAAAGAACGTCGGTTTTGCACACACTACACACAACCGTACGGTTAGCTGTGCAAAAAAAAAAACGATCTCTGTGGGCCCCTTTAGACATTTTCGAAAGGTACAGGTAAGTGTGTAAGACAAGAAAATGTGAATAAAGAGAAGCATTTTATTTCTTTTCTTGGATATATTTTCAATAAATTACAAACTTAAAATCATAATCTTGCGACTAGTCCATAATCTTGCGACTAGTCCTTTAGAGTTCTCAAATTATTTATGAGCTAGCCAGTTTACTAAAAGTGGGCTACATATGCCATCAACTTCCTTAACCCTGATGTTGTGTAATGTTCTATTTTTTAAATTAAATGGCGAAATTTTTTTAGAATCCATCGGATATTTGCAAACGTATTTGTTGGAATCAAAAGAAATCGAATCACAAGAAAAGACGTGGAAAAGCTTTTCTTTAGAAGTAGAATATATTTTAGAATGTAGTTACTAAATGCTGAATCGAGCAAGAAAATATATAATAAAAAACAACATAATATCCTGAAGTTAACTGATTCTAAATAAGCTTTACATTTAAATTAAAAGTATATTCGCTTTCTACTCTAGTTTATGTAGTACAGGGAAAAATAATATTATATAATAAATACAATTAATTATGAAATTAAATAAATTTGATTAGTATTAAAAAATAAGTTGTCCCACAGTTCTGTTTATACTCAAACATTATACACATGAATGTATTTTAGGTATTACCCAATGAACTGCATTTCTCTCTCCCTCTTTCTCTTTCTCTCTCACCCCCTCTCAAGCATTAGGTATATACAGAGTTTTTAGAGAGTTAAAAAGGATTACCCAATAAAAGTATTTGTGGTGAGGGACGCCATTGATCTGCATGCGCAGAAATGTTTTTTATGGTTGCGCACAGCGTTGTCAATTTTTTATAACCAAAACACGCTAAACCACAATGTTGACCAATATTTATATATTTATTGAAAACAATATTTATATGTGTTTATATTTTTATATCATTCAGGTATAAATATTAGATACCTACCTACAAAATAACAAAATATTTGGCTTATGCAGAAAATAAAAAAATTGCAAAACGCGAAGGGCTCACTGGGTTTTCATATGCGGGCTAAAATTCCAAGACAAACTGCGTTTTTACTTTTTTATATCTTAAAAAAAAGTTCCGTACCAAATGCATTTTTACAGCAAAAATTTGGATTTTTTAATTACAAAAAAATCTCTTACATATATTTGTAATGACAAAACATTTTTTTATATATCTTTGATGGCAATTAACATTTTTATTTATATGTATATAGATTGAAAGAAATAATACACATTAAATTTTATAGTACATTTTTTGTCATTACGAAAATATGAGATTTTTTTGGAATTAACAAAAAACACATTTTTGCTGCAGAAAATGCATTTGGTACGGAACTTTTTTTTAAGATATAAAAAAGTAAAAAACACAGTTTGTCTTAGAATTTTAGCCCGCATATGAAAACCCAGTGAGCCTTTGTGTTTAAAAAATACAAATAAGCCTAATGTATATATATGTATATATATATATATATATATATATATATATATATATATATATATATATATATATATATATATACATATATATACATATATACGAATGTACATGAATCAAATTTAAATGTATGAAGCATTACATACGTAAATTGTATATAGATGCGTTCTAAGTTGTAAAATATACTATTAGCAATATCTATGGAACAAAAAGTAAATAAAGGTTGAATTGATGTGTTTTTTAATTTCCGATGAAACTATATAAATATTTATACATGTATATTGTTTCGTATAGAAGGGCCTAAAACCTGCCAATTTAGCGCGTTACGATTATAAAAACGCTTTTTGTATAAATGAAACACGCTAAGTTAGCATTGCTGGATGCGCGTTGACGCATTGCTACTTTTCATATAAATGTTTTAGAGCTAAAAAAAATTACCCAATAAGAACACTTGTATTGTGACGTCGAGTTTTTATATACACAGAAATATTTTTTATGGTAAAAAAGAAAACAATTTCAAAATAGGTACAACAATTTTTTAAAATATTTATTAATAATAGGAACAATTGAATATATATTACGGTAATTATGACAGATTGGTTTATATAAATACGTTGGTACATACCTACATTAACACAATACAAAAAAATATATTAATGTAAGTATACATAATAGGTATTAGATTTATAAAGTAAACATTCATTTTCTAAAACAAAAACGAGTGATGTCCGTCGAAGATTTTTTGTTCAAATAAGGAACAACTATTTTCTAAAACAAAAAGTAACTTAATATCAACGTTTTTAAAATATTTTTAAGTGTTGTATAAACACAAATAGCATTTAAAATTTTCTTTTGAAATTTCAGGTACTTGGATTTTATAATAATATTGCAGGCAGTTGAAGTCCACCTTTCTCTTGCATAGTATACATTTAACAAATGATAATTCGCATTGCCTTTGTACACCTTCGCAATGAAGACACTCTTCTGTTCTATCTCTCGACATAAAAATCAACTTAGATTTCATAATTTCTCTATATTCTGTGGGGTGCACAATCATGTTTAGATTATTTTGATTTAAAATTGCCTCAAAAAACTGGCAGCAATACACTCCACAGTTGTATCCATCTTTCTGAATGGGGTGTTCCAAGTTCGGAGTACTCCACTCATCTGGATTTAAATTCATATTTGATATTTCATCTAAAACCGTTTTAAAAATGTCCCGTTTTTTATGTTCAGTTTCTCCTAGTGGGTTGAGGTAGTATATGTATTTATCTTTTATGTTTATATAAACTAATGTGAAATGTTGATAATGCAAAATAGGTATAGCAATACCGTCTAACTTTTGAAATTCAAATACATCATTTAGCTTTAACATTTTTGTGATGAACAAAGCCCTCCCTTGTTCGCAGGTGCAAATTGCTACTCCAGTAAAATTTGATTCATAAAGAATTATATGCATATAAATCTCTACTACGTTTACTGTTTTAAATGGATTTAACGATTCGAACTCATTTAAATAAATAGTGTTGGTATGGTAAGGCTTAAGCTTATCATACAGATATTCAAATATATGACGGTAATCACCCACAACGACTTTAATATCCTTAAGCTTTCTTGGAAAACGCTCAGATGTGTAGTATGAAATATTTAAATTTTTAAATATTTTTTCGCCATGCATAATTTTTTTATTTAAGTTTTCCTTTGCTTTTTTCGGAGTTTTTTTCCAAACCTCTTCATAAAGTGGGGAAGCACGTATTTTCCTTTTTTCTTTTTGATTTTCTGAAACTGCATACATATTTTTAAGGTCTTTTATTTTTGCATGTATATATTCTTTGGAGAGACGAATATATTCCGTTGCTCTGATATTACGCTTATCTTTTAATAATATAGTTTTCAGCAAAGAAAAATATCCTTCCACAGGGCTATTTGATATTCTTGTTTGGACTTTATCAACGAAAGCGCCCATTACATTGCTCCACAAAGGTACATATGGGAAATACTTTTTCAGAATTAGTAGCAAATATTCCTCATTTTTTAATACATTCGCTTGAATCGTGCTGTTTTCATCGCAACTGTCCATTTTCTGTTTTATTTTTAAATATATTTTTAGTCCTTTTTTATAGAAGGGGCTTTTGGAAAAATTATTTTTCTCACTCTCTAATTTTTCTTTCTTCACATCTATATTAAATAGCTCATCAGACTCAGGGGCACATTTTGATATATTTTTTAATGCTCCATCAAAGTTAATGTCCTTATTATGACTTAATAATATTATTGCGACGTTCTCAAACCATTTCCAGATATCTTCGAAGCTCGATGTGTTTATACCTTTCAGCAGTAGATACTTGAAAGTTCTGGCTTGTTCTTCATTTTTAGCATGTGCTTCTATATCTTTCATTACTATTCGAATCATATGGCAACAGCATATTTGAACAATAACAAAATTTAACTTAAGTTTTCTTTGTAATATATAAAAACATTTTTCTAAATATATTGATAAATTTGCTATATCATTATTAAAGGCCTTGATTATTGAATTTATGAGAACCCAGCTCCAATCAACTACAACCCTTTTACACAACGGCCATTTTATGTTATTTTTTAAGCAGAAATTTTGTAGTTCTAATAGGAATCGTGTGCAATCGACTTCGTGGTGACTCGAAAGTAATGCTTCTGCTAATGGCAACAGTAC
Organism: Linnaemya tessellans; assembly: GCA_951800035.1. Classification (NCBI taxonomy): domain Eukaryota; kingdom Metazoa; phylum Arthropoda; class Insecta; order Diptera; family Tachinidae; genus Linnaemya; species Linnaemya tessellans. The sequence goes on from OX637532.1 coordinate 74,539,377, forward strand.
TCCTTTATCTTTTTGATTTTTTATATGTAAAACTAAACTATATAGAAATACCCTCTTGGAATTCTTATTAAATTTTTGAACAACTCCTCCAGTAGAATCGAAGAATAAGGTATTCCTACTGTGTTTTAATAACAAATTTTTGTTTTTCTGAGAAATTTTTAATTGGTCCTGAGAAAAAAGATAAACTTCTTGTGGACTGGATACTTTTTGAATAAATTCCGACCAATGATTTTCATTTTGCATTAAATATAGATCAATAAAATGATCTTTGTTTCGATCAAATCTGCGGAGAAATTCAGACTTCATTTTTCTCGAAACATCATCACTAACGACATCCCCCATATTTCCAACGTCTCGTAAGGCTTTCGACATATTAATTAGTTTTTTATTTCTGAAGGTAGAAGCATATTCATACCTAAGATCCTCTTTGGCTACCTTTCGACGCACACCACGAATTTGTTGTATTTTTCTACAGTTGGGGGGATGTTTTATTAACTTTCCGTCTGAAAACACCTTCACTAAAATGTTGTCGTGGTTTAGAAATATTTTGAACATATATCTACGGCAACCATTTTCATTGTGGATGCATTTTCCATATAGACGTATAATTGTTTTATTTTTATTTTGTCCATGGCTAGTAAAATTTATGGGACATACATTGTTGATTTTTTTGTAATTTTCCCGCACAATATCTTCTAAATATTTGATAAAATCCTTATTCCTACTTTTGTCAGCAGAAAAATGTTCATCTAAAAATAGTTTTATTTGTGGTTTTAGATAAAAGGTAGACATATTATTACTGAACACCGACATTTTATGTATTTTTCTGTTTGCATCCGTACTTCTTTTCTCATTGTTTTCTAAAATTACTTCTTGGGTTGGTTTCTTGGATATACTAATATTATTTCTAATTATACGATACTCTTGTATTTTCATACTGTCTGCTGTTACATTTATATCTGATAAATTTTTGGTTGAGTTCAACTCATTGTTATCGCTAAATACATTCTCTGACGAGGCTGTTATATCAATATTACCTGATAGGTTTGATTTTAAGCATTCGTTGTCTATACATATGTTGTTTTCACTGTAGGTTTCTCGAAGTAAGGTATTTTTTGAAGAGATTGTAGAACATAAAGGAACATCTTGCATGTATTCTATAGAAATTTGGTTGGCTCTATCGTCCTTTATTTGATAAATTCTTTGGGTCGTAATTGGTTTTGCACGATCTTCATTTTCAATATCTTTAAATATAATAAGAAAAAGGTTTTCATTGATTAAAAATTGATTAACCGATTTTATTCATATCATACGGTATTTACCTGGTAAATCCTGCTCATCAACATTATAGGCTGTTTCAACGGATATTAAATCTTTATCAGTCGAAATTTGTTGCCTGTTTTCTAGTGCACTTCTTGCATCTTCGAATAATGAAGTGTATCCTCTCAAATCACACCAAATTTTAAAATCGTCATATATATTTTCAATTTTAGCTTCATTAAGGTTCTATAGAATCATATGACTAATTATATAGTGGTCTTGCAAAAAAATAATTGATAAACTTACAATTGACCTAATAATTGAATATATTCTTTTAAGGTTTCTGGTGTTCATTCCAATTCTTTTAACAAGGTTTCTGCTTTCCGTTTGTTGAAGTTTACGCACGTAATTGAAAAACTCTTGGGAAAACTCATTTTTAGTCCTAAGAAGTTTGAAAAATTCCTGAGAATTTGGTATTTCATCCTTTTTATAAGAATAGAATATTTTTACTAAATAAACAAAGAGATCTTGAATCATTTTGCTTTCGTTTTGCTTGCACTTATCACAATAATGAGCTTCCCGATATATGCATGCTTTTATTTATACCATTTTTAAAATATATTTACATACAGTTCACATAGATGTGCAGGAATTTCAGCTCCTTGACGAAAGTTGTGGGAGATACATACAGCTATGTAAAGAAATGGTGATATTCCCCAGAAGAGCTAAATAAAGAGCTGTGAGATATTTGCATGCAAAAAATGCTGTTATCACATGGATAAAGTGCCTGCAGACGTACTCACGAGAAAAAGATACATACATATGTCACAATTTATGATGCTCTCTCCCTCGTACAAAATGTCCAGCTGAGTAAAAATACTTAAATTTTTTGTGAAGCATGCAAATTTACTTTCTTCACACTGTTTTTTATGGATACATGCAAAATACTTAAATTTTTTTGGTTGTTTTTCAAAATGATTTTTTATATTGATAAACATAACATCTAATTAAAGTCTATATCGAAAACCATAAATCAATATACATTTTGAAATTTTTAATAAATTCTTCTGGTTTCTTGACCTCTTTTTAATTACTATATTCTGATATTTTTAAGCTAAGGTCTCTTTATTTTAATTTAATTCTTAATTTCAATATTTGTCACTCCTGGAGTGACGAAATATTGAAATTAAGAATTAATTTAACATAAAGAGATCTTAAGCTTAAAAATATCAGAATATAATTATGAAATTTTCAATATTTTATCTAGCAAAATTTATTTCAAAACCTCTGGTAAAGGTGTAGTTTTTAGGTATAGTTTAGCAAACAAATTTTTTTTGTTAAAGAATGATATTTCGGAAGCATGTGGACCGTTTTGTTAATAATTTAGATTTCCGAGACATTTTCAAATTGAATTCTTGAGTCTCACTCTGAAATTTATATAAAATATCCCATGTAATATTATGTGTGAAGAAAGCATACATATAAGTATGTACCCATTTGTTAGTAATTTTAGGTAGAAATATAACGCAGCTGGTGGGTTTTTACATTGCTCTAAAAAATCTCTATAACCGCAGAAAACAATATTGCACCCTTTTGCAGGTAGTATATCTATTTTGAAATTGTTTTCTTTTTTACCATAAAAAATATTTCTGTGTATATAAAAACTCGACGTCACAATACAAGTGTTCTTATTGGGTAATTTTTTTTAGCTCTAAAACATTTATATGAAAAGTAGCAATGCGTCAACGCGCATCCAGCAATGCTAACTTAGCGTGTTTCATTTATACAAAAAGCGTTTTTATAATCGTAACGCGCTAAATTGGCAGGTTTTAGGCCCTTCTATACGAAACAATATACATGTATAAATATTTATATAGTTTCATCGGAAATTAAAAAACACATCAATTCAACCTTTATTTACTTTTTGTTCCATAGATATTGCTAATAGTATATTTTACAACTTAGAACGCATCTATATACAATTTACGTATGTAATGCTTCATACATTTAAATTTGATTCATGTACATTCGTATATATGTATATATGTATATATATGTATATATATATATATATATATATATATATATATATATATATATATATATACATATATATACATTAGGCTTATTTGTATTTTTTAAACACAAAGGCTCACTGGGTTTTCATATGCGGGCTAAAATTCTAAGACAAACTGTGTTTTTTTCTTTTTTATATCTTAAAAAAAAGTTCCGTACCAAATGCATTTTCTGCAGCAAAAATGTGTTTTTTGTTAATTCCAAAAAAATCTCATATTTTCGTAATGACAAAAAATGTACTATAAAATTTAATGTGTATTATTTCTTTCAATCTATATACATATAAATAAAAATGTTAATTGCCATCAAAGATATATAAAAAAATGTTTTGTCATTACAAATATATGTAAGAGATTTTTTTGTAATTAAAAAATCCAAATTTTTGCTGTAAAAATGCATTTGGTACGGAACTTTTTTTTAAGATATAAAAAAGTAAAAACGCAGTTTGTCTTGGAATTTTAGCCCGCATATGAAAACCCAGTGAGCCCTTCGCGTTTTGCAATTTTTTTATTTTCTGCATAAGCCAAATATTTTGTTATTTTGTAGGTAGGTATCTAATATTTATACCTGAATGATATAAAAATATAAACACATATAAATATTGTTTTCAATAAATATATAAATATTGGTCAACATTGTGGTTTAGCGTGTTTTGGTTATAAAAAATTGACAACGCTGTGCGCAACCATAAAAAATACTTTTATTGGGTAATCCTTTTTAACTCTCTAAAAACTCTGTATATACCTATTGCCTAAGAGGGGGTGAGAGAGAAAGAGAAAGAGGGAGAGAGAAATGCAGTTCATTGGGTAATACCTAAAATACATTCATGTGTATAATGTTTGTGAAGAAAAATGGTGTCTGGCGACTTTAATCTTAGTGGACTGTAATGTTTGGGATGGTAGCTGGACACCACTTTCTTTCTTTATATCCTTCTATATTGATCAGTAATTGAGGATTAGATGTTTGTATGTGCTGTGAGAAATATGTAGATGTGCTTATGAAATGAGATGAGAAATATTAAGTTTAATATATGTAGTTCAAATTTTTATTGTAATATAATTATTAATCGCCAATTTTACATAAATTGCTTTGGTTTTAATTAGATAATGCAAATAGTTCACTAGGGTTTAGCTAATATATTGTTTTTAAGTTGAAAGTTGAATCAGAAGTGACCTATACTCTTAATTCTTTTTTCTGATTAAGCTGGATTTTACTAAGATTTTACATTATTGGAATGTCCAATGGAATTCAAGATGTGAACATTTCCAATCATTACAATTATTAGTGTTACCGTTTACAATAAACTTTATGTCATGACATACATATTTAGTCTTTTAATATTTTTACAATGTTTTCTTCAATATATATTTGTGTATGAATATAGCAAATTATTTTTTATAATGTTTTATAAAGGTTTTCTTCAAAATATATTTATGTGTATACGAATATATAGAAAATTATTTTTATAATTTTCGGTGTAAAATCGTAGATTTTATACACTCCCGCCACCCGGAGAAGGTTTTACTGGTGGTGCACAGAGCACTTCTGCTAATGAGCGTATCGCTTCTGACAGTATACGTTGGTTTGCCACGACAATGTCGGTTCGTTGGTGACTGCGGGTCACGCCGCGTTGATTCTTGGACGACGATCGAGCTGCAGATGGTTGTCGTTTGCATTTTCGTTGGGCTCGAGACGATTGGTGGTAGGCATTGATGGTTGAGCGTCTGGCTTTACTTTTTGTCTGCATTGTTTGTAACCTGGATCGAATCCCTGGATGGAGTAAGGTGTGGTGATACTTTCCGCATACTCTACAGGTGTCAAGTGATGCACACGCACGGAGGTCATGGCTTTTAGCCAAACAGTTAACGCAATAGTGATGCTTGTTGACTATTAGGTTTCTAGTTTTTACGCCCATATTTAAAAACTTTCTGCAGAACCGAATAGAATGATAAAGATGACAAAGTACGCACTTATAAATATCAGGGTCCCGTTTGCTATTGTAGCTTTTGCGGTGGTGCTGATGAGGACTGTAAATATGTAAAAAAGAAAGAAAGAGGAAATTTAAGCAATCAGTTAACTTTGATATATTGTAAGCTTTGTAAGGGTTTAGGCTGCAAATACTTGAGAGAGAATTAATTATAATTAACTTTTAGCTATCATTTTCATTGAGTAAAGGTAAATAGCATAGCTTAACAATGGGGCGTTTGATAATGCCCGATGCCGTTTTGACATCCGCTGCGCGGACGTTAGTATCGGGACTGGTGTAGGTGTTTTCAATTCTACCCATTCTCCATTCCGAAGGAGGCGTTAGGTCGTCCATGACTACGACTAAGTCACCGAACTGTGGGACAACTTATTTTTTAATACTAATCAAATTTATTTAATTTCATAATTAATTGTATTTATTATATAATATTATTTTTCCCTGTACTACATAAACTAGAGTAGAAAGCGAATATACTTTTAATTTAAATGTAAAGCTTATTTAGAATCAGTTAACTTCAGGATATTATGTTGTTTTTTATTATATATTTTCTTGCTCGATTCAGCATTTAGTAACTAGATTCTAAAATATATTCTACTTCTAAAGAAAAGCTTTTCCACGTCTTTTCTTGTGATTCGATTTCTTTTGATTCCAACAAATACGTTTGCAAATATCCGATGGATTCTAAAAAAATTTCGCCATTTAATTTAAAAAATAGAACATTACACAACATCAGGGTTAAGGAAGTTGATGGCATATGTAGCCCACTTTTAGTAAACTGGCTAGCTCATAAATAATTTGAGAACTCTAAAGGACTAGTCGCAAGATTATGGACTAGTCGCAAGATTATGATTTTAAGTTTGTAATTTATTGAAAATATATCCAAGCAAAGAAATAAAATGCTTCTCTTTATTCACATTTTCTTGTCTTACACACTTACCTGTACCTTTCGAAAATGTCTAAAGGGGCCCACAGAGATCGTTTTTTTTTTTGCACAGCTAACCGTACGGTTGTGTGTAGTGTGTGCAAAACCGACGTTCTTTTGGAACGTGCAAAAAATCTGTCGCATCATGATTTTAATCGTCGGTTTTCACACGTGCTCGTTCAAAACCCCTTATTTGTGGGCCAAACAGTAAAGAAGGACAGCTTTTGTCAGTGTAAAATATTGAAAATGTAAAAATTGCTGATTCGCATCTTTACATACATTTGCATACATATTTTTGTTTTGTTTTGATTATTGCGAAGAAGAAAAGAACGTATAGTGTGTGTGCATGGTCGTTGTACGTGTTAAGACGTACAGTTTCACCCATTCGATTAAAAGAACGAAGTGTGTGCCCACCTTATAATAGTGAAGCTATATTAATATACAAATATATTCTTAATAGCACGACCTTAGTGTTTCCCAAAATTACTCCCTTGTTTTTGTTCTTGATTTGTTTGCATTTGCCCACTGTACACTTCATGATGGCACCTTTCTTCTCTTTCGTTTTCATTTTCCATTTTTTTTCTATCTGTTGCAACTATAACACAAAGTGGCATTAACTTTTTTATAATTTTCATATTAATTTGGTTAAAATATAAAACGAAATTCGTATTTTATTTGGCACCGATGTATTATATATTCGGAAAAATCTATGAGCATCTCTATTTGAAGGGCTGCCATCTTCACACAAATTCATAAATTTTTTGCAAGAAATTATATATTTAACATATAATACAGAAATGGCAACCTTTGCGAGTAAACTGCTGCGTCGTCATATCTTACATCTCCCACTTTTGTTTTTACATACACTATTATTACTCTTACAAATTTTCAAGCCCCTAAACTATGCTTTATTTATTTAACATAATTTTTTTTTTTGAAAAGCATGTTCCATTTTCTATTGCCTGACAAATTCTGTTCTGTAAAATAGTGCATTTTTGATGTGTGTGGGGCGATCCACCTCCTATAGCGCCTTCCCTGAGAAACAACTGCATATAGTGTTTATTTCCTCTTTTTATACTGTTGAATAGCTTTCCAAAAAGCTACAACACATATGCGCAGGTCTTCTAGAACTTTTGCTACAGTGGTTTTTTCCTGCAAAATAGTGCATTTTTCATGTGTGTGGGGCGATCCACCCCCTATAGCGCCTTCCCTGAGAAACAACTGCATATAGTGTTTATTTCCTCTTTTTATACTGTTGAATAGCTTTCCAAAAAGCTACAACACATATGCGCAGGTCTTCTAGAACTTTTGCTACAGTGGTTTTTTCCTGCAAAATAGTGCATTTTTCATGTGTGTGGGGCGATCCACCCCCTATAGCGCCTTCCCTGAGAAACAACTGCATATAGTGTTTGTTTCCTCTTTTTATACTGTTGAATAGCTTTCCAAAAAGCTACAACACATATGCGCAGGTCTTCTAGAACTTTTGCTACAGTGGTTTTTTCCTGCAAAATAGTGCATTTTTCATGTGTGTGGGGCGTACCACCCCATATAGCGCCTTCCCTGAGAAACAACTGCATATAGTGTTTGTTTCCTCTTTTTATACTGTTGAATAGCTTTCCAAAAAGCTACAACATATATGCGCAGGTCTTCTAGAACTTTTGCTACAGTGGTTTTTTCCTGCAAAATAGTGCATTTTTCATGTGTGTGGGGCGATCCACCCCCTATAGCGCCTTCCCTGAGAAACAACTGCATATAGTGTTTATTTCCTCTTTTTATACTGTTGAATAGCTTTCCAAAAAGCTACAACACATATGCGCAGGTCTTCTAGAACTTTTGCTACAGTGGTTTTTTCCTGCAAAATAGTGCATTTTTCATGTGTGTGGGGCGATGCACCCCCTATAGCGCCTTCCCTGAGAAACAACTTCATATAGTGTTTATTTCCCCTTATTATACTGTTGAATAGCTTTCTAAAAAGCTACAACACATATGCGCAGGTCTTCTAGAACTTTTGCTACAGTGGTTTTTTCCTGCAAAATTGTGCTTTTTTCATGTGTGTGGGGCGATGCACCCCCTATAGCGCCTTCCCTGAGAAACAACTGCATATAGTGTTTGTTTCCCCTTATTATACTGTTGAATAGCTTTCTAAAAAGCTACAACACATATGCGCAGGTCTTCTAGAACTTTTGCTACAGTGGTTTTTTCCTGCAAAATAGTGCATTTTTCATGTGTGTGGGGCGATGCACCCCCTATAGCGCCTTCCCTGAGAAGCAATCTTATATTTCGATATCAGGGCGCTGTTGTACTGCCTAAGAGCTTTCTTAGGGTATGGGTCTGTACCCCGCAGGTCTTTTAGAAATATTTTTATCCATACCTGCACATCTCCATATATGAGGTGGTACAGCTATGAAGTTTATGTAGTATTTTAAATTTTTTTTCTTTTAAACAGTTATTTTAAGTGTTTTGTTTAAAAATTAATTAAAAAACATAAATTTTTTGTTGTTTTGCTTAAAAAATATATATAATAACTAAATTTGGTTTTTTAACATTATGTGGAACATAGTTAACAGACGTGTGGGACGTATTTAACTCACGAATTTAACTTCACACCGTTAGTAATTTATGGGGAATCAATAATAACTCCTTTAAGTTCTTATGTTATTAAAATAATTAAAAATTATATTCATAGATTACATATCCATAAAAATGATATTATTAAGAACATTATTATGTCTCAACATAGTTTCAATTGGACAAATACCAGTTATTAATCTCCCCTTGGTATGCAAAATGACTTGATTGACTTAGCTAATTCGTCTTCGGAATTCTTTAAAAAAGCTTATCCAGGTTCACATAGAGGTTAATTATAGAATTTATTTGTTTTGTTCATATTTTATATAATTTTTTTATTTATGGTTTTGAAGTTTTAACAATAAGTGTACGATTACTTTTTAGAGTTATACACTCACGAAATTGTTAGCATCGGGAGCAAATGCCTTGTCAATTTAAAAAAATGTTTTTGTTTTAAATGTTTACTTCTTATGTTAAGTTTGGTACTGTAATATTCATAACATAGTTTTTAAGACATTACATTTCAATCTTAAATATTTCAAAATTGCTATACACATCTTTCATATCCTATTATTATACAAAATATGGCTCAATAAATTAACGTAACTTAACTTAGGGAAAGATTCGGAAAACAGTGTTTTACGTGTAGTCAAGACAACCAATGAAATAAAACATATATGTTTTGTATATATAGAAAATTACAACATTCAGAAAATCTACAAAAGTTTTACGCTTGTTCCATCAATACAGCTAAAACGGATTTCCGACGTATTTCGAAACCTAAAACTGGACTGCAGCAAAAAATACCAGATATGTTATAAATCATTTATTAACACTGTGTGAGCAATTTGCAGAAATTTTATAAATTGTTATGAACAGAAGCTACGATTGACTGCTTCTACACTGAAATTATAGACTGGGCACATACGTAAAAAGACGAAATAAGTAGACAAGTTAGGAACTTGTTGAATAACGATCTGATAGATCCCCGCACTTCTAATTACAATAGGCGTTTAATATTAGTTTCCAAATATATTATAAATGACAAGAAATCCTACAGATTGTGCGTTAATTACCGATCTCTGAACAAAAAGTTAATTGCCGACAAATTCCCTTTGCCTAGGATAGACGATATTTTAGATAGCCTCGGTGGAGCAAAATATTTGCCAGTTATAGATTTGTACTCAGATTTATATAGATATCTCTGTATCCAGATTCGCGTAATATTACCTCATTTAGCATCGATAGTGGCTCATACTCTTGGAAAGTTTTGCGAGAATGATATCCATCGCCTTCTCCGTATTCAAAGTAAACAAGAATTAGACTGGAACTTTCAGAATACAATTTTACAGTCGAATATATAAAACGGAAAGAATAGGCGCGGAACTTAAATAACAATGTATTTTCAATGACAACTCGAGCAATGTCACAGAAAACTTGTAAAAACAAAGATGACTTAGAGCCAAAATTAAAAATTTGTGACAAATTTTCACATAACTTCGACACAAAAACTCTAAAGATTAAAACAGCGTTAACGAAACAATTTGTTTAGACATTTTGCTTTGCTACACAAGGAAGTCAACACTCATAATATTTTTATAACAGAATGATCCAAACGTGACTAATTTTTTAATTTCCCGCTAAGAAAATTAAAAAAAAAGTAGGAATTTACCGCTTTTACCCCGTTGTGAAAAAGTTGATATTTCATTAGATATATGTAAGTTGAAACTTAAAGTAAAAATTTGTTTTACTCGACCTACAAAAGCAGCAGTGCAAATGTTATCACTCGTTTATTGGCTACTACACTTACAAAACTAATTACTGTTTAGTTATAAGTGGTGTCAACTTTCAAGCAGAAATAAAACAGTTTGGGAGTACTTGTATGTAATCACGATCGTTAATTTTAAATCATCATTACAAAAGACATTTCGCTGTCGACTAATCAATCAATTAAGGAAAACTATGAAAAGTAATGAACTTACAAACAACAACGCAAAACTAAAAAATTCTAGTTATAATAAAAATACGTACACAACTGAAAACACACAAGAGTCCGCTTCGTCTAGGAACATATTAACAAACACACCAACTCACAAACGTTTAAGAGATATTCTTCAAAGCACATCTATAGAATCACCATTTAAATTAATAAATTGCATGGTTAAACGATTTGAAAAACTTTCTGAACAAATTGTAAATATGATGGAATCCAAACTTTAAGAATATAAAGAAGATCCCTTAAAAGAACTCGACCAAAAATTCCATGTTATCAAAAATTAGCTGCATATTCTCAATGAAAGGTTAGCCCTATTAGAAATCATTACTGATGATCATAAAATTATACAGGATGAAATTAATACGTTGAAAACTAAAATAAAACAAGTAAAAGTGCTATATTCGGCTGTGCCGAATCTTAAATACCCTTCACAGATGTAATTCTTCCTTCTTTCTTTCTTGCCAAAACAGAAAGTAGGTTTAATTAAAAAATCAAAATGATGTTATCGGTTACTTTTATATTTAAGAAAACGTTTAAATTTTTCTGCTAGGAAGCTAAATGTTTGGCTTTTCTTATATCTAATACCTATGAACGTCTTTCAAATATATGAAATATGTTTAAATTACAAACAAAAAATCCGTTTCATGTACCCCAAAAAGTTCTAATTGTCCAACCGTAGAATCGTCTTTTAGATTTTGTTGGTTTTTGATACCAGTTTACTTCTTTCTGATGTATAAAGTAGGTATAATTCATCATAAAAATCAAAAAATAACAAATAAAATGGCTGCTTTTATGAATCGGAAAATGTCGATTTTCCAACCCTGTAACCGAAAATTTAATTTTTTAATACTAATTTAATTTTTTCTGATATATAAAATAGCTTTAATTCACTAAAAAACAAAATTTGGAATTTATGTATGTACTTTTATATACCAAAAATATTTGAATTTTCCAACCCTGGAACCGAATTTATAATATTTTGATACTAGTTTAATTTTTTCTGAAATATCTAATAGGTTTAATTCACTAAAAGCACAACATTTTGAATTTATGTATGTACTATTATGTACGAAAAATATTTCGATTTCCCAACTCTGGAATTTTTATTTTTTTACCAATGCAATTCTTAGTGAGGTGTAACATGGTTTTACTTGACAAAAAAATTAAAATTTTTTAACTTTTTGATCACTTTCATGCACCATAAAATATATCATTTGTCCAACCAACGTCAATTGCCTTTTTGGTTATTTTTATGCAGAATAAATATATCAATTTCCCAACCCTGGAAACGAAATTTAAATTTTTTTTTACCAATGCAACTTTTAATGAGGCATGAAATAGTTTTATTTAAGAAAAACTTAATATTTATAACCATATAGGTTATAAATGTAGTTTTAATTAGTAAAAAACAACGTCAATTGCCTTTTTGGTTACATTTATGTTTAAAAAAAAATTTCAATTTCCCAACCCTGGAAGCGAAATTAAAATTTTCTTTATCAATGCAAATCATCATGAGGTATAAAGAATTTTTGTTTAAGAAAAACTCGAATTTTGCAACCATTTTGGTTATAACATGTACTACAAAATATTGCATGTACCAAAAAAAATTTAATTTTTCCAACTCTGGAAACGAAATTTTAATTTTTTTTGTTTGTTTTTTTTTATCAGTGCAACGCTTCTTGAGGTATAAGGTAGTTTTATTTACGAAAAATTGCAAATTTTTTACCATTTTGGTAACTTTCATGTACCATAAAATATTGCACTTGTCCATCCCTGGATTATAAATTTTATTTGTTATTTTTGAATTTTTGATACCAATTATGTTCTTCCTAATTTATAAAACAGTTTTAGTTAGCAAAAAACAAAAAAAAAACAACATCAGTTGCCTGTTTGATTACTTTCATGTATAAAAAATATTCAATTTCCCACTCCTGGTAGCAAAATTTGAATTTAAAATTTTTGATTTTTTTTTTTGGCTAATGCAAATCTTCATGACGTATAAAGTGGTTTTGTTAAAGAAAAACTTGAAATTTTTAACAATTTTAGTTACTACATGTACTACAAAATACGGAATAGGCCGAAAAAAAAATTTTTAATTTCCCATCCCTGGAAAAAATTTTTTTTTCGAGTTTTTAATAGACCATTGAGGCTCCTCAAAGCCCGAAGTAGGTTTAATTTACAAACATTAAAAAAAATAATTGATTTTTGGTATAAATTTTGCGTCGAGAAATAGGTGTAAACTTCCCAGCTCTGAAACCATACTTTGCATCTTTCTATATTTCAATAGCCCCAACGGTTCAAGAACGAAGTCTCTAGCTCTTCTGGGGACTTGGGAAAACCGATTTCACGTACAGACGTACATCGCTCAATCGTCATGGCTATTCATAAGGATCCAGAATATATATACTTTATGGGGTCCCATGTGCATATCGAAGAAATTACACACGGAATGACAAACCTATGTATACCCTTTCACTTTTTTGTGAAGGGTATAACAACAAGAAAATCAGTCAATTTCGAATGTGCTTAAAATAAATTAAATTTCGTAAAGTGAAAATTAAAATTTCATGAATATTTTTCTCAATATATGTAATACCATCAACAAACGATGCCAAGCATTAGTATTATCTACCGATTACGTATCCAAACTAACAAACATAAACATAACTCAAAAGATTAGAGAAAACATAATAAATACTTCTTTCTTGGACTCAGTGCTATTGGATGAAATTCAGATAATAGACTCTTCGTAAACGAAAACGCAATCCAACTTTAATATTTTACGTGGTACATATTAATGCACATAGTCTTCACAACAAAATAAATGAGTTCAGAAATTTGTTTTCATCAGATTTCCGAAACCTGGTTTCAGTTGGATAACAATGATTTAATTTATACAGACTTTAACCTGTATCGAGCAGATAGAAGAGTGATAGTCAACGATTTGGAATGTGGACCTAAGGGTGGTGGAGTTGATATGTATGTTAGATCTGGCATTAATTGTGTAGTGAAGTAGAAGACGTATTTTGATAGTGCAATCGAATGCATATTCCTTAAAATTGCAACCGAGCAAAAACGGAAAATATTCGTAGGATGTGTTTATGGGTCATATAAGAGTTGATGAATTTATTACTGTCTTGGAAAACATATGTACCTAGTATGCCGATATTATTAGTGATTTCGACAGTAAATTGTTGATTAACAATCCTTTAGTTGATCCTATCAACTGATTAGATCTAACTCCTGTATATACAACCTGCGCAACCTACTGTACCAAACAGTGTCAAATAGTCTTATGGATCTTGGTTTTGTAATTGATGACTTTAAAATCCTAGTATATGATCAAATATCTGCATCCGTTTTCTCTAACCATGATTTCATACTCGTTACCTACGACCTATGTAAAAACAAGCAAACTACGTCTTTCCCATATAGGGATATTCGCAGCATAGACTACTTGCAAGACTTGTACTGGAACCAGATTTACACTCTTGATGATGTTAGTGATCAAATCCGTTTAATACGATATTTGACTCATGCGTGCCCCTAAAAACAATGCATATTAGACCAAACCAGTTATTAGACCAAACCAGTAGCCATGATTTACATATCATTTAGGAAAACTAAATGGAAAGTGATAAAATATATCATCGTGTGATATAGATGTTGACATAAACTATTTAAATAAAAAATTTGTGAACATCGATATTCCGGTACCTACAAGTGACGTTTATAACGATCTCTGCTCTACTCCTATTGAACATAAATTCATCTTTCGCTGTGTAAACCATCGCAAAGTTATCTTAAGTATTCATTTAGTAAAGTCGAATGCAGTTGGTATGGACGGAATGATCCCTATATATTTGAGAGTTGTTACACCAAACGTTTTACTTTTCATCACTATTAAACACTATTTCAGCAAAGTCAATACATTCAAAAAGATGGAAAATGTCGAATATTGTCACGTTACCCAAATAATGACTTTACGCCCATAGCAATACTTCAATTTTTATCCAAAATAATAGAGAAGATTATCCTCAATAAAATTAATGAATATATTTAGCACCACAATCTGTTAACAAATGTATAATCCGGTCATGTTTAGTGATGAAGTGGTACAACCGCATTAATAGACGTAGTAGAAAATCTGTGTGCCGAATTTGGCAAAAATACTTTTAGATCATAGCAAAGTATTTGACATAGTACACCACGTTATCCTAAAGAAAACACTTGAGCAATTTGTCAAAGGAAGCTAGTATATAGAATGCTACGAAATCTTTGTGCAGTTAAGTGCTCTACAGCTTTCCAAATACGAATCTTGCTTGCAAACATTCTATCATCCTATGTAAATTTGTGCAAACTGTGACAGCACTGTCCTCAAAAATTTTTCATTGTCTACAATAGCATTGCAATATATATTTATAAGTTTTTCATGCGAAGTAAATAAAATGATCTTTGTTAAACAGGAACAAATTAGTTTTAATTTGGTCGTTTCCAATGTGTTGGGAGAAGCATGACTGAGACAGCTTTCCGTCAGTATAAAATCTTTCGTATTAATATTTTATATCAACGTGCAAAAAAGGGACTGAGATACGTTAAAAATGTTTAACCAGGTGGGTCACAGGAATGTCTGTGCCCAATTTTAAAACTCTATACAGGGTCACTCCGAGATAGGCTGTAGAGGAGCCATCTCACCTAAATCGTAAAAGCTTAATTTTCAGGGTAGTTAAGTGTAGAAACAAATTTTTTTTGGTAAGGTCATTTAGGGGGGTTAGGGCAGGGGAAGGCCAGAGAATATATTACCTTTATCCTAAAAGCTTATATAATTAAATATTTTTGAAAAATAATACATTTTGATATATAAAAATAAAGAGAGCTTAAGCTTAATAAAAATATTGAAGAATAATAATTAAAAAGAGGTCAAAAAACCAGAAGAATTTAAATAAGTGCAAAAAAAATTGTTTTTGATAGGCTCATTGTAGGTTAAAAGGGGAGGAGAGGTTAGGGCAGAGGAAGAACAGGTTACGTCTCAGCTTCCTCATAAAAGCTTAAAAATTTTATTTTTAAGGAATGTAGGCTTAAGTAAAACAATTTGTTAAATTTTTAC
Source organism: Linnaemya tessellans (assembly GCA_951800035.1). NCBI lineage: Eukaryota > Metazoa > Arthropoda > Insecta > Diptera > Tachinidae > Linnaemya > Linnaemya tessellans. Next base: position 74,555,293 of record OX637532.1, read on the forward strand.
ACTATTTTTGCATGTAATAAAGCCCACTAAGGGTGGTGTGGACCAAAAATTAATTTTTTTTTAAGATTTTTTGCGGAAAAAATATGTCATTTGCTAAACTAAAATACAAAAAACAAGTAAAAGTGCTATATTCGGCTGTGCCGAATCTTAAATACTCTTCACAGATGTCATTCTTTCCGTTTAAACTTTTCGGCTAAGAAGCTAAATGTTTGGGTTTTCTTATTTCTAATACCTCTGAATGTCTTTCAAAAATATTAAATATGTTTAATTTCCAAACAAAAAGAAAAAATCCGTTTCATGTACCCCAAAAAGTTCTAATTGTCCAATCGTAGAATCGTTTTATAGATTTTTTTGGTTTTTAATCCCAATTAATTTCTTCCTGATATATAAAGTAGGTATAATTCATCATAAGAATGAAAAATAACAAATAACATGGTTACTTTTATGCATCAGAAAATGTTGATATTCCAACCCTGAAATTTAATTTTTAATTTTTTTGGTTTGTAATACCAATTTAACTCTTCCCGAAGTATAAAAAAGATTTCATCCACAAAAAACCAATATTAGGAACTTACTCGTATATGGCTACTTTCATGTACAAAAATTTTCGATTTTCCAACACTGGAACCGAATTTTTAGTTTTTAAAATTTTTAATACCAATTTAATTCTTAGCGAAGTATAAAATAGGTTTAAGTCACTGAAAAAAACCAAAATTGGGAACTTATATGGTTACTTTTATGTACCAAAAAGTTTCGATTTTGCAACCCCAGAACCGAGGTTTTAATTAAAAAATTTTTAATACCAATTTAACTTAGCGAACTATAAAATATCTTTTTTTTAGGAATAGGACCAGCACTCAGGGGATAACCCTACATATGCAGAGCATTGCGCTGGAACTAGGAAAATAGATTTTGGGAAGGAGGATAAAGGGAGTAGTGTTTGTGGATATTCGACTTGAACGCCCTCAAATTGTAAGTGGCGGGGAAGACATCTGCAGGTAGTTTGTTCCGCATACGGACTGTTCGGCCAAAAAACGAATTTTCTCTGTAATGCGTAGTCCGATTCGTTGGAATATCGACCACAAACGCATGCGCTCTTGATGAAAAACGCGTTAAGCGAAAGAAAGAATGGGTTGCAGGAACAAGTTCCCTAATTTCACCAGAGCACCTGCCATTATAGTAACGATAGAACAACGATACGCACCCCACATTGCGACGATGCTCAAGAGAGTCAATAGAGTTGGCTACCCTACTGTCTCCGATGAGTTTCTTCGCCCTCTCCTGTACGCGGTCGAGTATCTTCAAAATAGACTTTGAAGCACCGGCCCAAGTGGTGTAAATATTAAGAAGATCAGAAGCGGTGAAGTATCTCTTGCACCGTCTTAAGAAGCCAAAGCACTTTAAAGCTACTTTTGCGACCTGAAAGACATGTTCCGTCCATCTGACATCACACTGCACTTTCATGCCCAGAACATCAAGATCCCCTGACTCCATAATAATTACACCACCCATAGAAACAGATGAAGCAGCATGGTCATACGTACGTCGATGCGTAAGCATACAACACTGGGTCTTACGGGCATTAAAATCGACCCTGTTCGCCTGACTCCATTCGAAAATCTTCGCGAGATCACTATCCAGAACGTCATTCATAAACTGCCTCCTCGTCTCGATTTGAGACGTTGAGGCCTGCAGTTAAATGAATAAGAATGCGAAAGGCTGCTGTCATCTGCGAAAGAGTAAATAGGACAGGAAGTTTGGGAAAGTAGATAGTTAAGAAAAATTAGAAATATAGTAGGAGAAAGAACGGAGCCCTGCGGTACCCCTGAGTTGACTTTGAACTCATCGGATGAGACCCCATCTATAACAACTCGTATAGAGCGGTCCCTGAGGAAGCTCGATATAAGCCGAGAGAAGGTGTCTCAGACACCAAATGCAATAAGTTTGGACAAGAGTGCTCCATGCCACACTCTATCGAACGCCTTAGAAATATCTAGAGCCACCACTTTACTTTAGCCAAAACGGTGTATGGAACTACACCAGTTTTCCGAAAGAAGGGCCAATAGGTCTCCCGTAGAGCGGCCTCTGCGGAAACCATACTGGCGGTCGTTTAGTAAACTGTTGGACTCCAAATATTTCACAAGATGGAAGTTAAGTATAGTTTCCATCACCTTTGATATAGCAGAACATATTGCAATTTTTATATATTTACCAATGCAATTCTTAGTGAGGTGTAACTATGTTATTTGACAAAAAATTAAAATTTTTAAACTTTTTGGTCACTTTTATGTACCAAATATTTCATTTGGCCAACACTGGAGTCGAAATTTTGATTTTTTAAGATTGTAATACCAATTTTGTTCATCCTGAATTATAAAGCAGTTTTAATTAGCAGAAAAAACAACGTCTATTGCCATTTTGGTTATTTTTATGCCGAAAAAATATTTCAATTTCCCAATCATGGAAACAAAATTTTAATTTCTTTTACCAATGCAACTCCTAATGGGGCATGAAATAGTTTTATTAGTAAAAAATTAATATTTGTAACCATTTTGGTCACTTCCATGTACCACAATATGTTGCAGTTATCCAACTCTGAAATCTAAATTTTTATTTTTTGATACCAATTTTGTTTTTCCTGCACTAAAAAATTGTTTTAATTAGTAAAAACCGACGTTAGTTGCCTTTTTGGTTACTTTTATGTATAACGAATTTAAATTTCCTAGCCCTGGAAGCGAAATTTCAATGTTTTTTACCAATGTTAGCCTTCATTAGGTATAAAGTCAGTTTATTTAAGAACAACTGAACATTTGCCACCATATTAGTCACTTTCATGTACTACAATATATTGCATGTACCAAAAAAACTTCCAACTTCCCAACCCTGGAAGTGAAATTTTATTTTTTGTTGTTTTTTTTGCAAATGCAACTTTTCATGAGGTATTAAGTAGTGTTATTTAAGAAAAATTTACAATTTTGAACCATTTTGGTCACCTTTAGGAACTATAAAATATTTCACTTGTCCAACCCTGGATTCGAAATTTTGTTTTTTTTTTTAATTTTTGATACCAATTTTGTTCTTCCTAAAATGTAAAATAGTTTTAGTTAGCACAAAAAAAACAACGTCAATTGCCTTTTTGGTTGCTTTTACGTATAAAAAAAGGTGTAAGCTCCCCAGCTCTGGAACCGTACTTCGGATCTTTCTGAATTTCAATAGCACTCTATTTAAGTTCATTTCCAATCCAAAGGTCTAAGAACGCAGTCCACGTACAGACGGACATCGCTCAATCGCCATCGCTATTCATAAGGATCCAGAATATATATACTTTATGGGGTCCCATGTGAATATCGAGAAATTACACACGGAATGGCAAACCTATATATACCCTTCACTTCTTTGTGAAGGGTATAAAAACTTTAAAAAATATGAGGTTCTTCTTAGGGGAACTTTTTCCCTCTGTTCCGATTTAGCCCATTTGTGAACTTCTTTCAGGATATATTTATACCAATGTTCAAGGGCCGGGCTCTTTTGACTAAATCGTGATTTCCACAAACGGACGGAACGACGGACTTGGTCAGTTCATCTTAGTTTTCATCACTGATCATGAATATATACTTTATGGGGTCTCAGGTGGATATTTCGCTGCGTTACACACGGAATGACAAAGTGAATATTCCCTTCAATTCTTTTTTTGGAGGGTATACAAATATATAAGAACTTTATCGCAAAGACAATTTTTCATATACAGTATAAGTCTTTAGGATCTAGTCCCCTATTAATTTTAAATTATAGGGCTTAAATTACTGAAACACTTTCAGTAGTTTCAAATATTTTTTAATATTAAAATTAATATTTAATATTTTAATATTTTATATTTCTATCATAAATTTACTATTAAATTAATTTGCTTTTTTTATAACTTGTTTTTTTTTGTTGTTTAATAGATGTATTTTATTCACTGCACTGTTAATCATAGAAGAGCAGACAAAATCAATCTTAGAAGTTAAGTTGGAAGTTCTAGAGTCAAGGTATAAGAAGATGGAGGCCTCTTGTTAAGCGCTAATGATGTCCCAAAATGGCTGCCCGGTTATAAAATTATATCACACCCGTAATAAAACAGGAGTTGAAGCAAGTAATATAGTGAGGGAGTATATTAGAAGGATTCAGTCGTCAGTCAATGACTTGTTCGCAATGCTGGGAACTCTGCAAATGGCCATAATGTGCTCAAACATTTGTCGAAAGAAAATCTCTAAGATTCAAAGTTCTTTCAATTCTACGAGACAAGCTCTAGAAAAGCTCTTAGTATAAAATGAATTGCCTCCCTTCTCTTATTCCGTCGCTCCCTTTAGTAAGGCCAGCCAGTTGGATGACAATCTCTCGTAGTCAGCAGAGCAAAAATCTTAATGCAGTTGTTATGATTAGAGGGCTTACAGTGGGACGAAGAAATTTCGGTAGATTCTCTACAGAAAGAGACCAGTATAGGTCGAAACCTCGTCAAAATAAACGTCATAATGATTCCACGTCGGCTACAATGCAAACCCCAATACAAGATGCAAATTCAAGGGTTTTCTGTTGAATAAAAATCTGCATATTGTGCAACAATATATCTGATGTGCTGAACAGGTACTCAGACCACATGCAAAGTTGCCCCAACACAGACATGAGCTTACCACAACCAGATCATAATGGCAATCTTGTGTTGGTAAAACTCGTGTAGCAGGTTTGTATATCGCTTAAGTTTAATTCAGACAAAATGTGTTTATGGACCGTCTCGCCTACTGTACTAGGATGGTTGTCAAAACCCCCATCATGATAAAAACCGTATGTGGCTAATACGATATCTTAAATACATAACTTAAAAGCTTGCTCTGGTGGCATGAACCATCCTGGTTAACCTACCCAACCTTCGAATGGCCAAGCCGAAATCCATTTGAGAAAAATGGAAAGAGTTCACTTGGATGAATTTTCGACATATGGGTGAAACCATGTCAAACCATCATGGCTTTCGGCATCATCACCTCCGATTTCAATGAAATTCAACACAAATGTTATACACTATAAGAGTACTGTTAACGCCACTGTCGTTCAATTGTGATTGGGTACTTATTTATCGTAGTTATCGACTTATTGCAATCTCAATTTTTCAAAAAGTATAAGAAAGCCCAAGCTTAATAGCGCATGTTTTGTATTAACAAAAATTAGGTCATTTTTAAGGTCATAGATCAAAGTGTTCAGTAGTCGTGAAATTAAAATTTAACTCACTTTGTCAAAACTATATAGACTCCAAACAACTTCATTTGTAAAACACCTTAAAATATCTATTTGTCGCGCTTTGTTTCATACTAAAAAGAATTTCAACATACAAATACATATCAATTCTAAATAAACTGAAATTATTGAAATTTGTATATGTCGTCTACAATCTTGTGAAACTGGGTGCTTGGGCAGATTCCCGCAACAAAATTGAAATTCTTTTTATGGTCACGTATCCCGTCAAACGTAAACTGCAAACAGTGTGAAGTTCAGCAACCACGGTCCAAATAAACCCCAAGGAAAACCACATCCAACTGGCAAAAACCGTAAGTCCCAAAAAAATGGAAAAACTTTCTTTACAGGGTCAACCACAAACACAAAACCAACTTACCTCCAACCAACTTCCCACCTGTCGAAAACTGCACCGTTGGTAATGAACCGCTCTCGGGTCAATGTATACTTTGCCACAAATGCCAAAAAGATTACCAGCTAAATTGTGTTAACATGAACAATAACAATGAAACCTTTATATGCCATAATTGCGTCAATAGAACTCAAACTTCAGGCTCAAAAAAAATCTGTACGAAGTCATCGCAGCAATCCCTCCAACATTTCAAAATGCTCAACCATCCGAAGGAAAAAAGTAGAACTTCAGCGTCTCGAAGAAGAAAGGCAGCTCGCTAAAGAAAGAGACACCGAATTCTTAAAACAAAAATATCAATTGTTGCAACAGGAAGAAGGAGAACTCGATGATTGTAGCTCCGCAGATAGCAATTTTGTACACGAATGGCTTAAAAATCAACCCAATCCTTCAGACTTATCTAAGGCAATCCAAACCGCTTAACGTTAATGTAAAAACTTGTTCTACTGAAAATGAAAATGTAACTTTTGCAATCCCAATGTCAAACCAAGGTCAAGTAACAACACAACCTTCTCAAAATAATATGCCAATAAACACCGCAAATACAAATTTTCAAAATATTAAATTTATTTCTTATTTAAATTCAACTTCATAATTTAATAACCACATTTATTAATAAAGCAGAAATTGCAACAACACAAACAACAACAGCAGTACCATCCAATATTTCGTTAGGAGCACATGCTAATTACACTTTTCGTCCATCGTTCCCGTCTATCCCTCACAATACCGTAACCTCAAAACTCACTCATCAGCAAATAACATCGAGAAAAACTGTTCCCAAAGATCTACCCTTTTTTAGTGGCAATCCAGAAGAGTGGCCTCTTTTTAGTAATACGAACATTACCAACAGTGAGTGTTAACAAGCTGGAAACAATTACCTCATTTGCCGTGCAGGTTAAAGGTCTCCAGACCACAATAGAAACCTGTGGTCTCTTCGATGAGCTCAATAATCCGTCATTGTTACAAGAACTAATTTCCAAATTGCCTTCATATTTCCAGATTAATTGGGGAACATACAAAATGAATTTATCAAAACAAAATAAAAACGTTAACCTGGCAGAATTTTCGGCATGGATTTTTGATGTTGGTGTTTCTGCTAGCAGCGTTAATATTGACAGCAGTTTTAGCTCTGCCGTAGAGACTCTCTCACGTAATAAGCAGAAAAATGTTTATATACACACTCACACTGAGTAGGAAAAAATGTATCGAATGCAATGGCAACTGCAACAATGTTACTAGCTGTGAGAAATTTAAGAAGGAGGATAGAACAAATAAATGGAATATCGTGAGAGAATTTAATCTCTGTAAACAATGTTTACGTAAACATTTTGGTAAATGTAATAGCAGCAATTTTTGTGGTGTTGATAATTGCCAATTTCAATGACGTGGCTTCAAATAGGGAGTAGGGCTGTGAATCCTTCTTGCCATACTGCGGCGCGGTGTTAACTGTCGTTCAATTGTGATCTGGTACTTATTTATCGTAGTTATCGACTTATTACAATCTCAATTTTTCAAAAAGTATAAGAAATCCCAAGCTTAAAAGCGCATGTTTTGTATTAGCAAAAATAAAGTCATTTTTAAGGTCATAGTCCAAAGTGTTCAGTAGTCGTGAAATTAAAATTTAACTCACTTTGACAAAAATTTATAGACTCCAACTTTATTTGTAAAACACCTTAAAATATCTATTTGTCGCGCTTTGTTTCCTACTAAAAAGAATTTCAACATACAAATATATATGAATTCTAAATAAACTGAAATTATTGAAATTTGTATTTGTCGTTTACAATCTTGTGAAACTGGGCGCTTGGGCAGATTCCCGCAACAAGTACAATTAAACAAGTTCAATTAAAAAATTTGGCCCCAGATCCATTCGGGTTCCGAAATATGACGTCATTAAAGTTGTAAAAAATGTTGAAAAATCACAAAATTCTCCTTACAAAAGGCGATAGAACTTTTGAACTATGCAAGATAATATAGTTTTTTATATCGTTTTAAAGGTGAAAATGCACCCTTTAAAATGATATGAATATTGCGTGTATATATATATATATATATATATATATATATATATATATATATATATATATATATATATTTCTTTTTTTAATAGTTCTTTTGGAATTATTGAAAAACTTCCTTCGCAATACGTGAAGAATCTTTTTGAGCTTATCAGGCCTAACGCATTCAATGATAATAAAAAACTTTATTACATTTTTGCCCAACGTTTCGTCAATTGTTTGTTGACTTCTTCAGGGGTTTTTTGTCTATTTAAATTTTAAAACATACCAGTTACAATTTAAAAATATTGTTTCTTTTAAAATTAGAGTTATACTCACTATATTGCGGTTCGTACTACATTAATTACATATACGTTGTTTTTGTTTTTAACAATTAAAGTCAAATTAAAAAATTTTTTAGATCACAATTTGAAAATTTCTAAAATCAACAAGTGTACACCTCAAGCACTGAGTCAAGTTTAAGAGTTGATATGACAGTTTATTTTTTATTTTATAGCAACAATATAGCTAGCATTAATATTATCGGTATCCTCTTTTATATTCGTAGTTCTTTCTATCTTTTGTTGTACACGTAGGCTTTCGATCGTATATCTCTTCCTTTTTATTTTTTCTCTATCCAGAATTTTAACTTAGCTAAAGTTTAAGGTGGTAAGAACTGAGATCTGGTGGGTAAATGCAAGAACACTATATTTGAAGCCAATGAGTATTAAAGCAAAGCATTGGCCTCCTCAAGACAAAAACACCATGAAGAATGTATTTTGGGGACCCCTATTTTCGGCAAAAATAAAAGAAAATTATTTTCAATATCACCTTGCTTATATTTGGTGGTGTACGACGAACATTTTTTCGAGACGCCCTAATGTACATACTTCAGCTTGTACAAAACAAACAATCAATTTAGTATGAACAAAAAACATACTTAGGATCACGTTCTGGTCTATAACTCTGACACCAATCGAGTCTCCACCTTTTTAATTTTCTGGAAATGTAGAAGAGGGTCTAATACTTGACATATATTTTGTTAAGAATTTAAAAAAATATATGTAGTAAGAATTTTAACGAACATTTTATATTGCTATATTAAATTGAATTAAGATTTTATAGGCTAATTGTTCGAAATTTAAATTTATATCTCAGAAAGACATAAATATTCCAAGGCACATAACATGTATAACATTTGTGTTGAATTTCATTGAAATCGGAGGTGATGATGCCGAAAATGCCATTTTTTCGAGATGGTTTGACATGTTTTAACTCATATATGAGAGCCCTGCGTGTTCTGTGCTATGGTTTCAGGTTTTTCACTCGGTTGATAAGACACAAAAATCAAAAAGGTACTAAAATAATGTTCAGGAATTTAACTCATGAAGAGATAAAGTTTGTTAAAAGTCGTTTTATATAGTACGAGTATACGTATCTGGTAGTCACATCCTATTTCAAATAAACGTTTACTGAAAACTCTAAGCCCACTTGCAGACAAAGCCTTAATCCTTAAAGTAAATAGACAAAAGAAAAGGAGAAATCTGAGATCACTGTATCTCAAGAAGCCTCCTTACTAGCGGAAATGATGCTGCTGCTGCAGATAAAACTCCATCGGAGTAAAACGGCGACTCAAGCCCTGATGGAGCAAGTAACAAAAGGTAAGATACACGTTGTTCTCATACAGGAACCATGAAAAAGCTTTCTGGGTTGAACGACTGTAATTATCAACTTTTTTATGCAAAGACGGGGGCGAGACCCAGATGGTGCATACTATGTCATAACGCACGTGTCGGAATTGCATTCCTTCTCGGATCATCCCTATATTTTCATAGCATTATACCATCCTGATGCAAACCCCATAACATTCAGATATAGGGCCAAAATGGACTGGTCAAGATTTAGGTTAAGCTTACAAAACAAACTCGAGAATTATCCAAAACCAGTTGATACTGTAGGGCACGCATAGATTCAGAGATAAATAGACTAAGTACCAATATTAGGGAAACCTTTCAAGACAGTTGTCCACTCCGAAATAGGCGGAACCCAAAAGAAAAATCCTGGATGACGGGCCATCTAATAAATGTCAGGAAAGAAACCAGAAGGCTCTTTAACAGGGCCCGTAGGAAAAAAACTGGATATATACTCGGAATAATATGTAAGTAAAATTAACATATAAAATAAAAAAAACAAGGGAAGCCAAACGCGAATCCTGGAATCCGTTCTGCGAACAGGTAGACAGCATTTGTGAAGCTTTCAAAATCATGAAACTTCTGTCGAAAACCCATACTCAACCTGAGAAACCGTATAGTCTCAGATACTTAGGCTATGTAGTCTGTTCCGAAGGAATACATACCGATCCGTCAAAAATCGAAGCGATAAGGGAGTTAGCAACACCTAAGACTATCAAGGAATTACGCCGAGTTTTGGGATCGCGTCATGGTACAGGCGATTTGTACCAGACTTCTCGTCATTGGTGGAACCTATGACACGTTTATTGCGAAAAAAAACCACATGGCAGTAGGGTCTAGAACAAGAAGAAGCATTTGATCACTTAAAACAAAAACTCCCCAGGCACCAATCCTCTATTGTTCCGACTTCACACAACCTTTTTTTCTCCAAACTGATGCTAGTAGCGAAGGTCTAGGGGAAAATCGAACAAAAAAGAGTCATCGCATACGCGAGTCGAAGCCTTCAGGACACTGAGAGAAAGTACTCGGCTACCGAACAAGAATGCTTAACAGTTCTATGGGGAATCCGTAAAATGTGACCTTATCTAGAGGGCTATCACTTCACGGTCATTACCGACCATCAGTCTCTTAAATGGCTGCACACCATGAAGAACCCATCGGGACGATTAGCACGATGGTCTCTTGAGCTACAACAATATGACTTTACCATAGAATACCGTAGAGGCAAGCTCTATGTCGTAGCCGACGCACTACCCCGAAGCCCAATACTCGACAAGGAACCGGTTGACCCTCTAGCTAGCGTAACCAGCTCCGACCAATGGTATCAAACCAAGTTCAACAAGGTACAAGCCAATAAAGACAAACATTCCGACTTCCAAATACAAGGGAACAGACTATTTAAACACATACTGCGCATAAACAAACTTTCCGTTGTATCACAATGGAAGTTATGCATACCGTGTGAGAGAAGGAGCGAAATTCTGGCCGAAGTGCACGACGATATTACCGCAGGTCACTTAGGCACTCACAAAACATAAAAAAGAGCACAAGATAGTTATTACTGGCCAGGCATGAGCCACGATGTCCAAAAATACGTGCGATCCTGCGTAACCTGCGGTTAATACAAAATCGAACAAAGACGAACAGCAGGGCTAATGTACACAAAACCGGCTTATAAGCCATGGGAAATCGTCAGCATCGATTTCATTGGGCCACTGCCAAAATCTGGAAAAGGAAATTGCTGGCTCTTAGTAATCACCGAAAAGTTTAGTAAATGGGTGGAGTTAATTCCCATGAGAACCGCCACCACCAACGCAGTAATAGTAGCTCTCAAGGGGCGAATAATCTACCGTTTTGGTTGTCCCAAGATACTTATATCCGATAATGGAGCGCAATTCACGGGCAAAGCTATGATTAGTTTTTTAAGACAACTCGGAATACAACACCGACTCACCGCACCATATACCCCGCAGGGAAACCCTACAGAAAGGACAAATCGTGCCATAAAGGCTATGATCGCAATAAACACCAAAGAGCATCACCGCATCTTGGACCTCCATTTACCCGAAATATATTTTGCCATAAACACCGCCGCACACGAGTCCACCAAACATACTGCCTCAGAAATCGTATTTGGGAGAAATCCGCCACCACCACTACAAACACGAAGAGAAGAGGGAAGTTCTCATCGAAGTCCCAACACATGTCATCAAAGAAAAGGGGTAAAAAAAAAATAGCAGAAATAGCGACCGAATCGACCAATCGGCAAAAACAATATTACAATCTACGACGACGAGAATAGACACCACACGTCGGAGACTTGGTATACCGCTGAACTCACTATCTGTCATCATCTGCCAATTATTTTGCCGGAAAATTGGCACCAAAGTTTGTCGGACCGTATGCAGTGATAGATAAAATATCAAAGAACATAATGCTGATTAAAATTAAGGATAAAAGGCACAAAATATACGTAAAGGACCTTAAACCATGCCACGAACGCAACAATCAATCATAAATTGTTTGTGCTCGCCACTCCGCATTACTATAAATAGCAGAACAAATTAACATTAATTATCAGTCTAACAATGGAAAGAAGATCAACAAGACCTCTTCGAGGGAATCAACATCACTGACCCAGGAGTACAGAGTCACTCTAATCTTTGGCCCGGGCCGGCCAAAGATTAGAGTGACCATAAAAAATAAAAATGTCACGCTAAAACGTCTCGGACGGACAAAGGAGTTTTCCCTTTAAGGATAATAATTTTACACAGAACGCATTTTTCCCCCTCCTCCTTGCTTGAACTAGTAAATGATTTTTTACAATTACTTTTGTATATTACTTGAATTTTATGATTATTTTACATTGGGTGAATTACCGTATGAAATTTTAATAAAAAAAAACACAAAAAATATTAATTATTGTATGACAACAAAGAGCCGAGCAGAAATCCCCCGGAATTCGGTAAATGATACCTAATAATTAGGTAGTGAAGACTCGCCCAACCCAAAACCACGCATCCCTTTGGTAACTATATATATATATATATATATATATATATATATTCGGTAAATGATACCTAATAATTAGGTAGTGAAGACCCTAAGTGGTTAAAACTCGCCCAACCCAAAACCACGCATCCCTTTGGTAACTATATATATATATATATATATATATATATATATATATATATATATATGTATATATATATATATAGCGGCCTCGAAATCAGTACTGATCCGTTCTGCTGGTTTGATGATTATTGAAAAATATTCTTAATATTCCAATCTTAATATAAATTAATAAAAAATAGAATTTGAACAAATTCATTTATTAATAAAATAATAAAAAATGGTTTGCAGTCTTGCAGATTCGAACTTAAGCCCGTTTATAAAAATTAACAATTTACATAAAAAAGTTCGACTAATAAAAATTCATACATAATTTAAAACATTGCGGGTAGAGTTGTGTCACTGAGCTATTAGCTAGTTCAATTGAACGTTTCAGTAAGCTGAGCGAAATGAGCGCTCACTACAATAGATGATTTTAGCTCAGTACTGAGCGCTTTTGTGCCAGAGCGCTTTTGCTTCAAGGCTGAGCGGTTTTGATAATATCTGTCATAATTGTAATGATACCACAGTTTCTTAATATGCTGCCAGACAAATATAAAAATACCTCATTGAATATATTATTGTGGCATGTCTACAGAACCAATCTTTATGTATAGAAATTTTTTACGAATAAAACTGGTGCGATGAAACCATGTTTTGAAAAACACCAGACATGAGAATAGTTTTATTATAAATATATATATATATATATATATATATATATATAGATAAACATATGTATATATACATATATATATGTATATATATATATATATATATATATATATATAGATATATATATATATATATATATATATATATATATATATATATAGATAGACATATATAGATAAACATATGTATATATACATATATATATATATATATATATATATATATATATATATATATATATATATATATATGTATATATACATATATGTTTATATATATATATATATATATATATATACATATATATATATATATATATATATACATATATATATATACATATATATATATACATATATATATATATATATATATATATATATATATGTATATATACACATATATACATATATATACATATATATATATATATATATACATATATATACATATGTATATATATATATATATATATATATATATATATATATATATGTATATATATATTTAGTTCATAGTCCACCTCTTCAAAGAGTCGCATTATTGAATGATTTTAAATATATTAAAGGCAATATGGGATTATATTTCTCTCTGAAACTCCACGAAAGTATTCTTATCGTTTTTGCCATCTTCTATACATATGGTTACAACGTCTTTAATCACACTTGGTGTATCATTATTACTGAGCTACTGAGTTAATGAGCCACTGAGCTACTGAGCTATTAAATGAACTAGCTCAGTAAACTGAGCTGAGCTAAAATGAGCACTCAGCTCACTGAACTAAAAAGCACAACTCTAATTGCGGTGGCACTAGCACTTGTTCAATGTAAATTGACAACTAAATTCAATTACTTGAACATAAATAACAAAGAAGCTTTAGTTATCAGCAGCCGATGGCTCTGGAAAAAGTGAAAGAGATACATAGAATATTGGGAATATTAATCGTCAGGGTTGGGGAATTTCGTACTAACCAAAAATGTAATAACTTAAAAATATGAATGTGATAACTTCTCATATTCAACCCAGAAAAAACAACATAATTTTTAAAGTTGTTGGTTATTTTGTTAAGCAAATGATATATTTTTATGTGAAATAAAAATTTGCCCGCCAAATGACCCTATCAAAAAAAATAAATTTTATTTTTGTATATAATTATCCCAAGCATTTATTTTTAGAGTTTTATGACAAAGGTAAAATGTTTCCCCACAGCCCTTGCCAGAGCGACCCCGCCAAAATACAGTTTTTATAGCCTCCAAAGAGAATTGTGATGAAGTGTAAGACGGTCTAGCAATGCCCATACGTTCGTCTGTGGAAAACATGATATTGTATATTTTTGAGCCCCGCCCCCTTTAGTGGGCGTTGACGTACGATATTATATAAAGGAACTCTGTCCCACCAAGTTAAACATTTCAAATTCACGTACTAAATATTTGGAGGGTATTTAAGATTCGACCCGGTCGAATATAACGTTTTTACTTGTTTTTATATAAATTTCATACGGTAATTCACCCAATGTAAAATAATGATAAAATTCAATTAATATACAAAAGTAATTGTAAAAAATCATATACTAGTTCAAGCAAGGAGGAGGGGGAAAAATGCGTTCTGTGTAAAATTATTATCCTTAAAGGGAAAACTCCTTTGTCCGTCATTTTTATTTTTTATGGTCACTCTAATCTTTGGCCGGCCCGGGGGAAAAATGTACCACATTTTCCTCTGTACCCCTGGGTCAGTGATGTTGATTCCCTCGAAGAGGTCTTGTTGATCTTCTTTCCATTGTTAGACTGATAATTAATGTTAATTTGTTCTGCTGGCGAGCACAAACAATTTATGATTGATTGTTGCGTTCGTGGTATGGTTTAAGGTCCTTTACGTATATTTTGTGACTTCGTTGTTTTACTCTTCTTGATGGCTCGTTCTTATTCCATTGTTGTTTCTTATCCTTTCTTATAAAAAAATTTTCGTATTCCTCAGCTGCGTCATCATCGAAATGGATCGGCGTCTTCCTCTGTATCTGAATTTTCTTAGCAATTTTCTATCACATCTTCGCGGGCTGATTTGGAGTCTTCATCTCCTAAATCCTCTTCAGACTCCGTATCTTCTTCCAAAAATAGTTTTTGAATTTCGGCTACATGCTCGGTATTATGAAGATCAAATGTTTGTCGTTCACTACTCATTTTACTTATTATGTTGCAATGTATCAATTTGAACTAATTAAAAAAATATATATGTATGTATATATTCATACAGTTAACCAAAAATATTTTAACGGATATAAATTTCGATAATTTACTTACTATATGCACAAAATGCTCACTTTATTAAAGCTTGGAAATCAAACGGGAACGGCCGCAATGTATCAAATTGAACAAATCAGCTATCACCTGCTCTTAGCAAAAGTAAATCAAATACTAAACACATAAACAAGTGAATGAAGCGAAAATATTAAGATACAAGAAGTTTCAAAAATATGTCATATAGCTGGAAAAATGTACAATAAAAAAAGTATAGCTCGTATCAGCCAGATCAGTTGCGACAAACGGAGGAGCAGTTACGATGGGTTCAGAAGGAGCCCTTGCTACCGTTAATGTTCCATCCTAGGTGCATTTACATTTGCAATCAATGTACATACATATCTGAGCATGGTAATTTTTATGTAAAAGCTTAATATACATATATAGCGATGTTTCGCAACATGTATTAGCTGACAACTTTTTTTGTTTAATTGGTATGTTATATACTCTAAAAAGCTTCTCTGCGAAGCGAATATACAAAAAAAAAAAACAAGTAAAAACGTTATATTCGACCGGGTCGAATCTTAAATACCCTCCAAATATTTAGTAAGTGAATTTGAAATGTTTAACTTGGTGGGACAGAGTTCCTTTATATAATATCGTACGTCAACGCCCACTAAAGGGGACGGGGTTCAAAAATATGCAATATCATGTTTTCCACAGACGAACGTATGGGCATTGCTAGACCGTCTTAGACTTCATCACAATTCTCTTTGGAGTCTATAAAAACTGTATTTTGGCGGGGTCGCTCTGGCAAGGGCTGTGGGGAAACATTTTACCTTTGTCATAAAACTCTAAAAATAAATGCTTGGGATAATTATATACAAAAATAAAATTTATTTTTTTTGATAGGGTCATTTGGCGGGCAAATTTTTATTTCACATAAAAATATATCATTTGCTTAACAAAATAACCAACAACTTTAAAAATTATGTTGTTTTTTCTGGGTTGAATATGAGAAGTTATCACATTCATATTTTTAAGTTATTACATTTTTGGTTAGTACGAAATTCCCCAACCCTGACGATTAATATTCCCAATATTCTATGTATCTCTTTCACTTTTTCCAGAGCCATCGGCTGCTGATAACTAAAGCTTCTTTGTTATTTATGTTCAAGTAATTGAATTTAGTTGTCAATTTACATTGAACAAGTGCTAGTGCCACCGCAATTAGAGTTGTGCTTTTTAGTTCAGTGAGCTGAGTGCTCATTTTAGCTCAGCTCAGTTTACTGAGCTAGTTCATTTAATAGCTCAGTAGCTCAGTGGCTCATTAACTCAGTAGCTCAGTAATAATGATACACCAAGTGTGATTAAAGACGTTGTAACCATATGTATAGAAGATGGCAAAAACGATAAGAATACTTTCGTGGAGTTTCAGAGAGAAATATAATCCCATATTGCCTTTAATATATTTAAAATCATTCAATAATGCGACTCTTTGAAGAGGTGGACTATGAACTAAATATATATATACATATATATATATATATATATATATATATACATATGTATATATATGTATATATATATATATATATATGTATATATATGTATATATGTGTATATATACATATATATATATATATATATATATATATATATATGTATATATATATATGTATATATATATATGTATATATATATATATATATATATATATATATGTATATATATATATATATATATATATATATATATATATATAAACATATATGTATATATACATATATATATATATATATATATATATATATATATATATGTATATATACATATGTTTATCTATATATGTCTATCTATATATATATATATATATATATATATATCTATATATATATATATATATATATATATATATACATATATATATGTATATATACATATGTTTATCTATATATATATATATATATATATATATATATATATATATTTATAATAAAACTATTCTCATGTCTGGTGTTTTTCAAAACATGGTTTCATCGCACCAGTTTTATTCGTAAAAAATTTCTATACATAAAGATTGGTTCTGTAGACATGCCACAATAATATATTCAATGAGGTATTTTTATATTTGTCTGGCAGCATATTAAGAAACTGTGGTATCATTACAATTATGACAGATATTATCAAAACCGCTCAGCCTTGAAGCAAAAGCGCTCTGGCACAAAAGCGCTCAGTACTGAGCTAAAATCATCTATTGTAGTGAGCGCTCATTTCGCTCAGCTTACTGAAACGTTCAATTGAACTAGCTAATAGCTCAGTGACACAACTCTACCCGCAATGTTTTAAATTATGTATGAATTTTTATTAGTCGAACTTTTTTATGTAAATTGTTAATTTTTATAAACGGGCTTAAGTTCGAATCTGCAAGACTGCAAACCATTTTTTATTATTTTATTAATAAATGAATTTGTTCAAATTCTATTTTTTATTAATTTATATTAAGATTGGAATATTAAGAATATTTTTCAATAATCATCAAACCAGCAGAACGGATCAGTACTGATTTCGAGGCCGCTATATATATATATATACATATATATATATATATATATATATATATATATATATATATATATATATATAGTTACCAAAGGGATGCGTGGTTTTGGGTTGGGCGAGTTTTAACCACTTAGGGTCTTCACTACCTAATTATTAGGTATCATTTACCGAATATATATATATATATATATATATATATATATATATATATATATATATAGTTACCAAAGGGATGCGTGGTTTTGGGTTGGGCGAGTCTTCACTACCTAATTATTAGGTATCATTTACCGAATTCCGGGGGATTTCTGCTCGGCTCTTTGTTGTCATACAATAATTAATATTTTTTGTGTTTTTTTTATTAAAATTTCATACGGTAATTCACCCAATGTAAAATAATCATAAAATTCAAGTAATATACAAAAGTAATTGTAAAAAATCATTTACTAGTTCAAGCAAGGAGGAGGGGGAAAAATGCGTTCTGTGTAAAATTATTATCCTTAAAGGGAAAACTCCTTTGTCCGTCCGAGACGTTTTAGCGTGACATTTTTATTTTTTATGGTCACTCTAATCTTTGGCCGGCCCGGGCCAAAGATTAGAGTGACTCTGTACTCCTGGGTCAGTGATGTTGATTCCCTCGAAGAGGTCTTGTTGATCTTCTTTCCATTGTTAGACTGATAATTAATGTTAATTTGTTCTGCTATTTATAGTAATGCGGAGTGGCGAGCACAAACAATTTATGATTGATTGTTGCGTTCGTGGCATGGTTTAAGGTCCTTTACGTATATTTTGTGCCTTTTATCCTTAATTTTAATCAGCATTATGTTCTTTGATATTTTATCTATCACTGCATACGGTCCGTCAAACTTTGGTGCCAATTTTCCGGCAAAATAATTGGCAGATTATGACAGATAGTGAGTTCAGCGGTATACCAAGTCTCCGACGTGTGGTGTCTATTCTCGTCGTCGTAGATTGTAATATTGTTTTTGCCGATTGGTCGATTCGGTCGCTATTTCTGCTATTTTTTTTTTACCCCTTTTCTTTGATGACATGTGTTGGGACTTCGATGAGAACTTCCCTCTTCTCTTCGTGTTTGTAGTGGTGGTGGCGGATTTCTCCCAAATACGATTTCTGAGGCAGTATGTTTGGTGGACTCGTGTGCGGCGGTGTTTATGGCAAAATATATTTCGGGTAAATGGAGGTCCAAGATGCGGTGATGCTCTTTGGTGTTTATTGCGATCATAGCCTTTATGGCACGATTTGTCCTTTCTGTAGGGTTTCCCTGCGGGGTATATGGTGCGGTGAGTCGGTGTTGTATTCCGAGTTGTCTTAAAAAACTAATCATAGCTTTGCCCGTGAATTGCGCTCCATTATCGGATATAAGTATCTTGGGACAACCAAAACGGTAGATTATTCGCCCCTTGAGAGCTACTATTACTGCGTTGGTGGTGGCGGTTCTCATGGGAATTAACTCCACCCATTTACTAAACTTTTCGGTGATTACTAAGAGCCAGCAATTTCCTTTTCCAGATTTTGGCAGTGGCCCAATGAAATCGATGCTGACGATTTCCCATGGCTTATAAGCCGGTTTTGTGTACATTAGCCCTGCTGTTCGTCTTTGTTCGATTTTGTATTAACCGCAGGTTACGCAGGATCGCACGTATTTTTGGACATCGTGGCTCATGCCTGGCCAGTAATAACTATCTTGTGCTCTTTTTTATGTTTTGTGAGTGCCTAAGTGACCTGCGGTAATATCGTCGTGCACTTCGGCCAGAATTTCGCTCCTTCTCTCACACGGTATGCATAACTTCCATTGTGATACAACGGAAAGTTTGTTTATGCGCAGTATGTGTTTAAATAGTCTGTTCCCTTGTATTTGGAAGTCGGAATGTTTGTCTTTATTGGCTTGTACCTTGTTGAACTTGGTTTGATACCATTGGTCGGAGCTGGTTACGCTAGCTAGAGGGTCAACCGGTTCCTTGTCGAGTATTGGGCTTCGGGGTAGTGCGTCGGCTACGACATAGAGCTTGCCTCTACGGTATTCTATGGTAAAGTCATATTGTTGTAGCTCAAGAGACCATCGTGCTAATCGTCCCGATGGGTTCTTCATGGTGTGCAGCCATTTAAGAGACTGATGGTCGGTAATGACCGTGAAGTGATAGCCCTCTAGATAAGGTCACATTTTACGGATTCCCCATAGAACTGTTAAGCATTCTTGTTCGGTAGCCGAGTACTTTCTCTCAGTGTCCTGAAGGCTTCGACTCGCGTATGCGATGACTCTTTTTTGTTCGATTTTCCCCTAGACCTTCGCTACTAGCATCAGTTTGGAGAAAAAAAGGTTGTGTGAAGTCGGAACAATAGAGGATTGGTGCCTGGGGAGTTTTTGTTTTAAGTGATCAAATTCTTCTTCTTGTTCTAGACCCTACTGCCATGTGGTTTTTTTTCGCAATAAACGTGTCATAGGTTCCACCAATGACGAGAAGTCTGGTACAAATCGCCTGTACCATGACGCGATCCCAAAACTCGGCGTAATTCCTTGATAGTCTTAGGTGTTGCTAACTCCCTTATCGCTTCGATTTTTGACGGATCGGTATGTATTCCTTCGGAACAGACTACATAGCCTAAGTATCTGAGACTATACGGTTTCTCAGGTTGAGTATGGGTTTTCGACAGAAGTTTCATGATTTTGAAAGCTTCACAAATGCTGTCTACCTGTTCGCAGAACGGATTCCAGGATTCGCGTTTGGCTTCCCTTGTTTTTTTTATTTTATATGTTAATTTTACTTACATATTATTCCGAGTATATATCCAGTTTTTTTCCTACGGGCCCTGTTAAAGAGCCTTCTGGTTTCTTTCCTGACATTTATTAGATGGCCCGTCATCCAGGATTTTTCTTTTGGGTTCCGCCTATTTCGGAGTGGACAACTGTCTTGAAAGGTTTCCCTAATATTGGTACTTAGTCTATTTATCTCTGAATCTATGCGTGCCCTACAGTATCAACTGGTTTTGGATAATTCTCGAGTTTGTTTTGTAAGCTTAACCTAAATCTTGACCAGTCCATTTTGGCCCTATATCTGAATGTTATGGGGTTTGCATCAGGATGGTATAATGCTATGAAAATATAGGGATGATCCGAGAAGGAATGCAATTCCGACACGTGCGTTATGACATAGTATGCACCATCTGGGTCTCGCCCCCGTCTTTGCATAAAAAAGTTGATAATTACAGTCGTTCAACCCAGAAAGCTTTTTCATGGTTCCTGTATGAGAACAACGTGTATCTTACCTTTTGTTACTTGCTCCATCAGGGCTTGAGTCGCCGTTTTACTCCGATGGAGTTTTATCTGCAGCAGCAGCATCATTTCCGCTAGTAAGGAGGCTTCTTGAGATACAGTGATCTCAGATTTCTCCTTTTCTTTTGTCTATTTACTTTAAGGATTAAGGCTTTGTCTGCAAGTGGGCTTAGAGTTTTCAGTAAACGTTTATTTGAAATAGGATGTGACTACCAGATACGTATACTCGTACTATATAAAACGACTTTTAACAAACTTTATCTCTTCATGAGTTAAATTCCTGAACATTATTTTAGTACCTTTTTGATTTTTGTGTCTTATCAACCGAGTGAAAAACCTGAAACCATAGCACAGAACACGCAGGGCTCTCATATATGAGTTAAAACACGTCAAACCATCTCGAAAAAATGGCATTTTCGGCATCATCACCTCCGATTTCAATGAAATTCAACACAAATGTTATACATGTTATGTGCCTTGGAATATTTATGTCTTTCTGAGATATAAATTAAAATTTCGAACAATTAGCTCATAAAATTTTAATTCAATTTAATATAGCAATATAAAATGTTCGTTAAAATTCTTACTACATATATTTTTTTAAATTCTTAAAAAAATATATGTCAAGTATTAGACCCTCTTCTACATTTCCAGAAAATTAAAAAGGTGAAGACTCGATTGGTGTCAGAGTTATAGACCAGAACGTGATCCTAAGTATGTTTTTGTTCATACTCAATTGATTGTTTGTTTTGTACAAGCTGAAGTATGTACATTAGGGCGTCTCGAAAAAAAGTTCGTCGTACACCACCAAATATAAGCAAGGTGATATTGAAAATAGTTTTTTTTCTTTTTGCCGAAAATAGGGGTCCCCAAAATACATTCTTCATGGTGTTTTTGTCTTGAGGAGACCAATGTTTTGCTTTAATACTCATTGGCCTCAAATATACCGTTCTTGCATGTACCCACCAGATCTCAGTTCTTACCACCTTAACGTGCCACTCTAATATCACAAAATTAAAGGTCGCAAAACATCATTAAACTTTTGCTAAGTTAAAATTCTGGAATGAGAAAAAATAAAAAGGAAGAGATATACGATCGAAAGCCTACGTGTACAACAAAAGATAGAAAGAACTACGAATATAAAAGAGGATACCGATAATATTAATGCTAGCTATATTGTTGCTATAAAATAAAAAATAAACTGCCATATCAACTCTTAAACTTGACTCAGTGCTTGAGGTGTACACTTGTTGATTTTAGAAATTTTCAAATTGTGATCTAAAAAATTTTTTAAATTGACTTTAATTGTTAAAAACAAAAACAACGTATATGTAATTAATGTAGTACGAACCGCAATATTGTGAGTATGACTCTAATTTTAAAAGAAACAATATTTTTAAATTGTAACTGGTATGTTTTAAAATTTAAATAGACAAAAAACCCCTGAAGAAGTCAACAAACAATTGACGAAACGTTGGGCAAAAATGTAATAAAGTTTTTTATTATCATTGAATGCGTTAGGCCTGATAAGCTCAAAAAGATTCTTCACGTATTGCGAAGGAAGTTTTTCAATAATTCCAAAAGAACTATTAAAAAAAGAAATATATATATATATATATATATATATATATATATATATATATATATACACGCAATATTCATATCATTTTAAAGGGTGCATTTTCACCTTTAAAACGATATAAAAAAACTATATTATCTTGCATAGTTCAAAAGTTCTATCGCCTTTTGTAAGGAGAATTTTGTGATTTTTCAACATTTTTTTACAACTTTAATGACGTCATATTTCGGAACCCGAATGGATCTGGGGCCAAATTTTTTAATTGTACTTGTTTAATTGTACTTGTTGCGGGAATCTGCCCAAGCGCCCAGTTTCACAAGATTGTAAACGACAAATACAAATTTCAATAATTTCAGTTTATTTAGAATTCATATATATTTGTATGTTGAAATTATTTTTAGTAGGAAACAAAGCGCGACAAATAGATATTTTAAGGTGTTTTACAAATAAAGTTGTTTGGAGTCTATAAATTTTTGTCAAAGTGAGTTAAATTTTAATTTCACGACTACTGAACACTTTGGACTATGACCTTAAAAATGACTTTATTTTTGCTAATACAAAACATGCGCTTTTAAGCTTGGGATTTCTTATACTTTTTGAAAAATTGAGATTGTAATAAGTCGATAACTACGATAAATAAGTACCCGATCACAATTGAACGACAGTTAACACCGCGCCGCAGTATGGCAAGAAGGATTCACAGCCCTACTCCCTATTTGAAGCCACGTCGAGTAAGGTCAACTTTGTTACTGGTCTGTCTAGCACGCCACGGTACGTCATTATCTTCGCTCTACGAACTTGGCCATCAGCTGCAACTGTAGTTTCCAATACCTTTCCCCTGGGCCACATATTTCCCGGAAACGCAGGGTCAACCACAACAACCAAGTCGCCTTTATTTAAGGGTTTAGTTTTTTCGAACCATTTGCTTCGGCATCTAAGCGACGGTAAATACTCTGTCAGCCATCTTTTCCAAAAAATCTGGGCATACATCTGCGTTTGCAACCAGCTGTTCTCAACCACCAGGCTGGAATCATCATAATCAGCTAATGGTTTCATGCCATTTGAGCTTCCTAACAGTAAATGGTTAGGAGTTAGCGCCTCCTGATTTTCGTTGTCTATTGGCACATAAGTAAGCGGACGTGAATTTATAATATTTTCGACTTGAGCCATCATACTACGGATTGTCTCATCATTGACGGATCTTGATGGCATTATATATATATATATATATATATATATATATATACTATATATATATATATATATATATATATATATATATATATATTAGACTGGCCACTAAAAATAGATTTCCGATTGCTGGGCGGATTGGAGAACGTTTGAGCCTGCCGCCCAAGGCTTAAAGTTTGAAAAATCGAAATATATGGGCAAAATCAATGTTTTTATTGAAAAAATTAAATTTTAATACATAAAAATAGTTGATTTTTAATATTTAGTCGAATTGCCAATTAAATTACCATTAATTGGCAATAATTAATAAAATAATTAAATTGTCTGTAACCAAGATTGCATTTTTGATTTGCAGCTTGGTAATATAAAGTCGGACGAACCATCAACCTCTGTCGAAATGGAATCAACCACATCAAAAGTGATTACTCGAACGTCGGATAAAGTATTACGTCAAATATATATTATACATCAAATAAGTGGAGCTAAATTACCCTCCAATCGACAAGTATTGCAAGTCTATTTTTATAATATTCGATTCGCCAAATTATCGCAGAAAGAAAGTGCAAGATTGGCAGTGAAGGCTGCATCCCTTTTTTGGCTACAAGCCGATCCGTGATTTGTATAAATGTGCTGATAAATTGATAAAACTGTACAATGAATGGCGACGTGTTTCTAAAAAGTCGTCGAAAGGGAAAGCGAACAAAGATCAGGCTGAATTTCTCGAAAATTTGGACAATCTCTTCGACATTGCTCACAACAACGCGTTGCAGATGATTCGCATTTAAGATGATCGGGAATTTTTATTGAAACAAAGACAAAAAGGGCGCCCCGGATGCATGATCGGAGTCGATATGCATTTATTCAGCCCTGAAAAGCGATCGCAGGAGCGAAGAGCAAGAGAAGAGTCACGAAAGCGAAAGCACGATGAGTCTCGAAACGTAGATATTGGTAAATATTTTTAATTTGCATTGTATAATACATATCAATTATTGGAATGAATGAATTCCTAACTTCTTTTATGATTCCATTCAGCGATTGAAGAAAACAATAGTGCTAGTGAAAGCGATAATATTTCCGACGACAACGATCCAACAATGGACGTGGACGATTATGACAATCAACCAGAGGAAAGAAGAGGCCGTACGCAATTGATAACACCACGTCTTTCAGCCGCTCTGGATGATGCTAAGGTTTCCGATAGAAAAGCAATACATATAATAATGGCAGTGGCAGAAGCCTTGCGTGTCAACGTTGATGAGCATGTTTTCAATCGAACGTCTCTCCAAAATTTACGAAGAAAGCACCTTGAAAAAGAATTTGAGAAGATTCAGGCCGAGTTCGTCGAAGACGTAATTTACTTTACTTTTGGTTTAATTTTAATTATATATATATTTTTTTTCCGTAGATAAATAGTGCACAATCATTAGTTGTTCATTGGGATGGCAAATTAATGGAAGCAATAGTTGGTAGAAAAAAATTGAGCGAGTCGCAATTCTCGTCAGTTATAAAGGCACCGCAAAATTTCTCAGTGCAGCAATTGTAGAACCCGCCACGGGAGAGAATATTGCGGGCGCTGTTCGTAATGCTTTAATCAGTTGGAATATCATCGCGTTGGTGCGATGAGTTTCGACACTACTTCTTCAAACACTGGTCCTAACAATGGTGCAATCGCATTCTTACAACAATATTTACACCGGAAATTAATCAAACTTCCATGTCGTCATCATATTTTCGAAATTGTCTTGAAAAGTGTTTTTGACTTGAAATACTCAGCGACCAGTGCACCCGAAGTTCCTATTTTCAATCGATTTGCGGAAGCTTGGGACAATCTCAATCAAACTTCATTCAAATGCGGTCTCGACGACGAAATTGTCCGTTCAAAAATAAGCGAAGAGGATTGTGATGAAGTCAAACATGTCTGCTATCAAAATTTACAAAAAGATCAAATTCGCGCTGATTATAAAGAATTTCTACAGCTCGCAGTCACATTCCTTGGTGGAAACGGTGGCAATTTTCGGACGTGTAGTTCAACGTCCCATGCAAGGTTTATGGGAAAAGCAATTTATTGCCTGAAAATATTTCTTTTTCGCGAACAATTCAAATGCACAGATAGACAATTGAGCTCGCTGCGAGATGTATGTATTTTTCTAGTTCGACTATATGTCAAAGTCTGGTATGGATGGCCAAATGCCATCACAGCTCCAAATCAAGATCTACAATTTGTAAAGGACTCGATCGCATACGCTGAAACAGATGCAGAAGTGTCAAACATAGATCTATCAAAAATCAAAAACCATTTGTGGTGTCTAGCACCAGAAAACGTTGCTTTAGCATTTTTTGATCCTTCCGTTTCAGATGAAGCAAGGCGCAAAATGATCAAATGTCTTCAATCAAGTGAACCGAACGTAAACCATCCCCGGGACTGTAAAGGCTGTTAGAGCTCGTGATTGCTTTGACAGGGCAATCTGCCAGTAGGCATCTTTTAAGTCCAATTTGGATATGATATTAGCCTTTGGTAATCGGGAAAATATACCCTCAATATTAGGTAATGGGAACGCATCCATTTGAGTGACCTCATTTACTCGGCGTGCATCTAAACAGAGTCTAACTTTGTGGGGCTTTACTACAAGCCGCATTGGGGAGCTCCACGCCGATGTAGATGGCTTTATATCTTTAAAGGTAACTTCGACCACTAAAAATCCGAGAACCTTTTGTTTATTTCTATCAGCAGGTCTTACAAAGGTCTTCAAGGGGCGATATTCGGGAAATTATTTAAAATCATAGTTGGCAAGGTCAGAACCAATGCAAGACACATTAGCGCCGGTATCTAACAGACCCAACTCCATAAAATTCAAAAATGTTACAGGGGCATAATAGCGTTTGTCGGTGGTACTATATATTATAATAGATAATATATATCTAGAAGCACACTTCCTATTCTTATAATAATTGCGCAATCTTTTGGGGGAGTGTTTTTGGACACGTACAAGGCAGTAATTCAGTGCATCTGTGGCAAAAATGGATCTTCGTTTCTCAAGATAATTTTGAT
The DNA here is from genome assembly GCA_951800035.1 of Linnaemya tessellans. Lineage (NCBI taxonomy): Eukaryota > Metazoa > Arthropoda > Insecta > Diptera > Tachinidae > Linnaemya > Linnaemya tessellans. The sequence continues at coordinate 74,582,348 of OX637532.1, forward strand.
ATCTAACATGGTATGGTAACATAGAGTAACGAAACCCCTCGGTCTCAGGGTTTCCATCGTGTTCGCGTCTAAGTATTGTTTGGGGAACTATATTGTCATTATTAGTATTTATGGACGCATTTGCTATCTTCCGAGCATGCTTCGTACCTAGTTGGTTTTTTAATTGAATTATTTTTCGGTTAGTACATATACTACATTGGTGCTTATATATATCCTTCATACCACACCCATAACCAGAAATATTGCGAGTTTCCAGACAGTCCTCCCAGTGATGACCCGCTTGGTCGCAATTCCAACATTTAAACATTTTTGGAGATTGTTGAATAGCGTCTACCGAGACTTCATCTTCGACTCGTGAGTCATTTACTTTCAGCTCAGGGCTACTATCAGCCACTTGACGTCTGGCTCCGAAATTCGAAGAATAGTTAAAATTCACATTTCTCCCAAAACTATCTGAATCCATTAGTTGTTCTCTCATCTGCACCAATTTTCTAAGGTGAGCTATGAAAAATACAGGCACATAAAGCAATTCATGCCTGATTTCCGGTCGCAAATTGCGTATTAGTATTTCTACCAGTTCTGACTCTGGAATGTGCGTTGAAAGTTTATCAGTTATGATATGTTTGGTTTGGTTTCATTTTCCGATTTCTTACTTCCTCATGCAGGTCAAAACTAGACTTAAATTCTTTATATTGATACCTTAAGGCTTCATAAAAATCTACCCATTCCACAACTTCAACCTGTTTGTGGTACCGCCAGTACCAATCACGTGCCTTACTAGCTAACAAAATATGCAAGTTTTTACATATTAACGAAAAATCATTGTTGAAATTTTCTCTGGTCAAACGTCGTACTCGATATAAAAATTCGTTGACGCCTAGAAGAAAGAGTTACCTCTGCGTATGAAGTAAGTAAACTTGCAAATTAATGAAATCTAGATAAATGAAGAAAATTTAGTACGTTGTGTAGAGGAAAAAAAATTCAATATAATATTTTTAGGCCAATATATCAAATATTCTAGGCCCCACGTTGGGCGCCAATTTATGTAATCAACATATCTTTTATTTAGCCTGGTATATTTTAAACCTTGAAATTGAAGGGAAAAAGATGTAATTTTGTTACAAACTAAAACAACTCTACTGGCGACTGGTGCACCAGTAAAAAGATGCGTGAGAACTATGGGGAGCCATTGATAACCACTAGCGGTCAGCCGGGTGGGGGAGTTCTTGTTCTCATCGTCTCAATTGCCAATGGATGGTACATAAATATTATTTTAGACTCCCGTCGAAACTAGACGAATGAAAAAATAAACCGGATCTATAATATACAAAAGATGTAGATTTACTCCGTTAAGATCAACGAAAGCAACTAGAAATAACAAAAAAAATCTATATCAACCCTGAAAATCCTATATAAGTCTATCCTAGCTGGTATTGGATAGATATGCAACTCTGTACCCTCCCTACCTTTGATTTTAGGAGTGCTAAAATGTTTCCTTAAAATCCCACAGAACGCCACACTATTACCCTTTTATCACCTTTCATCCAGTAATAAAACTTTTTAGAAATTATATTTCCATTGTAAATAATAGGATACAATTATTCAATATAATTCACATATATTCTATTTGTTGGTTTTCGTTTCTTTAACGATTTGAATGCGACGTATACGGTATATACAATAATAGATTATTTTGTTATATATGATAGTAGATTCATACTTAAAAGGATTTAGAATTATCATATGCTAGTATCCCTGTTAAGAAGAATGCATTTAACAGCTACAATAATTATGTTAAGATGACAAATGTATGTACATACATATATGCCGCTAAGGCGTGGAATAAACGATAGTGTTAATCCGTAAAACGAGAATATGAAAACAACTCACAATTGTGGTTAACATTGATTGGTACTACTACGACGACTTAATTATGTTCATATTAACCCTCCGTTAGTCGCAAACTTTTTTAATCGAGATTAATCGCAATGTATCAATTTGATATTAACTAAGAATAGTAAAGAAAAGGTCGCACTTGAAAATTATCTCTTCACTTTTTATTTTCTAAACATAACAAGTAAAAACGTTATATTCGACCTGGTCGAATCTTAAATACCCTCCAAATATTTAGTAAGTGAATTTGATATGTTTAACTTGGTGGGACAGAGTTCCTTTATATAATATCGTACGTCAACGCCCACTAAAGGGGGCGGGATTCAAATATATACAATATCATGTTTTCCACAGTCATAAAACTCTAAAGATAAATTCTTGGGATGATTATATACAAAATTTAAAAAAAAAATTTTTTTTTGGTAGGGTCATTTAGGGGGCAAAGGAAGAGGTGCGGGGGGAGGTAGGGCAGAAATCGGCAGTCATAAAACTCTAAAGATAAATGCTTGGGATGATTATATATAAAATTTAAAAAAAAATTTTTTTTTTTGGTAGGGTCACTTAGGGGGCGAAGGGGAAGGAGCGGGTAGGGCAGAGTAGTACCAGGTTTCGTCTCAGCTTTGTCATTAAAGCTTAAAAGTGTTATTTTTAAGGAATGTAGGCTTAAGTAAAACTATTTATTAAATTTTTATGCTATTTTTGCCTATAAATTTTTTTTTGTAGGGTCATTTTAGGGGGCAAAGGAAGAAGGGGGGGGGGGGGCTAGGACAGAAATCGGCAGTCATAAAATTCTAAAGATAAATGCTTGGGATGATTATATACAAAATTTAAAAAAAAAAATTTTTTTTTGTAGGGTCATTTAGGGGGCGAAGGGGAAGGAGGGGGTAGGGCAGAGTAGTACCAGGTTTCGTTTTAGCTTCGTCATTAAAGCTTAAAAGTGTTATTTTTAAGGCATGTAGGCATAAGTAAAACAATTTGTTAAATTTTTATGCTATTTTTGCCTCTAATAACGCCCACTAAAGTGGGCGGGGTCAAAAAATATTTTTATTTTATTTAATGGCTCCAAGTTTAAGGCGTTGGACCGTATTTGACATAAAAATATATCATTTGCTTAACAAAATAACCAAAAAACTTTAAAAATTATGTTGTTTTTTCTGGGTTGGTTTAGTTCTTCTTAGGGGAACTTTTTTCCCTCTTGCCCGATTTAGCCCATCTTCGAACTTAACCTGCTCTAAGTTTTAAAATATATTTATGCCAAATTTCAAGAGTCTAGCTCTTTTCGTTTGGACTGTATCGTGATTTCCACAGACGGACGGACGGACGGACGGACATGCTCAGTTGGTCTTAGATTTCATCACTGATCAAGAATATATATACTTTATAGGGTCTGAGATGGATATTTCGATGCGTTACAAACGGAATGACAAAGTGAATATACCCTCCAAATTCTTTTTTGGAGGGTATAAAAATAATATTAAATTCATAATATTTAAAGGAATAACATAAATAAAATTACAGCAAAAATATATTTTTATCAAAAAATGACTTAAAAGTCTAAAACGGAAAAATGAGGGAATGTCATAGAAAAAGGCTTGTATGATGTTTAGTAATCGCAATTATCATCCGAAAGATGGTGCAATGGATTCGTTGCAATGGTAGCACAGCCATCACAAAATCTTTTTATATGCTGTAAACAAATAGGCTTAATACATTTTATACAATTGTATTTTGTTAGTCGTCGAGCAGTCTTGCAAATCTGTCACCTTTTTCTTTTTCCGGCAGCCGGATTGTTATTTTCACTTTAATTGTCCACAGCTGCAACCGGTCTGAAGCGTTCTAAACTCTGCTGAAGAGCTCTACTTATGCCTCCCTTCACTTCACTTCTTCTTTGGAGCTGTGGTAAAACTAATTCGTCCAACAATTTCTTAAGAAATTCCTTTCTACCTATAGTATGGTTGGTGGTTTCCGAAAAAGATTACTTGTGCATTGATTTCACTCATGTTTATCATTGCGAAAAAGATAATCATTGGCCAGCGACGTATATTTCTCGCTACATTGTATGAGTCACATAATTGGTCAGTAGTGTCCACTCCTCCTTTAGTACTGTTATAAAATGATATTACCGTAGGTTTTTGCTGTATACCACTAGCTGAATCAATTGATTTTTGATTGTGTAAGCTGGAAGCCAGAACAATGCATTTTCCCTTTTTAGGAACATAAGACGCAAACATTATTTGCTTTCTGAACCCAAAAAGGGTGCTGTACACAGCTCTTTTTAAGCCACTGCTAAATTCTGCAGAAATTTGACGCTTGTTCTTTCTAATGGTTCCTACATAACTTAAGCTTTTCTCTCTAAGCTTTTCAATTAGATCTATGCTGGTGAACTAATTATCTGCTATACATTTCGACCTGACTCATACATCGGCTCACAGAGTCTTAGAACGACAACAAAAGTTATTATTATTATTTCGTTTATTAGTCAATAGATACACATAATCCTTACAGACTAACTGCTGTATTCACAAAAATTAATGTGTACTTCAAGTGTGCTTTAAAGTGAAAATTTCATACAAAATTTATTTTAAAGTATTGATCAAGTCTACTCTATTTTTTGTGAATACTGCTGTAAGACAATAATGCTTATATGAACTGAATAAATAAGAAATTAATTATTAAGAAAAATAATAATATTACGCTTCATTACATTTATATATAAAAAAAATCAACAAATTGAGACAAATTATTATACTGGCGACATAACCTTTTGAAGGGATCAGCAGCAGCATAATTTGCTCCAAAAAATTTAATGACAAGAGGATTGTAATAACGCATTGTACGACAAGGAATACTAAAATTAACAGATCTTAATAGAAATTCACAACAAATATTACCATTAATAAGGTTAATCATAAAAGATACGTTTAACATAGAACGGCGACTCTTAAGAGAAGGTGGTTTTATCAGCGACAATCTACTGGAGTAGGAAGGCAAACCTGTTGAATGATTCCAGTGGAGACCACGTAAACAAAACAACAAGAATTGTTTTTGCACTGACTCAATACGATCAATGTGAATGTTGTAATACGGGTCTCATATGATTGATCCATATTCTAAAATGGGTCTAACTAGAGACATGTACAGCAGCTTAGTAATATATGGGTCAGAGAATTCTTAGCCCATCGTTTAATAAAGGCAAGAGTGCCCTTAGCTTTGTTCACAGCCCAAGTTATATGAGACACAAAGTTTAATTTAAAGTCCAGTAAAATTCCCAGATCCACAATTGAGTCAACTAGCTCTAATTGATAATTTCCCAGAGAATAATTAACAGAAAGAATATTATTTCTGGAAAAACGCATGCATTTGCACTTTTTTAGATTCAACTCCATCATATTATGTTTACACCATAACAAGAAGTTGTTGAGATCTCTTTGCAGGTAAACGTGATCGGTGACATCATTAAAGGAATAAAAAATTTTTAGGTCGTCAGCGTACATCAATACATTGGAAAAGTTAATGATGTTGGGAAGTTCATTGATAAACAGCGAAAATAAAAGTGGCCAAAGAACGCCAGATGAGACACGTATGCACTTAGATGTACTGCTGTTAAATCGAACTGTCTGCTTTCTCCCAATTAGATAAGATGTTAACCAATTCAAACCAGATCCAGATACTCCCATTAAATCAAGTTTGTTTAAAAGAAGTTGATGATTGACTTTATCAAACGCTTTACTGAAGTCTGTATAAATAGCGTTTGTTTGTTTCTTTTGAGTAAATGCTTGATTAACTAAGGTTGTTAAATGAAGAACGTTTGTTGAAGTAGAGCAGCCCCTTCTAAAGCCGTGTTGACATGGTGTTAATAGTGATCCCTTGTGATAACAAAGATAATCAGCAATTATTTTTTCAAACAATTTGGGTATAGTGCTTAATTTAGCAATACCCCTGTAGTTAGATATGTCAGATTTATTTCCAGATTTATACAAGGGTATAACATATCTCTCCAAAAAGCAGGAAAATAGCCACCTTTAATTGAGGCATTGAACAATAAAGTAAGTGGTGTAACAAATGATTCAGCACATCGAACTAATACACAACTTGGAACCCCATCTGGACCATGACTAAAGGATATCTTAAGTTTTTTTAAATTGACTAAAATTTCACTGCAATTAAGTGTAGGAAATGTAATGTTTTGGGTCGATGCAACCGCATAAGGGTAAACAGTTTTATCATCAAAATCAGCATCAGAATACGTGCTAGCAAAAAAATCATATCACATATAATATCAACGTTACTAGATTCATGATCATGAAATTTCATAACGGATGGGTAACCTTTTGGAGTTGACAAAAGAATAAAAAGATTTAGGATTACGTACAAAACTAGCTTTCACCTTAATTAAATAGTTTTTATACAAAGCATGGCATGGAATTTTTTATAATTTTTGCTTTTGAGGTTTTTCAGGCGTGACAGTAGTTTTGAGTATTCATAAATTGTTTAGGAACGCAAGACTCAAAGAATGTGTAGATTTTGTTGTAAAAGATGGAAACCATGGAATCAATATCCTCTTTATTATTGCCAGCCATAGACAGGACATCACTCCAGTTAGTATTTCTCATCAAGTCCATTAATAAGTTATAATCTGTTCGTTTGAAGCAAAAAACTTTATTAACTACTGACGGCAGCAATTTATCCTTTGATGAAATATAAAATCGAATTGCAATAGGGGGATGATATCGATCCTCTGGCAATGTAACGGGATCCGATCGTATAATAGCACAATCGTCAGCATCATTAACAAATACCAAATCAAGTATGTTGCCAAAATCATTACAAACAAATTGTATTTGATAAAGAGATAACCCAAAAATGTCATTCAAAAAATCATCATGGCAGTTTTTATTTTTTACAGGTATTAAACACATTGTATCTGATGCTTTTTTCCAGGAAATTGATGGTAGGTAGGAACAAATACATAACTGGACAGTCCACTAAAGCATAACTTTTTGTACCGTATTTGTTGGGCTTGCTGGGAATATATTGCTTGAAACTGCATTTACCGCGAAAACCTTCCAATTTTTCGTCTATGCAGACGTTCTCACCCATAGAATAGCACGTTTTGCAATTCTCATGATGTCATCTGTAAAAAGAAAACTCCAACATTCTAAAGGTCTTGTTGCGGATCTAGTTGGTCCTATAACTCCCGGAAGCTTCCGAATTAAATTGTGACTTCGTTGTTTTACTCTTCTTGATGGCTCGTTCTTATTCCATTGTTGTTTCTTATCCTTTCTTATAAAAAAATTTTCGTATTCCTCAGCTGCGTCATCATCGAAATGGATCGGCGTCTTCCTCTGTATCTGAATTTTCTTAGCAATTTTCTATCACATCTTCGCGGGCTGATTTGGAGTCTTCATCTCCTAAATCCTCTTCAAACTCCGTATCTTCTTCCAAAAATAGTTTTTGAATTTCGGCTACATGCTCGGTATTATGAAGATCAAATGTTTGTCGTTCACTACTCATTTTACTTATTATGTTGCAATGTATCAATTTGAACTAATTAAAAAAATATATATGTATGTATATATTCATACAGTTAACCAAAAATATTTTAACGCATATAAATTTCGATAATTTACTTACTATATGCACAAAATGCTCACTTTATTAAAGCTTGGAAATCAAACGGGAACGGCCGCAATGTATCAAATTGAACAAATCAGCTATCACCTGCTCTTAGCAAAAGTAAATCAAATACTAAACACATAAACAAGTGAATGAAGCGAAAATATTAAGATACAAGAAGTTTCAAAAATATGTCATATAGCTGGAAAAATGTACAATAAAAAAAGTATAGCTCGTATCAGCCAGATCAGTTGCGACAAACGGAGGAGCAGTTACGATGGGTTCAGAAGGAGCCCTTGCTACCGTTAATGTTCCATCCTAGGTGCATTTACATTTGCAATCAATGTACATACATATCTGAGCATGGTAATTTTTATGTAAAAGCTTAATATATATAGCGATGTTTCGCAACATGTATTAGCTGACAACTTTTTTTGTTTAATTGGTATGTTATATACTCTAAAAAGCTTCTCTGCGAAGCGAATATACAAAAAAAAAAAACAAGTAAAAACGTTATATTCGACCGGGTCGAATCTTAAATACCCTCCAAATATTTAGTAAGTGAATTTGAAATGTTTAACTTGGTGGGACAGAGTTCCTTTATATAATATCGTACGTCAACGCCCACTAAAGGGGACGGGGTTCAAAAATATGCAATATCATGTTTTCCACAGACGAACGTATGGGCATTGCTAGACCGTCTTAGACTTCATCACAATTCTCTTTGGAGTCTATAAAAACTGTATTTTGGCGGGGTCGCTCTGGCAAGGGCTGTGGGGGAAACATTTCACCTTTGTCATCAAACTCTAAAAATAAATGCTTGGGATAATTATATACAAAATTAAAATGTCTTATTTTTGATAGGGTCATTTAGCGGGCAAAGGGGGAGGAGGGGGTAGGGCAGCAACAGGCAGTTATAAAACTCTAAAGATAAATGCTTGGGACGATTATATACAAAATTAAAAAAAAATTTTTTTTTTGGTAGGGTCATTAAGGGGCAAAGGAAGAGGGGGGGGGGGTAGGGCAGAAATCGGCAGTCATAAAAATCTGAAGATAAATGCTTGGGATGATTATATACAAAATTTAAAAAAACATTTTTTTTTGGTAGGGTCATTTTGGGGGAAAGGAAGAGGGGGGGGGGGGGTAGGGCAGAAATCGGCAGTCATAAAACTCTAAAGATAAATGCTTGGGATGATTATATACAAAATTTAAAAAAAAAAATTTTTTTGGTAGGGTCATTTAGGGGGTAAAGGAAGAGGGGGGGGGGCGGGGCTAGGGCAGAAATCGGCAGTCATAAAACTCTAAAGATAAATGCTTGGGATGATTATATACAATATTTAAAAAATTCTTTTTTTTTTTGGTAGGGTCATTTAGGGGGCTAAGGGGAAGGAGGGGGTAGGGCAGAGTAGTACCAGGTTTCGTCTCAGCTTCGTCATTAAAGCTTAAAAGTGTTATTTTTAAGGAATGTAGGCTTAAGTAAAACAATTTGTTAAATTTTTATGCTATTTTTGCCTATAATAACGCCCACTAAAGTGGGTGGGGTCAAAAATATTTTTATTTTATTTAATGGCTCCAAGTTTAAGGCGTTGGACAGTATTTGACATAAAAATATATCATTTGCTTAACCAAATAACCAAAAAACTTTAAAAATTATGTTGTTTTTTCTGTATTGGTTTAGTTCTTCTTAGGGGAACTTTTTTCCCTCTTGCCCGATTTAGCCCATCTTCGAACTTAACCTGCTCTAAGTTTGAAAATATATTTATGCCAAATTTCAAGAGTCTAGCTCTTTTCGTTTGGACTGAATCGTGATTTCCACAGACGGACGGACGGACGGACATGCTCAGTTCGTCTTAGATTTCATCACTGATCAAGAATATATATACTTTATGGGGTCTGAGATGGATATTTCGATGCGTTACAAACGGAATGACAAAGTGAATATACCCTCCAAATTCTTTTTTGGAGGGTATAACAATAAATATGTTGCCTAACCCTTTTGTTATTAAAGGTATTTTATTCTAGTTCAATTATACATATTAATGATTAGAAACTCACTCACCGATTAATAATTTGATTGAAAGATAGGTAGGTTGGTGATCTTTGTTGTCGGGTTTCTTGAGCTGATCGACGAGGCCTCCTCAATTGCTGTATCTTGAAACGGCGATTGTTTGGTTTTGTTGCAAAGGAATTAATTAAGTATAGATAAAAATATCCATGCGACATACATATGCACATACATATATGTACACATAAATATACTTATGCTATGGTAAACCTATAAAACAAATTGCATTTATTTTCTATTTAGAACTGTACAACGATAAATGATTTTATTGTCAGCTTTGTTTGCTTTTGTTGAGTCTTGTGAACAATGATAACTAGGCACGGCATATTAATTAAATGTAATTATATACATATGTATATAGTTAGGTTAGTATATTATTCTTTCGCCTTTGTTTTTTTTTTCTTAATTCATTCTCATTCTGGTTCATGTCTTTTACTTGGAAGACATTGCCGAGTTATCACTAGCACTCTGGTTTTACCATTAGACTTTTTGTCTTTTATTCTTTCTTGCCCAGGATAATGATAAAGACGATATTCTTAAGGTGACTAGGTTTTGGCGATCCTCCTCTGTTACTTTTGGGGTTTGGGATACAATTGGGCTGCCAACTTTGTGATGTGGGTAGTTTCTGCTAGGTAGGTATGTCTGCTGTCGTCTGGGTTCTGTTTTATGCCGACATAAATGTTGACTGAACCAGTGTTAAAAGTGATAAACTGAATATGGAAAACAGCAAAAGAAAAGAAAGACTGTGGTGGATCAAGTTATTAGTCCACCACGATGATGTGAAACTTTTGTGTGAGTTTTATTGCCTTCTTTCCCGAAACAGTGAGACTTCTCTAGGTTGCTTTATTGAGCAATGCACAATTTGTATTATCCCCAAAAGTATTTACCTGTATAGGGAAATTTATTCTATATTATTTTTGTTAACAAATTCTGAAAATTACTATATTCCACGGCTATTGTAACAAAAACAAGTAAAAGTGCTATATTCTGCTGTGCCGAATCTTAAATACCCTTCACAGATGTCATTCTTTTCGTTTAAATTTTTCGGCTAGGAAGCTAAGTGTTTGGCTTTTTTTATTTCTAATACCTCTGAACGTCTTTCAAAAATATTAAATATGTTTAATTTACAAACAAAAAGAAAAAACCCGTTTCATGTACCCCAAAAAGTTCTAATTGTCTAACCGTAGAATCGTCTTTTAGACTTTTTTGGTTTCTACTACCAATTTATTTCATCCTGATATATAAAGTTGGTATAATTCATCATAAAAATAACAAATAATATGGTTACTTTTATGAATAAAAAAAATGTCGATTTTCCAATCCTGGAACCGAATTTTTAGTTTTTAAAATTTTTAATACCAATTTAATTCTTAGCGATTATAATTCGTATAATTCACTAAAATAACCAAAACTAGGAACTTATATGGTTACTTTTATGTACCAAAAAATTTCGATTTTCCAACCTGGAACCGAATTTTTAATTTAAAAATTTTCAATACCAATTTAATTCTTATCGAAGTACATATATAATATATTTAATTCACTAAAAAAAAATTTGTAATTTATGTGGGTACTTTCATGTACCAAATATATTTCGATTTTCCAACTCCGGAAGCGAATTTTTATTTTCTTACCAATGCAATTCTTAGTATAACATAGTTTTACTTGAAAAAAAATTAATTTTTTAACTCTTTGGTCACTTTCATGTACCATAATATATTTCATTTGTCCAACCCTGGAGTTGAAATTTTGATTTTTTAAGATTTTAATACCAATTTTGTTCTTCCTGAATTATAAAACAGTTTTAATTAATAAAAAACCGACGTTAGTTGCCTTTTTTGGTTACTTTTATGTATAAAAAAAATTTAAATGGGAACCTGGAAGCAAAATTTTATTTTTTTTTTACCAATCCTAGTCTTCATTAGATAGAAAGTCGTTTTATTTAAGAAAAACTTAAAATTTGCAACCATTTTGGCCACTTTCATGTACTACAATATATTCCATGTACCAAAAAAACTTTCAACTTCCCAACCCTGTATGTGAAATTTTAATTTTTTTTTATCAATTCAACTTTTCATGAGGTATAAAGTACTGTTATTTAAGAAAAAATTACAATTTTGAACCATTTTGGTCACCTTCATGAACTATAAAATATTGCACTTGTCCAGCCCTGGATTAGAAATTTTGATTTTTCTTTTAAATTTTGATACCAATTTAGTTCTTTCTAAAATATAAAATAGTTTTAGTTAGGAAAACAAACAACGTCAATTGCCTCTTTGGTTACTTTTATGTATAAAAAAAATTTCAATTTCCCAACCCTGGAAGCGAAATTAAAATTTTTTTAAATTTTCTTCATCAATGCAAATTTTCATGAGGTATAAAGTTGTTTTGTTTAAGAAAACCTAAAATTTTTTAACCATTTTGGTTATTACATGTACTACAAAATATTACATGTACCAAGAAATACTTTAATTTTCCCAACCCTGCAAGTGAAATTTAAATTTTTTTTGTTTTTTTTCATCAATGCATCTCTTTCCTATACCATTTCTGATACCAATTTTGTTCTTCCTAAATTATAAGACAGTTTTAGTTGGCAAAAAAAAACAACATCAGTTGCCTGTTTGATTACTTTCACGTATAAAAAAATTCAATTTCCCAACCCTGGAAGCAAAATTTGAATTTAAAAAAAAATTTTGTTTGGCCTATGCAAATCTTCATGACGTATAAAGAGGTTTTGCTAAAGAAAAACTTGAAAATTTTAACAATTTTAGTTACTACATGTACTACAAAATACCGAAAAAAAATTTTTATTTTCCCATCCCTGGAAAAATGTGTATATTTTTTTAGTTTTTAAGAGATCATTGAGGCTTCCCAAAGCACGAAATAGGTTTAATTTACAAACATTAAAAAAAAATTGATATTTGGTATAAATTTTGCGTCGAGAAATAGGTGTAAGCTTCCCAGCTCTAAAACCGTACTTCAGATCTTTCTGAATTTCAATTCCACTCTATTTGAGTTCATTTCCACGGTCCAAGAACGAAGTCTCTAGCTCTTCTGGGGGCTTGGGAAATCCGATTTCACGTACTGACAGACGGACAGACGGACATCGCTCAATCGTCATGGGGTCCTATATTGATATCGAAGAAATTACACACGGAATGACAAACCTATATATACCCTTTCACTTTTTTTGTGAAAGGTATACAAATTATTATGTAACTTTATTGTTAGATGTCTATACCCTCATAAACCAACCAGCAGTCCGCCAGTTCATTTCGATGCTATGGTTATATTCTATCATAACCCTCAAACCAGCAGTACGCCAGTTTGTCTCAATTTGCGTACCCTACTTAAAATCAGACTTAATTCCTTTCGTTTCCTCTTCCTGAACAATCCAACGATGCTATAACCTCTCTAGGTTGACCAAGAACTACAGATTAGGGCGTATTATTCCAGAAAGTTCGTCGTTCCAATAAGGTACATAGGTTTCACTGTCACTTTACGAATAAACACGTACGATAGTAGATTGGGGCTTAACGCCTCAATCGGAGAATTATTAGTGGGAGGACTACGGGAGCCATTGATTTCATTGGCTAGCTAGGAGTCGGGTGGGGGAGTTCGGTCCTTACTAATACTCTCAGGATTACACAGGAGGGAAAGTTGTTTATTATAGACTCCCTTTTTATTTAGTGGGGCTCTTTAGTTTCTTTACGGCTGGAGAACAAAAATTGTATATATGTATTCAGATCTAGTTAATTTACCTGGTAGAGAAATACACGAAGGCAACTGTAGAAAAGGCATACTGAGGTGACTTTCTTGACGTCGTATCCAAAAAAATAAGACTTCATCAGCTGGAATGATGAGTCGCGTCCTTAACCCAACCTCCCATTAGTTATAGAGACGATAAATTTTGCTAGAACCCCTTAGTTATGCTCAACACTGCGTTTACCTCTTGGTTTCCAACCCGTACAAGGGAAACAACGTGATTTAATTTTTCATTATGGTAACAAGGATTTCTTTATTTATATTACATAGGTACTTCATGAAAAATTTTGATTATACAAGGATAAGAATTATACTAGCTGACACGAAAAAAAAACCCAAAGCAATAACATCGTTGTTACGGAATTGTATAATACGGCTACTAATGGTAGACTAACAAATTTGCACAACACGAATTGTCTTTCCCAAACTGCGGACGTTAATCAAATTATACACACCTTTGACTATGACGTGGGTGTCCCCGCATGACCTATATATGTATATAATACTTTAGGTTTCCTTTTTTTTTCTTTTACGAGCATATAATTTAATTTTACTACTCACCAATCCGAACGCAGAAAATTTCGAAGGCCTCCGGAACTCCCTGTTTCTCAAGAAAATGGTGTCAGCAGGCTGATATAACAAAGGCTAATATAGGGTGTTGGTGTGGCAACTGATACACCGACCAAATTCGTTAAGGTTATTTTATGTAAATGAAAATGAGATATTGCGATCTACATTAATTGAATGTAGACGTCTACACGGCACGAGGGAACTCTTTGGGTTTTCTTTTACCAGCAGGTTTACAAATACCAGAAAGTGATATAGATAATTATAATATATAACTAAATTCTTTTCTTTTTAGAAACTAGGTTGAAGCTTTACAAAGTTATTTTTATGTTTCTTCTATAATTCATGGATTTCATTATATCTCAGTTATTTCATAAATTTTTTCTTTTGCTTGGTTTTTTTTCATAAAATATACTATTTTTCGAAAATTTTTGGTTTTTCTCTTTTCATAAAATATCCGATTTCATAAAAGGATGGGTTTTGTGTACAATATATTATACCTGACATTTTTGGTATGGTATACAATATAATATTTCAGGAAATTTATTTTATTATTATTATTTATTTATTTTTCTATCATCATACAATACAAATATTTTAAAATATTTTATATATATTTACAAATTTTGAGATATTACTTAATAGTATTGCACCAAATATTAAACTAAAATAAAGAAATAAGAGATCAGTTATAATAGAACTAGGATTTAAGGAGAAAAAGATAGCTAAAAACCTTATATCTACATACAATAAATTTTATAGAAAATTTTTGCATTGAATCTTTAACCATCTTCCTGACTGAAGTTGGTGAAGATTCCAATGCTACAAATTTCGTATGAAATCATAGTTTAAGCATCTGTTGCGATGTTCAAATCTTTGAGTTAAATTAGAAATAACATTTTCAAATAATTTTTCTTTGAAGTTTCTGTGTAGGTTGATTGTAGGGTAACGTCTGGGTAGATTATATATAATTTTCAAATTTTTATTTTGGATGATTTGAAGCTTTTTAAGATGAGTTTTTGCGCACTTTGTAGACCACACCTGACATCCGTAGGTCATAATCGGTCGAATACACATTCGATAAAGCAATAACTTATTTTTCTGATTAAGTGATGATTTTCGATTTAGCAGAGGAAAGAGGGCTCTGCCACATCTTACAGCTTTATCACATGTTTGAAAAATGTGTTCTCGGAAATTCAATTTATTGTCTAATTTTATTCCTAAATATTTAACTGAATCCTGTATTTCTATGCCCTGGATAGAAAATCCTATACTAGGTATTCGTTTTGGAGATTTGTTAAACGGGAATAAAATTGCTTGTGTTTTTAAATCGTTGATTTTAATTTTCCATTTTTCGAAATACTTTTTAGTTTTTATTAGCGATTTGTCAAGCTTTTTGATAATTGCATTCGAGACTTTGCCGGTTGCTATTAAAGCAGTGTCATCCGCGTACAAAGCTGTAGTTTGATCTCGTAATGTTTTGAAGTCCGATATATATATATAGAATATAAAATAGGAGAAAGGACTGAACCTTGTGGTACACCAGCTGGAATTTTTCGTATACTAGAGTACTCATTATCAATTTTAACTACAAATGTTCGTTCAGATAAAAAGCTGTTTATCATCTTTTGCATATGAATAGGATATCCAAAAGTGTCCAGTTTGTAAATTAAACCATTATGCCATATGGAGTCAAAGGCTTTTTCAATGTCTATTAGAACTACTCCAGTGGTCCTTCTATTATTTTTGTTGCTTTGGATGAGGTTTACTATTATTTTAACTTGATGGACTGTAGAATGATCTTTTCTGAACCCAAACTGTTCATTCTGTATAATACCATGATTTTCTGTGAATTCATATAGTCTTTTTAATATTATTTTTTCAAAGACTTTATCCAATGTGCTTAACATACTAATGGGACGATAATTTTTGGAAGATTTAGAATCTTTACCTGCTTTAAGTATTGGTACAACTTTGGCATTTTTAAATAGTTTTGGAAAATATCCATTATTTAAGCACCAGTTAAAAAGTTTTGTAATGATGTTGAAAAATGTATCCGACATGTTTTTAAGAATAATAGCATTAATGCCGTCTAAACCTGGAGCTTTTGAATTTTTTAGACTATGAACAAAGAATTTAACTTCTTCTATCGTTGTATTGTACTCTTGCAAATTATCAGTAATAATTTGATTTTTTAACCATGCAATGTGTTTTGATACTTTACGATCATAAATTGATGTTAAATTGCACGTAGTTGCATGTATATTCTCAAATTCATTTGCAATAACGTTTGCTTTTTCTTTGCTATTATATATAGTAGCGCCATCTACATTTAAATTACCAAGTGTTGATTTCTTTCCTTTTATTGCTTTTGTTAATTTCCAAAACTTTCTATTACCTGGTGGCAACTTTTGCAAAAACTGATACCAGCTGTTATTCCTGTCTTCTTTTATATGATAATTTATAAACAAAGTCAGCTGTTTTAGTATAGCCAATATTTGAATACGTTCTGATGGTAAATAACATCTTTGTAATTTCCGTCGATATCTGTTTCTTTGGCCAATTAGATACAGACTTAAGTCGGAGATTTTTCTTTGCCACATTTGTTTTTCACCAACGGGGATTCTTTTGGACGCATCTTGTAAAATAAGCGATATGCCTTCAAAGACTGCTTCGATGTTTAGTTCTGTGATAACAAAAGAATGTAAGTTATTATTTTTTAAGTCGTCATCTACCCGTTTGCTAATTGTCTTCCAATTTGCCATTTTATATAGTGGGATCTGGATTGTGGTTTCAATAACCGATCCATAAATCTTACAAATCATTGGAACGTGATCTGAGCTAAGTGATTCCGGAAACGTTTCAATTTGCGAAGAGCGTAAGGATGAGTTTGTTAACATAATATCGACTACGGAGGGCTGTCTGGCTATAACGTTTTGGCTGAATCTTGTGAAAGAGTTGGGAGCGTGTATATAATAATGAGAGCCAAGTTGATGGTTAAAAAGAGAATTTCCTGCTGTATTATTTTGTGTGCAACCCCATGTTGAGTGTTTGGCATTAAAGTCACCAAAAATAAAAAATTCGTGTGTTGTTTCTGTGATTTTGTCAAGGTCATTACCAAAGCTTGGTGTAAGTCTTGGACAGTATGCTGACGTAAATCTTACATTTTTATTATTGATTTTAATTAAAATTGAAATGTTTTCAATAGATAAGGTGGGATATTTTATTAATCTCGCATGTGGTATAGAGTTTTTTATGGCTATGAGAACGCCTCCACCATGGTTGATGCGATCCTCTCTATATACTTTGTAATTTGCGAGTTTAAATCTATGATTTGGTTTAAGGAACGTTTCATTTATTGAAATTAAATCTATTTGTTTTTCGCGAATGAAATTTTCTAAGTCAAGTTGAGTCTCTGGGTTAGTTATACCTTGGGCATTCCAGTGCATAACTTCAAGGTGCCATATTGCTTGATTATATGACATGTCTAAGCATGTTTCCAAGTACCCTCATTTTGTCATACTTGGTTTTGCATTTTTCTAATGCATCGATAGCTTCAAAATATATATCTAATAATTGTTCATTAGAAATATTATCATTATCATCATTGCGATGATTAACACTTGTTATTTCGGCATACGAAAATTTTTCATTGTTACCTGGTTTTCCTTTTGATTGGGAAATCCCTTCTTCCAATGATGTCACTGTATTATTTTTGGTAAAATTAATTCTTTGCGGTCTTTTATAGTTGGAAACCTTATGCCGTATATCAACGTACTCCTTTCGTAGAGGGCACTGCATGTCGTCAGCACGATGGTTAACATTTTTTAAACCTCTTTTTGTGCAGTTCAAGCACTTAAAAACAACTGGACCATCCCTTGGAACTTGGCTTAATGGACAACTAGCATACTCGTGAGTTTCGCCGCATCCAAGGCAAGCTGAGACTCTATGGCAATTCGCGGATCCGTGACCGTACATAGTACATTTTTTACATTGCGTTGGCCCTCTAGATCGTCGGAGAGGGTTTCGCCAGTGCACCACGACATCATAGACATATTTTATTTTAATAACTTCACGTTTAGTTACATGCTCTTTTTTAAATTCCAACATGTACAGAGCATCATATACTGTTGTTTCTACCTCCTTTATCTTATCAAGTTCAATGTTAAACTTTTGCTTGAATTCATCTACTATTGTTTTTGTGTCAATTTTTGGTAAACCAAATAGCATTAACTTAACAGTTTTGTTATCTTTAACAGGATGTGTGTAGAATTGCATACCTTCTGCCTTCAACTTTCCTATAGCTACTTCAAGATCAGTTTTTGAATAAGGTATTACCTTTGTTCCAATCGACATTCTTTTGTACTTATACGATTTTCCTAAGCATTTCATTACCGATGTGAGGCTCTGGCTACTGTCAACAACAATTGGAGGCACTTTTATTATATCCTTCTTTTTCACAGGATCTTCGTCACTTGAGATGTCATCATCCATATCAGAAAGCGGCTGAAATCTATTTCCAGGTTTTGGTATCTTAAATTTGGGATTATTTCCCCAAAACTTCTTTCGTTTGGAAGTCATTTTACAACCAAATATAAAAAATTATTAAAAATATTTAAACTTTAGGTTTTAAGTAAAACAAAAATTCACAGCTGATCAACGCGTTTGTTTACTGCAAGAGTCAGCAAGAGAATGAGGAAATTTATTTATTTTTTGGTTTCTTTTAGTATTTAGAGGTATACAGTTTTACTGTATATCTTTTTATACTAATAACAATTTTTTTTTTTGTTTAGATTTTTGTTTAATATTGGCGTGATAATATAAAAATAGAAAACTGTTCTTACTCAGTACTCCGCAACAGGTTGGACGGACTTACACTGCACTGGGTGACTGGGGTGGTTATTGCTGGCTGTATTCCTTTTTGGAGATCGTCTATGGGTTGTACTCACTATGGTGGTTGTAGTTTTGTAGGGTTGTTATAAGTGGTTATCGTAGAGCTGTCGGTCTTCACGCTTTTATTGTAGGGTGGTTTTTTCGGATCTTGCTACTGTTGCTGTTTCCTATCGCTGGCTATCGTGCTGCTGTTGAGGTTTTTGTTGCTGTTGCTATTGTAGGCTGTTGGTGTTCACGTTACTCTAGTATGGTGATTTTTACTTATCTTGCTGCTGTTGATTCTTCCTTTGCTGTTTTCCGATCGCTCGCCGTTGGTTTTCTCTGGACTATTGTATTGTGGGTTTTACTTATCTTGCTGTTAATTTTTCCTTTGCTGTCTTCCGATCGCTGGCCGTTGGTTTTCTCTGGACTATTGTATTGTTCAAGCGGAACTGGTGGCTCACATGCAGAATGTTGGCGGCATGACTATCTCGATTCTATATGGGTGGACATTGCTGGCTCGGAACAAAGGCACGCCTTATCCACAAACTTGTGGAATTCTCTTCGGTTAGTTTCAGGAATTTTTTTTCTATTTTAATTTATATATGCTTTAGCAAAACATTACACAGCTTTTTTACTTTACTTTATATTTTATTTGGCACAACATTACACCGCAACAGCTTTCACAAAACAGACAGCATAAAAATTTTCCAATCGCGACGACGCACAGAGGGGTATTTGTCCAATTTAAGCGGCCAAAATTCGAATTTTCAAAACTCACTTTTTCTTTAACTACCCACCGTAGGGTGAAGAGAATAGAATGCTGGACTAGATCCCGTTATTTTTTAATTCCTTTTTGCTTTCGTTCGCTCTCGCCACGCAGTCAAAGTTTCGTGTTGCTAATTGGGCATATGCTTTTTTGCTGTGTTTGAGACAAGTCAACGTGAAAAAAACTTGAGTAAAAGCGTGTTTTCAGTTTATGAATTTTATTAAAATGGATAATTGTAATGTAGGTAAATATGATATAATTCACATAGTTTAATAGGAATATAATATATTCTGGTACCGGCAGAGCTACATTGAAAATGATGGTGTTTTTGTTAATTTTAATTGATTAAAAATATTAACTATAGTCATAAAGTTGTATAACACCACTTAACGCAACTCAGATTCTCGCTCGGGTGTGTTAATTGATATTTCATGGTTTGGAAAAAAAAATTGGCTGCGGATATGTGCGGATGACTATTTTATAGCCCTTTGAAGTATGCTACTGCTGAAAAATGTACCAAAAATTCTGATGCTTTACTGTACATGCTGCTTTATTGCACACTTCTTTTACACATTTCATTTTAAAATTTAGCATTTACAATATTTTTTGTTTCCAAATCTAGGTTCTTCAAAGGTCAAATTCATAGTTCGTGAAGACGTTTTACGAATTTCCGAAATCTGCAATATTTCATCAATAATTGCTAATATAGCTGCTGCCGAAAAACATGAAATACGTATTTTTGCTTGTTTATATAAATTTACAATTTTAAATGCCACAACATGTCTTTTCTAAATATTTTTCATACAAAATTCAATCAAAATAATTTTGGCCGCCTAGATTGGCCAAATACCCCTCTGTGCGACGCCTGTTTTTTCCTTTTAAACATTCCATTAGCATCATACGATGATCCCGTTATATATTTTTTTTAAATTTGATATGTTCAGCGATCACAACCACAGTATTGCCAGTGCACAAAACTTTTCAGCACACAGAGGTGATTCTGACGCCTCTCACATAACATTTAACTCTAACATTTATTTCACTATGTTTGGCCATTACAAAATATTCGCGAGATCTTACCCTAGTATTGAGTTCTTCAGTAGATCGACAAGAAAGAATTTTTCCTCTTTCGCGGAAACTGTCTTTATTAAAACGCGGTATATGTTCAAGCAGATCAGAGTTGTGTTCAAAGGGACGAGCTATGATGTCTGAAGATCCTTTGTCAACATTGGGTGATAGTTGGCACAATACCAAGTTACTTGGTTTTGTGACTACTAAACACACCCTACGAAACCGCGACCGCTAAATTTAAAATTTGAAGTTATTTGCACGAGATAAATATACATATACATATATATACATATAAATATACCTATATATATATATATATATATATATATATATATATATATATATATATATATATATATATATATATGAAACGAAAGGCTTTCTAGGGATTTCATTGAAACTGTTCAGTCAGACGGAGGTAACAATATATTAAAATTTGGGAATAGGGACAAACCCACGGTAATAGTTGAGATACAACTTTCCTTCCCCAGCCCACCGTACCTACATTATACATAATCGCGTCTCTGGTGCTTCCGTGGATATGTTTATACATCCCTTGAAATTAAATTGGTAATTACAACGCCGTTATACAAATCCCGTGCTAACTAAATTTTCCCGGTTACTTCACCACTTGGGATTTTGTTCAATGTTACAGTCTGGCAGCATGAATTGGCATGAATCTTTCAGTTTTCACGAGCATTACACTGGGTCTAGACGAGAAATTTTTATTTCTGAACATAAGAAATAAGGTGGGCAGAATGACGTCACAAAAAATGCCTGTGTTCTAACTTCTGTTCAGCGTAGGGAAAACGTATTTATGTTTGGACACAATTTTAAAATATTCAATAAAGCAGGTTGTTAAATACACCCCTAAAAAGTGCGCGTTTTTTAATTGAAGTTTTCGTATTTGTGCTTTGTGGAATTGTCTAATTGTGCTTCTTGTGTTTTTATTCAAAAAATTCAACAATGAATAATAATTTAAAACTACTTATTGGATTAAAGCAAGTAATCGACATCGTGGATATTGTGGAAGCAGATGAATCATCTGAAAGAAGGTATTGGGTAAACCCAGTTCGTCAAAGAAGAGATATTCATATTTTGGAATCTCATCTCTTGAAGGATGTTATGTGGGATACCAGAAATTATAAAAACTTTTGCCGCATGGATATTGGACAATTTGAGTTACTTCATGAATTGGTAAGTTTTGAAGAAAGATAATAGTAATCAATAATATCTCAAAATTTGAACTTGTGTGCCGGTGTCTGTCTGTTTCGTCAGGAACTATACTATATTGTGACCTGGTGCAGATACTCAAAATCACCTATGTGACCTTTTATTAAATCTAAGTTTACATATTTTTAGGTTTATTCTAAAATTGCAAAGCAAAACACCGTAATGCGGTACGCAATAAGTGCCCGTCCACGGCTTGCAGTAACTCTGCGCTTTTTAGCTACTGGGGACTCATATACATCATTGGAATATTTGTCCAGAATCTCAAGAAAAACGATTAGTGCGTTTGTTCCTGAAGTTTTAAATGCAATACTTGAATCGCTTAAGCGCGAGTATATGAAGGTAATTAATTTAACCCTTAAAAAATAATACATCGTAAGTTCAATAAATTAATTTTAGACAATTCTATATGTGAACATAGACTCCTTCTACCCAGGAAGATTGGAAAGCTGTATCAGACGGCTTTGAAAAGTTGTGGCAATTCCCTCATACCTAGGGTGCTATGGATGGGAAACACATACGCATAAAAAACCCACAGCACGCAGGTTCTGACTTCTATAATTATAAAGGCATCTTTAGTACGGTCCTGTTAGCCGTTGTTGATTGTAACAGCAAATTTCTATACATAGATGTTGGCGGAAATGGAAGATCCTCAGATGTTGTCATCTTTAAAAACAGTTCACTCTACCAAGCGTTGAAGCAGAACAAGTTGCAGTTGCCGCCGGACGAGGCTTTGCCAGGTCAAATAGCTCGGACATCATATTTCTTTATCGGAGACGATATATTTGGCTTACACAAACATTTAATGAAAGCTTACAACCGCAACTCTAAGTTGGCAACCTCGAAAGGGAAAAATTCAACTACAGGTTGAGTAGGGCAAGGATGACGGTAGAGATGGCGTTCGGAAGATTAGCTAACAGGTTCCGAATTTTTCATAGACCAATAGAGGTCAACTTGTCAACGACTGACTTAATCGTGCAGGCGTGTTGTGTTTTACACAACTTCTTAACGAAAAACTTAGTAGAGCCAATGAATATAGAAGACGAACTCTGTATGGAACTTCCTGAAACAATAACACCATTAATACTTCAAGAGCACGAAACACTTCGTTTTGCAAGTGGAATGAGGGACAATGTGAAGAAATATCTGGTGACAGATGGCGATGTTCCTTTTCAATGGGTTAAAATAAGTAAACAAGTCGCAAATGAAGTTTCTGTAGTAGTTGAATAAATTAACAGAAAGCTGTATGAACAATCGGTCCTTTTCAGGACCACCAAACATCTAAAAAAGGTCCTTTTCAGGACCACTAAACATTTAAGAAAGATATATTTTTTAATTCATTTAATGATTTTTTATTTATATGTATATGAACATATTATGTACATTTAAAAACAATAAAAACAAACAAAGGAATGATATATTCAAGTTTATAAAAATATAAGGATTAGTGTTGGTTTAATAACTACATAAGAAAATGAAAAAGTTTCTTGAAAAAAATTTCATGAAATATTTCATTGTGTAAATTTAATATAACTAATAAAAATCTTATTACATTAACATGTTAATACTTCAATAACACAAACAAAATTTCATTAAAACTTTAACATATTTAGGTACAATGTAGATAGAGAAAAAGTTAGTTGTCCATAACATGAAAAATTCAAATTTTATTTTAAATGAATATGGAGAGAGTGTATACTCTTGACATGTGTACATCACGCGAATCAAAGTATTTTAGCGTCAAGCATTGGTGATTCAATAACATCACCCTTTCGCATTTTTAAAGTCAAAATTTGTTGGATTTCTGCCATTGTTTCCATTGCCACATTCAGAGACATTTTTTGCAATTGCATTCCTACAGATTTACCGAAGTGGGAAAACATAGTCTCGTTTGGAGTGTCTTCTGTATTTTTTTTTTTATAATTGTATCTAGTGCAAAATTTATTTTCCTTCCTTTTTCTCGAGGAAGAAATTTTTTTGGAGGATACTGGAGTATCACTCTGAGACGACAAATAACTTTCTGGACTATCATCAACTAATGGAAAGTCTTCAGTACAATTCAATGATATTATTTTCATCCTAAAATTTATAAATAAACCCAATTAAATTTACATTAGCAAGATAACACTGTACAACGAAATAATTTTTTTCAAAATAACAAATTTCTAAAGAATGATTCTAGTGGAAGACACCAGAAGTATCGGCATTTTGAAAGTTTATATATTTATTTTGGGAACAGTTACATTTCATGGTATAAGCTTACATGATGAGATGGTGTAAATTAATAAATAGTGTACAGGTTGAAATGCGATAGTGAAAGCAACGAACTCATTGAGAATATTGAAGAAGAAATTTCTCATCATTATTTGCTGAATGCAAAGTAAGCCACAATTTGTTGTACTTTTGTTACGCAAGTAAGACATTTCTTATAACATGACAAATGTTTTTATAGAACATTTCATCCAGCTATATCACAGCTGAGGGACAACATGATCCGTACAGCGAGGATATACAGGGCTAAAGTGTTCCACAAAAACGTTCCTTGTTTTGTTTTATAGAAAAGTGCTGAGCGCTGATTATACATTGAATCGCAACTCTCCATAAAATAAGCACCAGATATAAACTTTCATAACGCCGATACTTGTATATACTTTTTGTGATCTCTGCCAGAATCAGCCGTTGGAATCATGGTAGTTTTTATACCCTCCAAAAAAGAATTTGGAGGGTATATTCACTTTGTCATTCCGTTTGTAACGCATCGAAATATCCATCTCAGACCCCATAAAGTATATATATTCTTGATCAGTGATGAAATCTAAGACGAACTGAGCATGTCCGTCCGTCCGTCCGTCTGTGGAAATCACGATGCAGTCCAAACGAAAAGAGCTAGACTCTTGAAATTTGGCATAAATATATTTTAAAACTTAGAGCAGGTTAAGTTCGAAGATGGGCTAAATCGGGCAAGAGGGAAAAAAGTTCCCCTAAGAAGAACTAAACCAACCCAGAAAAAACAACATAATTTTTAAAGTTTTTTGGTTAAGCAAATGATATATTTTTATGTCAAATACGGTCCAACGCCTTAAACTTGGAGCCATTAAATAAAATAAAAATATTTTTTGACCCCACCCACTTTAGTGGGCGTTATTATAGGCAAAAATAGCATAAAAATTTAACAAATTGTTTTACTTAAGCCTACATTCCTTAAAAATAACACTTTTAAGCTTTAATGACGAAGCTGAGACGAAACCTGGTACTACTCTGCCCTACCCCCTCCTTCCCCTTCGCCCCCTAAATGACCCTACCAAAAAAAAAAAGAATATTTTAAATTTTGTATATAATCATCCCAAGCATTTATCTTTAGAGTTTTATGACTGCCGATTTCTGCCCTACCCCCCCCCCCCCCCCCCCTCTTCCTTTGCCCCCTAAATGACCCTACCAAAAAAAATTTTTTTTTTAAATTTTGTATATAATCGTCCCAAGCATTTATCTTTAGAGTTTTATAACTGCCTGTTGCTGCCCTACCCCCTCCTCCCCCTTTGCCCGCTAAATGACCCTATCAAAAAAAAGAAATTTTAATTTTGTATATAATTATCCCAAGCATTTATTTTTAGAGTTTGATGACAAAGGTGAAATGTTTCCCCCACAGCCGTTGCCAGAGCGACCCCGCCAAAATACAGTTTTTATAGCCTCCAAAGAGAATTGTGATGAAGTCTAAGACGGTCTAGCAATGCCCATACGTTCGTCTGTGGAAAACATGATATTGCATATTTTTGAACCCCGTCCCCTTTAGTGGGCGTTGACGTACGATATTATATAAAGGAACTCTGTCCCACCAAGTTAAACATTTCAAATTCACTTACTAAATATTTGGAGGGTATTTAAGATTCGACCCGGTCGAATATAACGTTTTTATTTGTTTTATATTGTACAGTGTAATTAATGGAAATAACATTCTATATTGTGTACTTACTGTTGTATTTAAGTTGCTTGTCGTTGGCCGAAAACAAATGACATGATCCAAAAAACTTGGGTCATTGTAATAAAAAAGGTGTGGGACATAAATGTCGTCGGTCCCAGATCCTGACTTTTTGGAATTTTCTACCTTCTTCTTTTCTACTAGGTATGCTGACACCAAATGCTTAACTTTCTCTTTTACAGCGTCCTCACTCTTTTCCATGCATCTCGCTATCTCCTCCCAAGCGTTTTTCTTCCTGTCCACTCTTTTATACGAAGAGCTTTGAAAGTCCCACAAGCAAGGGAACTGTTGGTATAGGTTTATTATTATTTCTTTTAATACAATAATTTATAAATGTTAAACTTCAGCTTTGTATGTCAGTAAGTTTTAATATAATTTATGTTTTAAATTCATTTTATGTACCTTTGTTGTATTCTTTTTTATTTATATTACATTTATTTGTTATGCCGTCCAATTTTCTTGCTTTATTATTCTTTGTATCACTTTTTATTTTCCTCAATTTTACAAACAATTACATTTTATTTCATTGCAAATTCTTTTCTTTTTTTTATAAAAACAAACAAATTATATAGAAACTACTACATACATACTAAATTTGACAGCTTGTGTCCGAACATAATTGCTTAGTCATGTGTCTGAACATCAATTTCCAAACATGTGTCCGAACACTAACATTTACATCTACACAGTCATTTTTTGTGTTAGCAACAGATTTTGACAATTGCAAACACAAAAATTTCCAAACTTATGTCTCGTCTAGACCCAGTGTTAAGTTCAGCCCGCATCCAGTACAAAACCAGCCTTAACTGTTATACATCATATGCAGCAATAATAACATAGCATTTTACAGAACCAACTCTTTACATTTTGTATCATAAGGATAACTAGTGTGTATGGTTAGGCATATAAATTATTAATTCAAATTAACTGACTAAAGTATAATCAGCAATCATTCTTAACTAGAAATATTATAGTAGAGATTAATACTATGTTCACACGGACAGAAATTACCGGGGTTCGCGCTCTCATTCGTGATTCGCGCTCCAAACATGGTTGAAACATCATGGTTCACCATACAAAATTTTGAGAGCGAAACATCATGTTTCATTATGAAACTTGCTGCGAAACACTATAAATTTACTATCATCTCCAATTTTGATAACAAATTATCGCAAGTTTATCTGAACTAGCTGTCACAAAATATATAAACAAAGAAAAAGAGAAAATTAATGTGTGCAAAAATATATATATAAAAATATTAAATTAAAAAAAGGTGTATATATACATATTCAAATAAAAATGGATAAAAAAGAAATAGTGAAGCGTATTATAAAGTACAGAAGGATATCTTCAAAACTCAGGTTTTTTGATGAGTCAAATATTTCATTTCGGGCTCTGGCAGATCAGCAGGAAATGGCCACACAACTTTTAAAGGAGCTCCAGCTCCTTAATATAGTAGAAATGTCACACATATCAGAGAGACTGTACTGGAAAATGGTAAGTGGATATTGAGTTGTAATTTAAATTGGAGTTGTAAATTAAATTGTTTGTGAAATTGTTAGGACAAATCTTCAAGTTTTTGGGAGACAGATTGCCAAAATACTGATAATTTATTCTTTAGAAATAACTTCAGAATGAATAGAAGCAATTTTCATAAATTATGTGCGTTGCTACCTGGGCTAAAGAAAAACGACACAAACATGCGGAATGCAATACCACTGGAGAAGAGGATTGCCATAAGCTTATATGCGCTAGGTTCATCTGCAGAATATAGAACAATCGCTAATATGTTTGGTGTGGGAAAGTCAACGGTATGCGTAATTCTTTTAGAATTTTGTACAGAAGTATGGAGAGTTTTGGCTCCAATGTATCTAAACAATTTTCCACTAACAAGAGAGAAAATTGAGAATTGGACAAAAGAATTTGATGTACTTGGATACCCGCAATGCATGGGAGCACTTGGTAAGTCATTTGTATTGGTATTAAAGTTTTTCAATATTCAATTATTTTATTCATTTACAGATGGTTGTCATATTGAAATTCATCCTTCGCATGAAGACGCAATAGACTACTTTAACTATAAGGGATGGTACTCAATTGTGATGTTAGCATTGGTAGATGCAAGGTAAAAAACATTTTCATATGGTTAGTAAATGTCTGATAATTTTGTTTTATAGATGCCGCTTTATTTATGTTAGCTGTGGTTCTCCTGGCCGGTGTAATGATTCCCAAATATACCAGCAATCTTCTTTGAAGGATCAGCTGGATCATTGCACCATTATGTCCGAATTAAAAAGAACCATTTTAGATGTGGATGTTCCTGTGCATATAATTGGGGATTCAGCATTTAGGTTAAGTGCACAGCTAATGAAACCATATGCATTTTGTGTCTCGCAAAATTATAAACAAAAATGTTTCAACTATGCGTTATCAAAATCTCGTAGAGTTGTGGAAAATGCGTTTGGGCACCTAAAAGCTCGTTTTAGACGAATTGGAAAGGGAATTGATAACGCCATCAAAAATGCTAACTGTGTAGTGTTAGCCTGCTGCGTTCTACACAATTTCCTCAGCCATAACAATGACACCATAAATGAAAATTGGATGCAGGCTTTAGAAGCTGCCGAACTCAACCGACCGTACCCTGAATTTATTGCAACACTAGCGGAAAACAGAAATCATGCAGAAAAAATAAGAAATGCAATTTCTGAATATTTATGTAAGTTTTATTATTTAAGAATTCAATTACATACTTACATACATACATAACTTTTTATTTATAAAAAATAAATAACAAAAAACCTTTCCTAAAAATAAACATCACAAATTCATGAGACCAAAAACGAAAAATTAATTAATACTATTGAAAATGTTTTAAATGGAATTATTTTTTAGAAATGCAAGCAATGCATCTTGCACTTCAGCTTCCTTTTCAGCAAACTTTATCAAAAGTTCCTTTTTCTCTTCCTCAATCGCTACCACCTTTTCTGAAGTATTTTTTATATTTTCCACAGTCTTTTCAATAGATTTAATCAGTCTATCAATGTTGTGTTTCTTCTTTTCAGATGTGCGCAGCTTTGGGGATTTTGATGATGGTGATGGAGAAAGAGGCGGTGCCGTTGAAATTGAAGGTGAAGGTGACTCCGGCGAAATTTCAGTTGCTGATCCAGAAGATGGTGGCAACGATATTTCCTGAACATCTAAATGCATATCTGAAATAAGGAAATGAAAATGAAATATATCTACATATTAACTTATTATTTTAATACTGAATAAAACTAAATTAAAAATTTTAAACACTTATTACTTACTTTTTATACTATCAGCAACTAAACCTTCACTATGGTAACTTTTAAATGGAAGCAACAAATTTTCCATTTCTTTATATAGGTCCCACTCGGAGGGTGAGCCACCACTTTGCCCAATTTTGATTTTTTCCTTTCTGCAAATAAAATATGGTACGCAACGGTTAAATA
This sequence comes from Linnaemya tessellans, assembly GCA_951800035.1. NCBI lineage: Eukaryota > Metazoa > Arthropoda > Insecta > Diptera > Tachinidae > Linnaemya > Linnaemya tessellans. The sequence continues at coordinate 74,611,645 of OX637532.1, forward strand.
ATATCAAAAATGTTTTACAACCAGACAAAGTTTTGCCCTATGAGTACTGTATGGGGAATATTTTCATTATGTAGGTAACTTATTATATTTCTGAACTTACCTATATCGACTTGTCATATTGTGCATTTTGATTTTTAATTCCTCCGGTGTATATGTATACCCATGTTCTCCCAGCTCGGAAGCCATTTCCAGCAGTATGTGGCTATTTTTTCGGCAGCCACGCAACTGACTCATTTTATCCGCCCATATCTCGATCAGAGCTCGCTCTCCGCTTTGATTCCACTTGCTCGCACTTTTCCTGTTTACTTCATACGTAAAGTATTTTATGAAAGTATATTCACATTATATTTTTAATATTTACTTACTTTTCTTATCCATTTTTTAAGTCAACCACAAAAACAAAAAAAGCCGCGAAAAATGTTTGTACAAAATATGTAAACGTCAAAATGAAACAAGAACCATCGTCTGAACACCAGGGTTCGCAATCGTGTTTCAGAGAGCGAAACAAGTGTTTCACTTTGCCGTGTGAACATAGTATAATAGGATAATAATCAGAATATTACTAACAGGTAGTGATACGTATTTATAATGAAGCAAAAATTTATTTATAATTTATGTATAGGAGTTATACAAATAACATACTTGTTAATCGAAGTTATTTTTACCGCAAAAACAATTGTATTAAAGGAAATTTGGAAGATATGATTGATCCATTGAACTTACATTACAGTAGTAGAAAACCGACGTTAGTTACCCTTTAGGTTACTATTATGTATAAAAAAATTAAATTTCCCAGCCCTGAAAGCGAAATTTTAATTTTTTTACCAATGCTAGTCTTCATTATGTATAAAGTTGTTTTATTTACGAAAAACTTAAAATATGCAAACATTTTGGTCACTTTCATTTACTACAATATATTGCATGTACCAAAAAAACTTTCAATTTCCCAACCCTGGAAGTGAAAGTTTAATTTTGTTTGTTTTTACCAATACAACTCTTCATGAGGTATAAAGTAGTGTTATTTAAGAAAAATTTACAATTTTGAACCATTTCGGTCACCTTCATGAACTACAAAATATTGCAGTTATTCAACTCTGAATTAAAAATTTTGATTTTTTTGAAATTTTTTATACCAATTTTGTTACGAATATAGTTTTATTTAGCAAAAATAAACAAAGTCAATTGCCTCTTTGGTTACTTCTATATATAAAAAAAATTTCAATTTCCCAACCCTGGAAGGGAAATTTTAGTTCTATTAAATTTTTTTTATCATGAGGTATAAACTAGTTTTATTTAAGAAAAACTCAAATTTAGTAACCATTTTGGTTATTACATGTACTACAAAATACTGAATGTATTTTTGGAAAAAAAATTCATTTTTTTAGTTTTATATAATTTAAATTTTAAATAGGTTTAATTTACAAATAACCAAAAAAATAACTGGTTTTTGGTATTAATTTTGCGTTGAGAAATAGCTGTAAGCCTCCCAGTTCAGGGAGGCTCTATTTAGATTCATTGGACCAATCCAACGGTCCAAGAACGAAGTCTCTAGCTCTTCTGGGGCTTGGGAAACCCGTACAGACAGACGGACATCGCTCAATCGTCATCGCTATTCATAAGGATCCAGAATATATATACTTTATGGGGTCCCATGTGAATATCGAAGAAATTACACGCGGAATGACAAACCTTTTCACTTTTTTGTGAAGGGTATAATAACAATAATAATTAGATGGTAAATATTCCAAGGCACAAAGGAAAGTCAACAACAGTTTTAATTATTCAACTACACACAGCAGCTCATGTCTTTCAGAATTTAAAACAAATTTTCAAACCATACGTCTACCAATCTTAATTGCATTTAATACAGTAATAAAAAGTTCGAAAAAATACTTACAAAAAAGTATTAGTTTTTATGTCCTTCAAAAAAAGTGAAAGGGTATATCTAGTTTTGTCATTCCGTGTGTAATTTCTTCGATATTCGCATAGGACCCCCTAAAGTATATACATATATTCTGGATCCTTATGAATAGCGATGACAATAGAGCGAAGTTAGTCTGTCCGTCTATCTGTACTTTTCTGGTTTTCCCAAGTCCCCAGGAGAGCTAGAGACTTCGTTCTTGGACTGTTGGATTTGAAATGAGCTTAAATAGAGTAGTATTGAGATTTAGAAAAATCCGAAATACGGTTGCAGACCTGGGAAGCTTACAGCTATTTCTCGACGCAAAATTAATACCAAAAACATGTTATTTTTTTGGTTATTTGCAAATTAAACCTATTTCGTACTTTGGGAAGCCTCAATGATCTATTAAAAACTAAAATAATAATTTTTTTTTCTAGGGATGTTAATGTAACAGTTTTTTTTTTGGCACATTCAGTATTTTGTAGTACATGTAATAACTAAAATTGTTTAAAATTTTAATTTTTTCATAAACAAAACCTCTTTATACATCATGAAGCTCTGCATTGGTAAAAAAAAACTTTTAAACTTAAAATTTCGCTTTCTGGGGTTGGATATTGAATATATTTTTGTACATAAAAGTAATGATAAAGGCAATTGACTTTGTTTTTTTTTTTTGCTAACTAAACCTATTTTATAATTTAGGAAGAACAAAATTGGTATAAAAAATAAAAAATTAAATTTCATATCCAGGGTTGGACAAGTGCAATATTTTGTAGTACATGAAATTGACCAAAATGGTTAAAATTTTAAATTTTTCTTAAATAAAACTACTTTATGTGTCATGAAGCGTTGCACTGATAAAAAAAGAAATTAAAATTTCGCTTCCAGGGTGGGGAAATAGAAATTTTTTTTCTGCTTAAAAGTAATCAAAAAGGCAACTGATTTAATTTTTTTTGCTAACTAAAACTATTTTATATTTTAGGAAGAACAAAATTGGTATCAAAAATTAAAAAGAAATCAAAATTTGGAATCCATGGTTGGACAAGTGAAATAGTTTATAGTTCATGAAAGTGACCAAAATGTTTAAACATTTTTAATTTTTCTTAAATAAAACTTCTTTATACTTCATGAAGAGTTGCATTGGTAAAGAAACAAAAATAAAATGATATATCACTTCCAGGGTTGGGAAATTGAAAGTTTGTTTGGTACATGCAATATATTGTAGTACATGAAAGTAACTAAAATGGTTGCAAATTTTAAGTTTTTCGTAAATAAAATGACTTTATACCTAATGAAGACTACCATTGGTATAAAGAAAGAAAAAAAATTAAAATTTCGCTTCCAGGGATGGGAAACGGACATTTTTTTGTACATAAAAATAACCAAAGAGGCAACTAACGTCGGTTTTTTACTAATTAAACCTATTTTTTAATTCAGGAAAAACTAAATTGGTTTAAAAAACTAAAAGAAAATCAAAATTTTGATTCCAGAGTTGGATAACTGCAATATTTTGTGGTACAAGAAAGTGACCAAAATGGTTAAATATTTTAAATAAAACTATTTCATGCCTCATTACGAGTTGCACTGGTAAAAAACAAAAAAAAAATAAAATAAAATTTCGTTTCCAGGGTTGGGAAATTGTTTTTACCTATTAAAACTATTTTATAATTTAGGAAGCACAAAATTGGTATTCAAATCTTAAAAAATCTAAATTTCGCTTCCAGGGTTGGAAATATTTTATGGTACATGAAAGTGACCAAAAACTTTAAAAATTTTAATTTTTTTGTTAAATAAAACTATGTTACAGCTCACTAAGAATCGTATTGGTAAAAAAATAAAAATTCACTTCCAGAGTTGGAAAATCTAAACCTATTTTGTACTTCAGGAAAAATTAAATTGGTATTAAAAACTTGAAAATTCGGTTCCAGGGTTGGAAAATAAAAATTTTTTAGTACATAAAAGTAGCTATATAAGTCCTTATATAGCCAGCTAGTTGTAGTATGACGTAGTAAGAAAACAAAAAGGGAAAAAGTGATTATTGATTTCTTGTTATGGCTTTGATATTTACTTAAACGTCTGATTCAATTGAGTCGAAGTTTAAAATAATATCTTTAGTTATTCTAAGAAATGTTGTGTAAAGGTTCCCTGATGATCTGCATTAGCCCTAGTGAAAAGCGTATAGGAACTAGCTAAAACCCCTCAATAATCTATTTTGAACTTTTTTTTTTGTAAATTTGGGAAAAGAATCAGCACGAATAATATTAAAAAATTTTGTGAAAAACAACAAATACCCAAATATATAAAATTATATATAAAATAAAATTTCGATTCCAGTGTTTGGAAAATGAATTTTTTTTGGTACATGCAATATTTTGTAGTATAAGTAATAACCAAAATGGCTGAAAAGTTTGAGTTTTTCTTAAATAAAATAACTTTATACTTCATAAAGATTTGCATTGATAAAAAAATTTTAAAATTTTAAATTTCGCTTCCATGGTTGGGAAATTGAAAATTTTTATACATAAAAGTAACCAAAATTGTTAAAAATTTTTTTTCAATAAAACTACTTTATACCTCATGAAGAGTCGCATTGATTAAAACAAAAAAAATTTCAATTCCAGGGCTGGGAAATTGTAGGTTTTTTTGCTACTTAAAAGTAACCAAAAAGCCGACTAACGTCGGTTTTTTACTAATTAAAACTATTTTTTAATTCAGAAAAAAAAACAAATATTAAAACAAATCAAAACATCGATTCCAGGGTTGGATAACTGCAATATTTTGTGGTACATGAAAGTGCCCAATTTCATGGTTACAAATTTTAAGTTTTTCTTAAATAAAATTATTTCATGCATCATTGTTAAGAGTTGCATTGTTAAAAAAAAAAAACAAACAAAAATTAAATTTTCGTTTCCAGGGTTGGAAAATTGAAATATCTTTAATGCATAAAAGTAACAAAAAAGGCAATTGACGTTGTTGTTTTTGCTAATTAAGACTATTTTATAATTCAGGAAGAACAAAATTGGTATTCAAATCTTAAAAAATCAAAATATCGATTCCAGGGCTGGACAAATGAAATATTTTATGGTACATGAAAATGACCAAAAAGTTTAAAAATTGTATATTTTTATCAAGTAAAACTGCGTTACACCTCACTAAGAATTGCATTGGTAAAAAAATAAAAATTCGCTTCCAGAGTTGGAAAATCGAAACATTTCTGGTACATAAAAGTACCCACATAAATTTCAAATTTTATTTTATACTTCAGGAAAAATTAAATTGGTATTTAAAAATTAAAATTCGGTTCCAGGGTCGGAAAATCGAAATTTTTTTTGGTACATAAAAGTACCCACATATATTCCATATATTGTTTTTTTAGTGAATTAAACCTATTTTATACTTTGCTAAAAATTAAATTGGTATTAAAAACCAAAAAAATTATAAATCCAATTTCAGGATTGGAATATCGACATTTTCTGATTCATAAAAGTAACCATATAACATGCTTTTTTTAATTTTTATGATGAATTATACCTACTTTATATATCAGGAAGAAATGAATTGGTATTAATAAATAAAAAAAATCTAAAAGACGATTTTTCGTTTGGACAATTAGAACTTTTTGGGGTAGATGAAACGGGTTTTTTCTTTTTGTTTGCAAATTAAACATATTTAATATTTTTGAAAGACGTTCACAAGTATTATGAATAAGAAGTGCTAAACATTTAGCTTCCTAGCCAAAAAATTTTAACGTTTTCTAAAATATAAAAGTAACTGATAACATCATTTTGTCTTTTTTAATTAAACCTACTTTCTGTTTTAGCAAGAAAGAAAGAAAGAAAGAAGAATTACATCTGTGAAGGGTATTTAAGATTCGGTACAGCCGAATATAGCACTTTTACTTGTTTCCCTTTGTTTGTAAATTAAACATATTTAATATTTTTGAAAGTCGTTCACAGGTATTAGAAATAAAAAGCTCTAAACATTTAGCTTCCTAGCCAAAAAAAAATTTCTACGTTTTCTTAAATATAAAAGTAACTGATAACATCATTTTGTTTATTATACCCTCCAAAAAAGAATTTGGAGGGTATATTCACTTTGTCATTCCGTTTGTAACGCATCGAAATATCCATCTCAGACCCCATAAAGTATATATATTCTTGATCAGTGATGAAATCTAAGACGAACTGAGCATGTCCGTCCGTCCGTCCGTCCGTCTGTGGAAATCACGATTCAGTCCAAACGAAAAGAGCTAGACTCTTGAAATTTGGCATAAATATATTTTAAAACTTAGAGCAGGTTAAGTTCGAAGATGGGCTAAATCGGGCAAGAGGGAAAGAAGTTCCCCTAAGAAGAACTAAACCAACCCAGAAAAAACAACATAATTTTTATAGTTTTTTGGTCATTTTGTTAAGCAAATGATATATTTTTATGTCAAATACGGTCCAACGCCTTAAACTTGGAGCCATTAAATAACATAAAAATATTTTTTGACCCCGCCCACTTCAGTGGGCGTTATTATAGGCAAAAATAGCATAAAAATTTAACAAATTGTTTTACTTAAGCCTACATTCCTTAAAAATAACACTTTTAAGCCTTAATGACGAAGCTGAGACTAAACCTGGTACTACTCTGCCCTACCCCCTCCTTCCCCTTCGCCCCCTAAATGACCCTACCAAAAAAAAATTTTTTTTTTAATTTTGTATATAATCATCCCAAGCATTTGTCTTTAGAGTTTTATGACTGCCGATTTCTGCCCTACCCCCCCCCCCCCTTTTCCTTTGCCCCCTGAATGACCCTACCAAAAAATAAAATAATTTTTTTAAATTTTGTATATAATCATCCCAAGCATTTGTCTTTAGAGTTTTATGACTGCCTGTTGCTGCCCTACCCCCTCCTCCCCCTTTGCCCGCTAAATGACCCTATTAAAACTAAATATACATATTTTTTTTTTATTTTGTGTATAATCATCCCAAGCATTTATTTTTACAGTTTTATGTGTATCTGTTTCTGCCTTACCCCCTCTCCCCCTTTGCCCTCTAAATGACCCTTTAAAAAAAAGAATTTTTAATTTTGTATATAATTATCCCAAGCATTTATTTTTAGAGTTTTATGACAAAGGTGAAATGTTTCCCCCACAGCCCTTGCCAGAGCGACCCCGCCAAAATACAGTTTTTATAAGTAAATATGTATATTATTGATCAGTGATGAAGTCTAAGACGGTCTAGCAATGCCCATACGTTCGTCTGTGGAAAACATGATATTGTATATTTTTGAACCCCGCCCCCTTTAGTGGGCGTTGACGCACGATATTTTATAAAGGAACTCTGTCCCACCAAGTTAAACATTTCAAATTCACTTACTAAATATTTGGAGGGTATTTAAGATTCGACCCGGTCGAATATAACGTTTTTACTTGTTTTTTTTTAAATTAAACCTACTTTCTGTTTTAGCAAGAAAGAAAGAAAGAAGAATTACATCTGTGAAGGGTGTTTAATATTCACACAGCCGAATATAGCACTTTTACTTGTTAAACTATGGGTTTGTTATATAGAGTGTTAGTTAAACCAAAACACCACTGTAACTGCTAAAATATAACAGCAGCAACTATTAAATATATATAAGGAGTAAAAAAAGAACACTCCGGCAAAAATACGTACCACAAAAGTCGCTGTAAAAATATTAAAAACATAGTTGCATATAATATCCGAATAAATATTCACGTCATATAAGTATACTGTGGCATACGACTGCCTAACCATTTTAAAAGGAAATTTATTAAAATTTTATAAAATTTGAACACATTCTAATAATCATTTAAATAATCTATTTTTATACCCTCCAAAAAAGAATTTGGAGGGTATATTCACTTTGTCATTCCGTTTGTAACGCATCGAAATATCCATCTCAGACCCCATAAAGTATATATATTCTTGATCAGTGATGAAATCTAAGACGAACTGAGCATGTCCGTCCGTCTGTGGAAATCGCGATTCAGTCCAAACGAAAAGAGCTAGACTCTTGAAATTTGGCATAAATATATTTTAAAACTTAGAGCAGGCTAAGTTCGAAGATGGGCTAAATCGGGCAAGAGGGAAAAAAGTTCCCCTAAGAAGAACTAAACCAACCCAGAAAAAACAACATAATTTTTAAAGTTTTTTGGTTAAGCAAATGATATATTTTTATGTCAAATACGGTCGAACGCCTTAAACTTGGAGCCATTAAATAAAATAAAAATATTTTTTGACCCCACCCACTTTAGTGGGCGTTATTATAGGCAAAAATAGCATAAAAATTTAACAAATTGTTTTACTTAAGCCTACATTCCTTAAAAATAACACTTTTAAGCTTTAATGACGAAGCTGAGACGAAACCTGGTACTACTCTGCCCTACCCCCTCCTTCCCCTTCGCCCCCTAAATGACCCTACCAAAAAAAATTTTTTTTTTTAAATTTTGTATATAATCATCCCAAGCATTTATCTTTAGAGTTTTATGACTGCCGATTTCTGCCCTACCCACCCCCACCTCTTCCTTTCCCCCAAAATGACCCTACCAAAAAAAAATGTTTTTTTAAATTTTGTATATAATCATCCCAAGCATTTATCTTTAGATTTTTATGACTGCCGATTTCTGTATATAATCATCCCAAGAATTTATCTTTAGAGTTTTATGACTGCCGATTTCTGCCCTAGCCCCGCCCCCCCACCTCTTCCTTTGCCCCCTAAATGACCCTACCAAAAAAAAAAAATTTTTTTTTTAAATTTTGTATATAATCATCCCAAGCATTTATCTTTAGAGTTTTATGACTGCCGATTTCTGACCTACCCCCCCCCCCCCCCCTCTTCCTTTCCCCCAAAATGACCCTACCAAAAAAAAATGTTTTTTTAAATTTTGTATATAATCATCCCAAGCATTTATCTTTAGATTTTTATGACTGCCGATTTCTGCCCTACCCCCCCCCCCCCCCTCTTCCTTTGCCCCCTAAATGACCCTACCAAAGAAAAAATTGTTTTTTAAATTTTGTATATAATCGTCCCAAGCATTTATCTTTAGAGTTTTATAACTGCCTGTTGCTGCCCTACCCCCTCCTCCCCCTTTGCCCGCTAAATGACCCTATCAAAAAAAAATAAATTTTAATTTTGTATATAATTATCCCAAGCATTTATTTTTAGAGTTTGATGACAAAGGTGAAATGTTTCCCCCACAGCCCTTGCCAGAGCGACCCCGCCAAAATACAGTTTTTATAGCCTCCAAAGAGAATTGTGATGAAGTCTAAGACGGTCTAGCAATGCCCATACGTTCGTCTGTGGAAAACATGATGTTGCATATTTTTGAACCCCGTCCCCTTTAGTGGGCGTTGACGTACGATATTATATAAAGGAACTCTGTCCCACCAAGTTAAACATTTCAAATTCACTTACTAAATATTTGGAGGGTATTTAAGATTCGACCCGGTCGAATATAACGTTTTTACTTGTTATACCCTCCAAAAAAGAATTTGGAGGGTATATTCACTTTGTCATTCCGTTTGTAACGCATCGAAATATCCATCTCAGACCCCATAAAGTATATATATTCTTGATCAGTGATGAAATCTAAGACGAACTGAGCATGTCCGTCCGTCCGTCCGTCTGTGGAAATCACGATTCAGTCCAAACGAAAAGAGCTAGACTCTTGAAATTTGGCATAAATATATTTTAAAACTTAGAGCAGGTTAAGTTCGAAGATGGGCTAAATCGGGCAAGAGGGAAAGAAGTTCCCCTAAGAAGAACTAAACCAACCCAGAAAAAACAACATAATTTTTATAGTTTTTTGGTCATTTTGTTAAGCAAATGATATATTTTTATGTCAAATACGGTCCAACGCCTTAAACTTGGAGCCATTAAATAACATAAAAATATTTTTTGACCCCGCCCACTTTAGTGGGCGTTATTATAGGCAAAAATAGCATAAAAATTTAACAAATTGTTTTACTTAAGCCTACATTCCTTAAAAATAACACTTTTAAGCTTTAATGACGAACCTGAGACTAAACCTGGTACTACTCTGCCCTACCCCCTCCTTCCCCTTCGCCCCCTAAATGACCCTACCAAAAAAAAAATTTTTTTTAATTTTGTATATAATCATCCCAAGCATTTGTCTTTAGAGTTTTATGACTGCCGATTTCTGCCCTACCTCCCCCCCCCCTCTTCCTTTGCCCCCTAAATGACCCTACCAAAAAAAAATTTTTTTTTTTTAAATTTTGTATAGAATCATCCCAAGCATTTATCTTTAGAGTTTTATGACTGCCGATTTCTGCCCTACCCCCCCCCCCCTCTTCCTTTGCCCCCAAAATGACCCTACCAAAAAAAATTTTTTTTTTTAAATTTTGTATATAATCATCCCAAGCATTTATCTTTAGAGTTTTATGACTGCCGATTTCTGCCCTACCCCCCCCCCCCCCTTTTCCTTTGCCCCCTGAATGACCCTACCAAAAAATAAAATAATTTTTTTAAATTTTGTATATAATCATCCCAAGCATTTGTCTTTAGAGTTTTATGACTGCCTGTTGCTGCCCTACCCCCTCCTCCCCCTTTGCCCGCTAAATGACCCTATTAAAACTAAATATACATATTTTTTTTTTATTTTGTGTATAATCATCCCAAGCATTTATTTTTACAGTTTTATGTGTATCTGTTTCTGCCTTACCCCCTCTCCCCCTTTGCCCTCTAAATGACCCTTTAAAAAAAAGAATTTTTAATTTTGTATATAATTATCCCAAGCATTTATTTTTAGAGTTTTATGACAAAGGTGAAATGTTTCCCCCACAGCCCTTGCCAGAGCGACCCCGCCAAAATACAGTTTTTATAAGTAAATATGTATATTATTGATCAGTGATGAAGTCTAAGACGGTCTAGCAATGCCCATACGTTCGTCTGTGGAAAACATGATATTGTATATTTTTGAACCCCGCCCCCTTTAGTGGGCGTTGACGCACGATATTTTATAAAGGAACTCTGTCCCACCAAGTTAAACATTTCAAATTCACTTACTAAATATTTGGAGGGTATTTAAGATTCGACCCGGTCGAATATAACGTTTTTACTTGTTGTAAATCAAATGTCTATAATTCTGTGCTACACTATCAGTGTTAGCTTTAAAATTAATTCTTTTGTCTAATGGTACATTTATTATCTGTAACATTTCTAACATATAGTGATGTCTATACCTATTTTCAGAATTTAAAATGGATATATTTTCAAAATCTGGATAGTGATTTGAATCACGACAATGTAAAGATAGTGCTGTTTTTTGTGTAGAAGTATAATTTCTATATTTTAAGTTTGATCTATGTCCCGTTAATCTGGTCTTAAGTTTATTTTGTGTTGTACCTATGTAAACTTTATTACAAATTTCATTATCTTTTCCCTTACATGGAATTTTATAAATAACATTTGACTTTTCTAATTTATCTATTTTGTCTTTAGTAGTACTAAATAATTTACCTAGTGTATTAAATGATTTGTGTGCCTTTCTATATTTGTTTTTATTTAAAATATCTTATTTTTCTACTCTTTCTGAAACTATTGGAATATATGTCATAGATTTATAAATCTTTGGTTCAATATTATTGTTTGTGTAATTTATATTTTGTCGTCTGTTATATTGCCCTATTAAATTACAATCTAATCCTACAGGAAAATCATTATTAACTAAAATTTCTTTAATAATATTTTTATTCTTATTATGAAATTTTGCATCACTTACACCTAGTATCCTATCTATTAAATTCTTTGCTGTATTAATTACCATTTTCTTTGGATGTTTAGAATAATAATTAATAATTTTACCTGATGAAGTTGGTTTCTGATACCAATCTATGGATAAATTATTGTTACTACGTATGATCAATGTGTCTAAGTAAGGAAGATTATTATTATTTGCTATTTCAACAGTAAATTTAATGTCTGAATGGAAAGAGTTAAGTGATGCTAGTATACTATCTAATTCAGATTCTAAAATTATACCTAATATATCATCAAGATATTTAGTTATGATTTTAGGTTTAACTGATAATTACCCTATACACTTTTTCAATAATTCTTCCATAACAATATCAGCTACTATTGGAGATGCTGGGGATCCCATAGGAAGGCCTTTATTTTGCATATAAATTTTATTATTATAATTAAAATATCTATTATCAATTATGCAAAACTTAACTATTTTTAAAAATAAATCTTTATCTATATTAGTAAATCCTTCAATATTAACAAAATTTTCTTCTATAATACTAATTGCCAATTCAATAGGTATACTCGGAAATAATGAAACAACATCAAATGACACCAATATTTTATTACTATTTATTAAATTCTTCTGCTTTCTTGACCTCTTTTTAATTATTATTGTATTCTGATATTTTTAAGTTTAATTTTTAATTTTAGTTTAATTTTTAATTTCAATATTTCGTCACTCCTTTGTGTGACTTCTTCAGGAAAATAATTATTTTATTTGATACTAGCAGGCCCACCCGGCATTGCTCGGCGAGTTAATTGGGTGGAAATTAGTTTAATTGCGTTTATACCTTTTGGTAATATATGGTTACTTTGCTGCTAAATAATATTTTTTGCTTTAAAGAAAAAGGCATATATCTTAATTATAAAAATATTTGAAATGAAAATTTACTATATAATAAATGCTTAAGATCCGACTGCTCAAGTGTATATATAGAAAGTCATATATCGGTCACAGAAAATGCAAAACGAAGAAAACATACAAATTCGATTTTTTTTTTAATTTTATCAGGTCGATAAAGTCAGAATAAATCTCTGTTAGATTTTTTTGGAGTTACTATACTTTAGTCTCAGTTTCCTTCTCAATAATCCTTTTATTGATATGGGTATCAATATCGTGTGGTGTATAAAAAGTAGTCGTATGACCATTTTGGGGCGTGTCTCAAAAAGTGTTTCTAGATATTTCATTATATTTTGTGTTCCCACTTCCACAACTTCTTAAATTTGGTACCCATGTCATGGGAATGGTGCGCCCTTTTGTTTCTAATACCGCTGACAGACATAGGATTTCTTTACCACATTAGTATTCTATACTACATGTGTGTCAACCTATACTACAATTAAACCACAAAATAATGTGGTTTATATCTGGCTTCAATACTACGAAAATATACGTAGTATTAACCCATTTTACACCCTTTAGCTTTGTTCAATTGCATTGGAAATGAGTCATCGTCCAATTTCGCCACTTCGACATTCGAGAAGTTCGACGCCTCAACCTTATTAAGTAAAATGTCCATGAATATGGATTTATAAACCATAAAGACTTACACGTGTCCAAAAACGCCTGTACTTCTTTTTTATTAATTTAGAATCAAAAAAGCATATTCTTCTTTTAAGGCGATTGTACATAATTAACGAATAGCGAAAACACAATTTCTTTTTTCGCATAAAATATGCAATTTTGTTGTTATTATTAACAATTATGCTAAAAAGTTTTTCTTTTTCCATTTTTTTTATTACACGAAAATAAAAACAAAAATATTAGTGTGTCATGCCAAAGTAGTATCAAAAACCATAGTATTTATATCATGGTATACAAATCCTATGTCTGTCTATACCCCTGAGGTTTTATTATATTTTATGTTTCGTTCTCAAAAATCCCTTTCATTTTATACCCATATCCCGTGGATGGAAAAAAGTAGTGCTCCGCTATTTTAAAGCTTCCACCATATCGTTTTTGAAATAATTTTATTATGTTTTATACTTCCTTTTCAAAAATCGCTCTGATTTGATACCCATATCATGGGGGTGGTGGATAAAAAGGAATGGCCCACATCTTTGGGTTATCCGCCATTTTGGTATCCTATATCCATCTCCTGACCCTAAGCTAAATTCCCACCAATTTGCAAACAAATCGCTTAAGTCGTTCTTGAGTTATAAATAGTGTAACTAACACGACTTTCTTTTATATATATAGATGAAAAAATATGTTGTTTGTGAAACAAAATTATTTGTCAACAAAATACTAAAAGATTCAAACAAATTTTATAAGTCCTCTGACTTGATTATTCTTTTTAAATCTGCTGTAGCTCATGTCCTTTCCTTTTTATTGTGTGCTGTTGTAGTGTAGTTGTTAAAGGCAATAGTTATGTCTTTTTACCTGTAGGGTCCCGTGGGATTCGCAGGTTCTTTATTAGAGCTTGGTTTACTAAAACTGTGTTAACTAACTTAGAACTAGCTATTTATACTTTCTTAAAATTAACTATAAAATAATATATTGCAATTAAGCTATTTTCTATTGACTTAAATAATACAACAGTATTGCACCAAGCAGTATTTAAGTTGAATGTACATTACTGCTGCGCTAACAAATTAGTGCAATGTATATGTAGGAGGGATGTTCGATAATGCTTCACAACATCCCTCCCCCCTTAATGGTAGAAAACATCTATACAATGATGTTTTTCCTAATGGAAATTTCTTATTCTATGTACAATTTTTAAAGCTATTTTTTATGATATATATGTATTTATGTGTATTTTTTTTCCTATTGACTAACTCTTAAATTTGTTGCGCTGGAGTGCTCGGTGCTGGTGGTGGGGGTGGAGTTTTCTGTTCTTGGAGATGGCTTTCCACAATCTGGTTCAAGTTCTCGCTGCGATTTGGGAACTCGTTATTTATCTTGACCTTTAGTTGACGCCGGTTTCTGCATAACACTAATATCGCTATTGTCACTACCGCGACAATTGCTGTCAAGGAGTATCCGATGCTACTTGTAACGTTTTGATGGAATTGAATCTCCTTAATGGTTTCGATATTGCTTATCTGGGCTACTTGTATTTTCTCCAGAGTGGGTTTAATTTTTGTTGTGATATTCCTGTTGTTCCCCATTAAGAGGAATTTCTGGGTTCCATCCATTTTGCTGACGTAAACCTGCCCACCTATTGTTATACTGCAGTTGCAGAATGAGAAAAGGTAGTTGCCTGTGAGATTGGCCCATCTGTCGTCACAGTTGGTGGACGAGGTTCTGTTAGCATTTATTACCACGATTGTACCCTCTTCTACCAATTCCACGGTTTCTTCTTCGTGCGAAATCAAACTACACTTACCACGGAAAATGCAGCTTTGTGGTGGTTTTAGGCTCTTGAAATCTTTCTCTCCGGTGTAGCTGAAGACTGTTTTATCGAGTTTTACAACGTACTCTCTGGGGGAATCAATTTGATGGTGACTGTCGTTTGGAACGGGTATTATCAATGACCTCTTTAGGCTGACCGTTTCGATGGGCAACTTGATTACGAACATTAACGTGTTGTGCTTGCGTAATGCCACTCCCATTTGCATTTGTTGTATGGTCTCAATATTTATTTTATTATCTTCAATTTTCTCAATTGTCAGTAGGGCGGGGTTGAATATTTTCATCCTTGCCAAAGCCACGGATTCTTGTATGATCTTCACTAGACTTTTCATATCAACTAATTTGAAAAGTTGGAAAATCGCGACGTCTCGGTAATGTTGACTTTCTGAGTGCAACTTGATCTGTGTCAAGTCGTTCAGCGTCCTTCTGTTGTCATTTATTGCCTCAAACATTCTGTTGATGGAGGATATAGATATCTGATGGTTCGACTGTTCGATGATTTAGTGACCGTATGCATCAACTACCTTGAAATGCTGATTTATCTGCTCTCGGTCCTCATCATCCAATGTTCCATACAGCCACTTCATCACCTTCCCTCCAATATTCAGCAATCCCCGTTTTACGCGGCCCGGCAAAAGTGTGTGTAGACCGTCTTCAATCTCTTTTATTTCCTTCAAAATTAGTACCCGATAGAGAGTGGGCAGAACTGTCGGCAAGTTACGATGAACCTCGTTTACAGAGTCTGCTATTTGTTGGATGTTAAGTTTTTTTTTCTTATTTGCTTTTTTTCTATTTTGTATATTTTTATACCCTCCAAAAAAGAATTTGGAGGGTATATTCACTTTGTCATTCCGTTTGTAACGCATCGAAATATCCATCTCAGACCCCATAAAGTATATATATTCTTGATCAGTGATGAAATCTAAGACGAACTGAGCATGTCCGTCCGTCCGTCCGTCCGTCTGTGGAAATCACGATTCAGTCCAAACGAAAAGAGCTAGACTCTTGAAATTTGGCATAAATATATTTTAAAACTTAGAGCAGGTTAAGTTCGAAGATGGGCTAAATCGGGCAAGAGGGAAAAAAGTTCCCCTAAGAAGAACTAAACCAACCCAGAAAAAACAACATAATTTTTATAGTTTTTTGGTTATTTTGTTAAGCAAATGATATATTTTTATGTCAAATACGGTCCAACGCCTTAAACTTGGAGCCATTAAATAAAATAAAAATATTTTTTGACCCCGCCCACTTCAGTGGGCGTTATTATAGGCAAAAATAGCATAAAAATTTAACAAATTGTTTTACTTAAGCCTACATTCCTTAAAAATAACACTTTTAAGCTTTGATGACGAAGCTGAGACTAAACCTGGTACTATTCTGCCCTACCCCCTCCTTCTCCTTCGCCCCCTAAATGACCCTACCAAAAAAAATTTTTTTTTTTCAATTTTGTATATAATCATCCCAAGCATTTATCTTTAGAGTTTTATGACTGCCTGTTGCTGCCCTACCCCCTCCTCCCCCTTTGTCCGCTAAATGACCCTATTAAAAATAAATATATATTTTTTTTATTTTTTGTATAATCATCCCAAGCATTTATTTTTACAGTTTTATGTGTATCTGTTTCTGCCTTACCCCCTCTCCCCCTTTGCCCTCTAAATGACCCTATCAAAAAAAAGAAATTTTAATTTTGTATATAATTATCCCAAGCATTTATTTTTAGAGTTTTATGACAAAGGTGGAATGTTTCCCCCACAGCCCTTGCCAGAGCGACCCCGCCAAAATACAGTTTTTATAGCCTCCAAAGAGAATTGTGATGAAGTCTAAGACGGTCTATCAATGCCCATACGTTCGTCTGTGGAAAACATGATATTGTATATTTTTGAACCCCGCCCCCTTTAGTGGGCGTTGACGTACGATATTATATAAAAGAACTCTGTCTCACCAAGTTAAGCATTTCAAATTCACTTACTAAATATTTGGAGGGTATTTAAGATTCGACCCGGTCGAATATAACGTTTTTACTTGTTTATTTTAATATTGGTTTTCTAAAGTTTATGCTGTGTAGGTTTTTATTTAACATTTAAGCAATATTTTTATTTTTTGTTTCTTTTTTATTCAAATTTCAAAAATATTCATATTTTGTTTGAAGATATTTTTTATGTTATTCAATCGATTTTTTTTTAATTTAATTTCTACAAATATATTTAAGTATATAGTGTGGTTTTGCATAGTAAGAATGAAATAGTAATGTTTTGTTTTAAGATATATATTAATAGATGTTTTTTTTTTATATTTTGAATTTACGCATAAAATGTATGCAAATTTTTATTTTAAATGTTTTTTATTGCAACTTTAATATAAAAAAATACTTGACATGGTTTTTGTCTCTTGTGAATAACTTACAACCGCTTAATTGCATTTGTTGCTTCATTTGCTTTTTATTAACTGACCTATCACAAGAAAGACATTGCCGGAATCATATTACGAAAAAAATATTATGTGTACATGTATTAATTGTTATTATATTTTTTTTGTTTACTCTGCCTGTAAACATTTTTTTTCATTGGAGTATTCGTAAATAAATTCGCTGTAGTTGCAAAATAGTGTCCCATATTCGAACAATTTATGGAAAATTAGGTAAACATTAAAGGTTATTGCACTCTGATATATGGAGTAAACGTATTTATTATATTTTTGGTTTATCTTCTACAAAACGTCTTATTAAACTGACTGTTCCCTATTTCTCGGTCTCTGTGTGGCCTTACTAAATTTTTATGATATGTCTTCGCTTTATTTCTTATTTTTAGTTTTATGTTTACTGGTGTTGGTACATCTATAATCTCATATGGTCCTAACCATAGAGGTGAAAATTTATTTTTACCGGCTTGGTTCTTTGTCCTATTTCATACGCTCTGTATTTTGCACTCTTGTCATAATATTTTTTTTTTTTTTTTTTTATCTTGGACCAGCACTCAGGGGATGACCCCTATATATGCAAGGCATTGCGCCGGAACTGAAAACGAGGGGATAGTATTGAGGGGACAGATTAGGAAAGATGAGAAGATAGACAGTTGTTTTTGTAGCTATTTCAACGTTTTACTTCGCCGGCTTAATTTTTGCTACAGGGCCGGCGAAGGTGGGTGCTGTTACTCTGCTTTTTAGTACATGATAGTGTCGGTCGCTGCCAATTATGTTCAGTGATCAGTGACTATGCCTTCATCATTGAAACAGGCTGACAACAACTAACACAACCACGCACTAATGCTGATCAGAAGAATTCAACACAATATTTCATGACTCAGCGAGGGCTCGAACTCACGACCCTCCGCTTCATAGTCTCGTGTTCTACTACTTCAGCCACCAGCACCCACAATATTGTTTTGCTCTTAACTTTGCCTTCTCTTGAACGTTGGATCTGGTATTTTAGAATCTTGTTATAATCCTCCGTGTTGTATAGAGCTACAGGAGGCGTTTTCAAACTCATCGGTATCTCAAACTCAAACCCGAATAGAACTCTTGTCGGCGTTTGCTTTGTCGTTGTATGTTTGCTGTTGTTGTATACATGCATTGCGTGATTGAGCCATTCGTCCCAGTTGGTACCATCTAGATTGACAAAATGTCTCAAAAATTCGGCTAAAGGTCGGTGAGCTCTTTCCAAGGCACCATTTGCCTGTGGGTGGTAAGGAGTGGTTAGCAGTTTCTTTATTCCCAGGAGCTTACATGTTTCTTTGAACAATTTCGATGTGAAGTTAGACCCGTTATCCGTTACTAACACCTTAGGAATAAAGTATCTTGAAATTATTTCATTAAAAAAAACTCGAGCTATTGTTGAGGCCTCTGCATCAGCTACTGCGGCGCACGCGAAAAATTTTGAAAAATCATCCTGGAAGGTGACAATATACTTGTTTCCTCTGGCGGATTCTGGTAACGGTCCTACAAGGTCCAACAAATTTTTTTCAAAGGGTCTAATTGACGTGCTTGTTATAACTAATGGCATCTTTTCGACTTTTGAGCATTTGTTCTTCTGGCATAGAGTGCACGTTGCTACATAGGTTTTGATTTGCTGGTACATACCGGCCCACTTGTACTGATTCCTGATGCGGGAGTATGTTTTGTATGTCCCTTGGTGTAAACCCAAAGGTGTATCATGGAACGTTTTTATTACCTTGTTAATATCTTCCACATTTGTCAAATAGACTGCCGTATCCTCTTGTTCCACGTCTTCACTCCTATTCACTTCATCCATAATCTCTTCATTATTTCCCTTTTTATATGCGTTTGCCTCTCGTGCCTTTGCCCTGGTAATTGCTCCTACACTCAATTTTTCCACTGGGAGACGACTAAGTGCGTCAGCGTTTTGGTTGATTTTCCCCGGCTTATACCGTATCTCGAAGTCATATTCTGAAAGTTTGAGTCTCAGTCGACCCAATCTGCCTTCTTGATCCTTCAAATTGGCTATTCCTTTCAGAGGCTTATGATCTGTAAAAATGGTAAAATGTCTACCAAGCAAATAGGGCCTAAAAATCTTAGATACCCACACTATGGCAAGGAACTCCTTCTCTATGGTAGAGTATCGTTTCTCCGTATCACTTAGCACTCTGCTTGCGAAGTATATGGGTAAATCACAACCTGGCTCTCCTTGAGAAAGTATGGCTCCTAATGCTTCATTGCTAGCATCCGTAGTCAAAATAAATGGTTTTGTGAAATCAGGGTACCGCAACAGTGGAGGACTTGTTATTGCAGCTTTTAATTTCTCCATTGCTTGTTGACACTCCTTTATCCATTCAAATTTTGCGTTTTTCCTTAATAGTTTGTTCAATGGCAATGCAATTTCAGATGACCTTGGTATAAACTTTCTATAATAGTTGATAAGCCCCAAAAATGATTGTAGCTCCTTGACATTTCTGGGAGGCGGTATATATTTTACTACTTTTGTCTTATGGTGGTCCGGTAATACTCCGTTTTCCGAACATTGATGTTCTAGATATACTACCTCTCTTTGCAGGAAATTACATTTTTCAGGGTGCAGCTTAAGGTTGTGTTTCCTTAAAATGTCCAGTACTCTTTTAAGTCTTAACTGATGATCCTCTAGATTTCTCCCGTAGATTACTATATCGTCCAGATATACGAAACAGCCGATTCCCTGTAGACCCGTTAATACTGAATTCATTATCCTCTGAAAAGTGACTGGTGCCCCTGTCAATCCGAAAGGCATACGATTAAACTCGAAATGTCAAATGTTGTTGTTGAACGTGGTTGTTTGCTTATCATTAGCGCTCATCAGAACTTGGTGGTACCCGCTTGCTAGGTCCAGGGTAGAGAAGTATCGGCTGTAGCCAAGTTGGTCTAGGATCTCGTCAATTCTTGGTATGGGGGAAAACTGTTTTGTTGTAGCCTCATTCAATTTCCTGAAATCCACTACCAAACGCCATTTTTTCTCTCCGTTCTTACCTGCTTTTTTGGGTACTAGGAGTATTGGAGAGTTCCAAGGGGAAATACTAGGGGAGATAATTCCATCTTCGATCATTTGGCCTACTTGTCTATTAATTTCATTTCGGTGGGCCTCAGGTAACCTATACTGTTTAGTATTGATTGGGGGCTGAGTAGGGTCAGTTGGTATTTTATGCTTAAGTACATTCGTGAATGTAAGATTGTCCCCGGGTAGGTGAAATACATCGTCGTATGATCTTAAAATGGTTTCGATTGACACTCTCTCTTCCGAGTTCAGATCTGGCTTCAGACGAACCGTGTCTAATAGCAATCGGGTTCTATCTCTGTTGTGCGCGGAATCTACTGTATTTATCGCTGCTGTCGGCGCTATCCGGAAGTTTAAAGGGTTGTCCCAACTCAAAATTACTTTTTCCTTTATATTCACTGCAAAGTCATTGGTGTTCAGAATTGGAACGAATGCTGTTCCCTCTCTGATCGACGTTAGAGTTTCACCCACAAATACGCCTGGTGAAATTTCTACTTTGTTTACTATTATGTCTCCGCTAGCATTTTTAACTGCTACTGCCACAATTCCCTGAGATCGTCCTTTCACAAAAACATTATCTGCTATATATAACTGGGGATATTCCGAAACTAGTGGTAAGGAAGCTATTTCTTTCTGGTTCTCAAAAAATTTTATGTTCTTGGTAATTGTATCGGTAATCGACTTATTCCACATCATATCTCTGCCCAATAAACCATCTGCGGGCAATATGCTACCCTTCGGTACTACGTGCATTTTCAAACGTAATCTGTCTACATATTTATGGTTCACCATTACAGTTTCTTTGGTACTTATGTTTCCTCCAAATGCTCCTGACAACGTCTTCCACTCATTTTTGTTAATTTCTGTTGTTGCTGCCAAAGCTTCATTTTTTACTAGTGTGGTGTCTGCTCCTGAGTCCACCAATAATAATAGTTTATCCTCTTTTGCTTCTTTGCAGGGGAAACTTATATATGCATCGTTTATATCGTATTTTTCATTACTAGCATTATCCCTTTTCAGACTCAGTTCCCTTCGGTATTCTGAGTGATATGTGTGGCGGTTTGCCACGTTTTGTTTCTTGCTCACTTTCTCTTTTATACTTGTCCACGTCATCATTATAAATTGTAAGATTATTGCCATATAATATACTGATTTTCTTAAAAATTTGCTACTGGTGTTACAAGCTTTGTATGCTGAATTTATGTACCCTGCACCACTTATCATTTTTGTATGAGCATTTTTCTTCCGACGCGATCTTTTGGGTGTACTTACTGCTTTTTCCTTGATATTCATTTTAATATCCGGATGCTGATTATCTTCCTCCTCTGGCACATTTATGCTGTTTATGTCTAAATTTATGATGCTGAAATTCTCATGTTTTTCAGCTTTATCGCCTACCGGTTGTGTTTTCCTACATGTATTTTCATCAGTATGTTTTTCCTATATTCTTTTTATGCTGGTTTTGGCATTCCAGTCAATTAGTTGTGGCTGGGCCGATACTCGTTTCCCGAATCCTGTCTGCCGTTTGTGTACCTGTTTCTATTGCCAGTAGTATTATCATTTCTATTTCTATTCTTGTTGCTACCATTGTTGTCTCTGTTTTCGGGGCAATTGTAGGAAATGTGTCCCTGTCGACAGCATCTATAACAACGTTGCTGCTCGTTTTTGTTAATTAGATTTTACCTTATATTTTGAGTTTCTTGCCTTACATAATTTTGAGTATTGATTCTGGGATTATGTGGTTGTGGGTTTCTTCTAAAGTTGTATTCTGCACGTTCTTGTCGTCTGGCTTGAGTATAACATTCATTCAACACATGTCCTGGTTTATTGCAGAAACTGCAGTACCTTGAAGAACTCATAGAGGTAAGATGTACATTATTATTGGGCATTGGCTGGTTATATGTTTGTGGGTGCTGTTGGCTGAAGTAGTAGAACACGAGACTATGAAGCGGAGAGTCCTGAGTTCGAGCCCCCGCTGAGTCATGAAATATTGTGTTGAATTCTTCTGATCAGCATTAGTGCGTGGTTGTGTTAGTTGTTGCCAGCCTGTTTTCAGTGATGAAGGCATAGTACTGATCACTGGACAATTACTGGCAGCGACTGACCCAATCATGTACTAAAAGCAGAGTAGCAGCACCCACCTTCGTCGGCCCTGTAGCAAAAACTAGCCGGCGAGGTAAAAAAGGTTGAAATAGCTACAACAAAAAAAAACTGTCTATCTTCTCATCTTTCCTAATCTGTCTCCCTCAGTACTATCCCCTCGTTTTCAGTTCCAACGCAATGCATTGCATATATAGGGGACATCCCCTGAGTGCTGGTCCTACTCCTAAAAAAAAAAAAAAGACAGTTGTCGTACTTCTTTCAACAATTGTTGCACCGTCTCAAATAAGGGTTCCTCGGCTTGCACCGTCATAACATTTGGATATCTCGTCTTAGTGCCTAAGAGATTTTGAGCATTCTTTGTAATTTTTAGTAGATCAGCCAACTTGTCATTTTCATGCCCGATGAACTTTGCCACTAACTTGGGATCTCTTAAACCCCTTATGTAGCTTCTTACCGCTGATTGATTGCAATGGTCGGTCATAGATTTTTGATGAGAAACATCTTGCCATTGTGTCGCAATAAGCTCTGTTGCATTTTTAAGTAGTCCTTCCAATCTTTCTCCAAATTCATATGCACTCTCTGTTAAACTTTGCTTATTGTTAAAAATCAATTCTTGTATTTCCGTTAGCGTCTTAGTTTTTATAAATTTCTCTTTAATAGCCATGCACAGTGATTCTATTGTAGTGAATTCCTTATTGTGGAAATACGAGTAAGCATTTCCAAAGATCCTAGTTTTTATGCATTTGATTATGTCAACAACATTACCCGGTTCACATAGTTTATCCTTTGCTATCATACATCCTTCAATAAATTTATTTGTTTCAGTTGTAAGTTCGGGCCCCTCCGTTCCATAGAATATCGGCACGACATGAGATATATTTTTCAAAAGTTCCGTAAAAAATGTCATATTGGTTGTATTTGAAGAATTGTTGACTAAAAGTGTTTTCGTAGTTCCCCCTGCAACTCTTGTATTTTTAATTTTAGCGTCTCAATTTGCTGAGTTTTTTCCTCAACAACTTTCCTGTTCTCAACGAATTTCTGCAGCTGGAGTCAACCTCGTGTTAACGTGTTGCGCGAGCTCTTTAAACGCTTTGTTTTCTTGCTCGCTGTCTTGAATTTGTTGTTCGGCTTCTTCTATGGTTTTCTTCAAGCTTTCGTTCTGCTGCTTCAAGATTTTGTTTACTTGTACGTATTCTTCTATTTCTTTAGATATAACTGAATTTTTGTGATGTTCCTGTAACACTTGCAACTCTTCTAATAAAATATCAATCTTTTCGAACTCACTTATATTTCCCAGGCTTCGCACCATATGTTTTACTAACTCTATATACTCCTTTGTATTATTGATATACTTAATTAAATTCCACACTCGCTCCGAAATTTCTCTAGTTTCTACCTGCGTTTTTCTCAATTCTAATTTTAAATCCTCCATATATAAATATCTTCCTAACTAAAAAAAAAATTTTCCCTTTTATATATATTCCTATTACTCTAATTTAAATACCCATACTAAAATAAATTTCATTTTGCTGTATAATGACTCTAGATGGGACGGTCATTCGTAGCTTTTACACTTTTTTTTTTACACCAATACTTACCATGTATACTGGTTCCATTTGAATCCCAAGAGCAATTTGTTCGTTATAAAGTTTGCCAATAAAATTTATACAGCTGAAGGCAGCTCAAATAGCTAATTAAAACCTTGAGGAGTTAATAATACTGACACACGAAACAACGAATTTCTTCAACAAATACCAAGCACCTATTGAATTGAATTGAGCTAAAATAGCTGTCCAATATCAGAATATGTACTTATTCTCTGTTGAAAGATATTAAACAAACAATACTCTGCGAAAACCGACTGCGCCAAATGTTGTAGTGTAGTTTTTAAAGGCAATAGTTATATCTTTTTACCTAGAGGGTCCCGTGGGATTCGCAGGTTCTTTATTAGAGCTTGGTTTACTACAACTGTGTTAACTAACTTAGAACTAGCTATTTATACTTTCTTAAAATTAACTATAAAATAATATATTGCAATTGAGCTATTTTCTATTGACCTAAATAATACAACAGTATTGCACCATTCGTTAACGCAAGCAGTATTTAAGTTGAATGTACATTACTGCTGCGCTAACAAATTAGTGCAATTTATATGTAGGAGGGATGTTCGATAATGCTTCACAACAGTGCTTAAAATTAAAATAATTAATTTCCTGAAGAAGTCACACAAAGGAGTGACGAAATATTGAAATTAAAAATTAAACTAAAATAAAGAGACCTTAAGCTTAAAAATATCAGAATACAATAATAATTAAAAAGAGGTCAAGAAAGCAGAAGAATTTAACAATTTCAAGAGCACACAATAACTTTAAAGAAAAAGGAAAGGACATGAGCTACAGCAGATTTAAAAAGAATAATCAAGTCAGAGGACTTATAAAATTTGTTTGAATCTTTTTGTATTTTGTTGACAAATAATTTTGTTTCACAAACAACATATTTTTTCATATCAAATAAAATAATTAATTTCCTGAAGAAGTCACACAAAGGAGTGACGAAATATTGAAATTAAAAATTAAACTAAAATAAAGAGACCTTAAGCTTAAAAATATCAGAATACAATTACTATTTATTTTAATATTCTCTATCTTTCTCCTAAATTCTAATTAGTTCTTAATATTATAAATAGAATGTTTAGTCATATTTTTTAAAATATTTGTAATATATTTACTAAGTTGATAAGATGGAAAATTCATAAATGAATAAATTGGTCTTAATAGGAAATTATCTTTATGAATTTTTGGTAATCCATATAATCTTGGTGCAATTGATGTGTTTGATTCTAAATTTGTCTTTTCAGGCAAAGTAATCATTTTTAATTTAAAAAGTCTTTCAACAATTTCATTATTTATTTTCTGTAACTTATTTGTTGGATCATTTTCTAAAATTTTGTATGCTGAAGTATATTCTACAATATCTTTCATTCTTGAAATATAATCTATTCTATTCATTACAACCGTTGTATTACCTTTATCAGCATCCAAAACAAGTATGTCTCTATTATTAGTGTTTGGGGATTCCCGGACTTTTTCATTTCCCGGGAAACGGGGAAAAAACATTTATTTCCCGGGAATCCCGGAACATTTTTTTGTTATAATATCAACCATTAGGTTAGGTTAGAGGGCCGTTGTCCCTGGCGGGACAATCCACTTGGGTCCGTCGAATCGGTCCCTTTGTAATGTCCTTAAGCAGACGACCTCCTAAGGGATGTCCTCCGCCATTTCAAACCATTCTGTACCCCTGAGGAAGGATGATACCCCTGAAAGCTCCATGTTTGCCAGGCTGTCTAAGTCTGACAGGAATCGGGAGCGCAGTGCCACTACCTTTGCATTTGCAAGGGCAGGACACTGACACAGAAGATGGAGGACAGTCTCCTCCTCCTCTTCATCATTGCAGCTTCTGCAATAGTCGCATGAGTCCCAAAGCTACAGTGTCCTGTCAGAACAGTCACCAGTTGACGCATGCGCGCCTTGTCAAACTTGAGAAGGTAGCGTGATCTGCGCAAATCATAGTGGGGCCACGTGGCCCTTGCCACGAGACAGTTAGCCACGCTTTCCCACCTAAGTTGAGCTAGTTTGTATGATTCGCTTTGAATCAGAAACTTGCATCGCGATAATGGAATGCCAGTAAAGTGACTGATCATTGAACTGCTCAATTCAGTCCCCTGTCTGGCAATCTCATCCGCAGTATGGTTGCCTGGACATCCAGAATGTCCCGGCACCCAAACCAGTGTCACCCTTGAATGTCTCGCTATCTCGTTGATAGACAGTCGGCATTCGACCACAGTTTTTGATGTACTGTACACACCACTAATAGCAGAGATGGCTGCTTTGCTATCGGTAACAATGAAGATATCATTCGATATCCTATAGTACCTCAGCCATCTCGCTGCCCGAGTAATAGCAGAGATTTCGGCTTGCAAGACAGTACAACCGTCCTGGAGCCGGAATGGAGATCTTACATTGAAGTTCTCCACATAGAAGCCTCCGCCCGTTCTTGTTCCCCTTTTGGATCCGTCAGTGAAAACTCTAACTCGGGAAAGGAAAGTCTGTCCACCTGTTCCCTGTCAACGACAATGGAACGGAAAAGTATACCAAAGAAGGGTCTTGGTACACAATAGTCAATGTTGGCATGGATTTCCGAGTGCTCTCTTAAAATCCTAGCATGCCCATATTCAGTCCTAGTCCATGGACATACCGTATTCAACCTGACCGCAGAGAATAGAGCCAATTGTCTGGCCAGAATGTCAACCGGGAGCCAATTTAGCATTGCAAAAATTGCTCCCGTTGGTGTAGATCGTAGTGCGCCTGTCATCAGTCTCGCTACAACCCGAAAGACTTTTTCAAAGGTCCTGCGATGAGCCTGCTTGTCCATCGCATTCCACCATACCAACACCCCGTAAAAGAGTACTGGGGGTCGATTCTGGTTCTGTGAAAACGTGAAATGAAAAGTTTTTTCAGCTTTTCATAGTAATTCTGATTCGCGTACTATGAAAAAACGTAAGGAAAATAATGTGTTTTCATGATGTAAAAACAGGCGGAATGAAACGAATTTTTTTCATATTTGCACATCAATGGTGATTCTGGTTCAATGCAACTGTGTAAACAACTGTCAAAAAGTTTTCATATGAAAAAAAATTTTTCACTTCATTTATTATCGTGATAACAATGGAGAAGATGAAAACGCGCAACAGTTTATGGAAATACTTTTAAAAAAGTGAATTCAACTATTACTACTTTTCATTCAACTTTTAATATTTTTTATTTAACTTTTAATGCTTTTCATTAACTTTTCTATTCTTTTATATGTATGTATATGCATTATATATATATATATATATATATATATATACATATATACATATATATATATATATATACATATATATATATATATATATATATATATATATATATATATATGCATATATATACATATATATATATATATACATTTATATATAAATATATATATATATATATATATATATATATATATATATATATGTATATATATACACACACACACATATATATATATATATACATAAATACACATATATACATATATATATATATATATATATATATATATGTATATATATATATATATATATATATATAGTATATATATATATGTATATGTATATATATATATATATATATATATATATAGATATATAATATATATATATATATATATATATATATATCTATATATATAAAAGAAAGTCGTGTTAGTTACACTATTTATAACTCAAGAACGACTTAAGCGATTTGTTTGCAAATTGGTGGGAATTTAGCTTAGGGTCAGGAGATGGATATAGGATACCAAAATGGCGGATAACCCAAAGATGTGGGCCATTCCTTTTTATCCACCACCCCCATGATATGGGTATCAAATCATAGCGATTTTTGAAAAGGAAGTATAAAACATAATAAAATTATTTCAAAAACGATATGGTGGAAGCTTTAAAATAGCGGAGCACTACTTTTTTCCATCCACGGGATATGGGTATAAAATGAAAGGGATTTTTGAGAACGAAACATAAAATATAATAAAACCTCAGGGGTATAGACAGACATAGGATTTGTATACCATGATATAAATACTATGGTTTTTGATACTACTTTGGCATGACACACTAATATTTTTGTTTTTATTTTCGTGTAATAAAAAAAATGGAAAAAGAAAAACTTTTTAGCATAATTGTTAATAATAACAACAAAATTGCATATTTTATGCGAAAAAAGAAATTGTGTTTTCGCTATTCGTTAATTATGTACAATCGCCTTAAAAGAAGAATATGCTTTTTTGATTCTAAATTAATAAAAAAGAAGTACAGGCGTTTTTGGACACGTGTAAGTCTTTATGGTTTATAAATCCATATTCATGGACATTTTACTTAATAAGGTTGAGGCGTCGAACTTCTCGAATGTCGAAGTGGCGAAATTGGACGATGACTCATTTCCAATGCAATTGAACAAAGCTAAAGGGTGTAAAATGGGTTAATACTACGTATATTTTCGTAGTATTGAAGCCAGATATAAACCACATTATTTTGTGGTTTAATTGTAGTATAGGTTGACACACATGTAGTATAGAATACTAATGTGGTAAAGAAATCCTATGTCTGTCAGCGGTATTAGAAACAAAAGGGCGCACCATTCCCATGACATGGGTACCAAATTTAAGAAGTTGTGGAAGTGGGAACACAAAATATAATGAAATATCTAGAAACACTTTTTGAGACACGCCCCAAAATGGTCATACGACTACTTTTTATACACCACACGATATGGGTATCAAATTAAAAGGATTATTGAGAAGGAAACTGAGACTAAAGTATAGTAACTCCAAAAAAATCTAACAGAGATTTATTCTGACTTTATCGACCTGATAAAATTAAAAAAAAAATCGAATTTGTATGTTTTCTTCGTTTTGCATTTTCTGTGACCGATATATGACTTTCTATATATACACTTGAGCAGTCGGTTTTTGATACTACTTTGGCATGACACACTAATATTTTTGTTTTTATTTTCGTGTAATAAAAAAAATGGAAAAAGAAAAACTTTTTAGCATAATTGTTAATAATAACAACAAAATTGCATATTTTATGCGAAAAAAGAAATTGTGTTTTCGCTATTCGTTAATTATGTACAATCGCCTTAAAAGAAGAATATGCTTTTTTGATTCTAAATTAATAAAAAAGAAGTACAGGCGTTTTTGGACACGTGTAAGTCTTTATGGTTTATAAATCCATATTCATGGACATTTTACTTAATAAGGTTGAGGCGTCGAACTTCTCGAATGTCGAAGTGGCGAAATTGGACGATGACTCATTTCCAATGCAATTGAACAAAGCTAAAGGGTGTAAAATGGGTTAATACTACGTATATTTTCGTAGTATTGAAGCCAGATATAAACCACATTATTTTGTGGTTTAATTGTAGTATAGGTTGACACACATGTAGTATAGAATACTAATGTGGTAAAGAAATCCTATGTCTGTCAGCGGTATTAGAAACAAAAGGGCGCACCATTCCCATGACATGGGTACCAAATTTAAGAAGTTGTGGAAGTGGGAACACAAAATATAATGAAATATCTAGAAACACTTTTTGAGACACGCCCCAAAATGGTCATACGACTACTTTTTATACACCACACGATATGGGTATCAAATTAAAAGGATTATTGAGAAGGAAACTGAGACTAAAGTATAGTAACTCCAAAAAAATCTAACAGAGATTTATTCTGACTTTATCGACCTGATAAAATTAAAAAAAAAATCGAATTTGTATGTTTTCTTCGTTTTGCATTTTCTGTGACCGATATATGACTTTCTATATATACACTTGAGCAGTCGGATCTTAAGCATTTATTATATAGTAAATTTTCATTTCAAATATTTTTATAATTAAGATATATGCCTTTTTCTTTAAAGCAAAAAATATTATTTAGCAGCAAAGTAACCATATATTACCAAAAGGTATAAACGCAATTAAACTAATTTCCACC
Source organism: Linnaemya tessellans (assembly GCA_951800035.1). Taxonomy (NCBI): domain Eukaryota; kingdom Metazoa; phylum Arthropoda; class Insecta; order Diptera; family Tachinidae; genus Linnaemya; species Linnaemya tessellans. The sequence goes on from OX637532.1 coordinate 74,641,840, forward strand.
CAATTAACTCGCCGAGCAATGCCGGGTGGGCCTGCTAGTATATATATATATATATATATATATATATATACATATACTATATATATATATATATATATATATATATATATATATATATATATATATATATATATGTATGTATATATACCTATATATATATATATATATATATATATATATATATATATATATATATAAGTGAACGAGTTTATTTGGCTTTCAGAACAGAACTAACTTTATTCATCCAAATTTTATTTTATACAATCGTTTTTCTTAGCCTAAATACAATTTTTGCTTATTATTTAAATTTAATAAAATCAAAACAATTTTGTTTACTCATCAAAATAATATTAAAATTGTGTGAAAATAATTGTGAAATAAAAATATGCTTGTTGGCTACTTAAACTAGGCTGAAATTTGATTCTTTTGTTTTTGTTGTTAAGTGTAAGAATTATTGAATTTGAATTTACGTGGAACATAAGAAGTATTCACTAATATAAGAAGCATAATTGGGGTATTCACTAATGTGTTAACTCCCCCCTTCCTAAGTATTAGCGTCCCGCTAATTAGAAATTTATGGATAATTTATTTTTATATCGGGAAAATTTGTAATGGGTGGAATTTGGAGAACTCCCCCGTTATTTCTGCATTTTGGATAGAGCTTAAAAGAAATGATAATGAAAAACCCTATAAGAACCATTAAGAAGTTAGAACTAACGAAAATAAGGCCCTTATGAGAAATATCTTTTACATGTTTAATATTGCCTAGATGAAGGTGATGGAGATACTGCAGGTCTAGCCTGACTTCGTTTTCAGTCACATTGTTTTTTAATATTGGCGGGAGTATTTGATAAGATGTTGTTTGCCAATTCGAATAGCTGACGTTATTTACTGTAATTGTTTCGTTAAGAAAGTTTATAATAAAAGTGCCATTAAGCGCTTGGGAGCTATTGCCGTAAGTTAAATTTCCTATAAAATTTGTTACAAAAAGTGTTCCTTCTAGTACGAGTTCCGCCACATGTTGTTTTTCAATCTGGTATTCGCATGATGCTGCTTCGCCTTCGAGTATTCTCGCAATACAATTGTCCTTACCTAATTTTTCTATTTGATTTTGTTTGCATATTGCAACGCCGTCGACTTCCAGGCATTTGCCAACAACGCCGTATTTTTCTTTTTGGGAAATTAGTATGTTTTTATATTGAAGAAAAATTCTCTTGTTATTTTTAATTGTTGACCGTAGGACAACGTTATTGTAGAGGGTATCTTCGGTTTGCGGAATAGAAATAATATATAGCAAGAGTGAGTCCTTTATAACCATTGAAGGCTCTGCGAATTGCAAGGCTTCAAGTTCGTTTTTGTAAGGGAGTGTATTCGTTTGTGATAGGATATTCACAATGTCACCTTTGTTGAGCAAATGCGAATGTACTATATTTCTTTTGGCCAGCTGGCTTGCCATTACTATCTGGGCTATTTCTTCCTTTATTAATCCGAGTTTGTTAAAAAGTATTTGCGCGTTGCTTAGTGTATTATCCTTACTGGATTCTGCAACTATTCTATTATAATTATCTAAAAGGCTATTTGTAGTTTTGATTAAGTATTTGTTTACAGAATACTGCTTATTGTTGTTTTCAATAACATCAGTAGTTTTTTCCAAAATTTTGTCCCAATCAGTAGCGTCAGGGTTTCCCGCTATCCATTTCCACGCGGATCCTATCCAGTTAATGGAGCGTTTATTTTTGGATAAGTTTTTCGTCTTGAGTTGGTCCAGTAGATTTTCTATTTGTTCGAGTTGGTGCTCCATTTGTAGTCCTAGTGATCCAGTTTTCTTAGATTGAAGATGAATAATGGGTCTGATTTCTGCAACAACCTTTTCGTATTCTTTTAGATCGATTGTGTGGATTATCCTATAGTTTCCCTTGCTTATTTTTCCAGTACCTTGTTTAATTGTAACAAGTGGATTGTTGTATTCGTAGATGTTAACCGTTGCGTGTGTCCAGTCGATTAGGAGCCTGTAAGAAAAAAATTATTGGTTTTTTAGATGGGACTTGTGAATTTTTTTATTATCGGTTGTTGTTATTGTGACGGTATTGTCCTTCCCGACAGTTTGCTTTATAAAAATAGGTTTATCTTTGCCTTTTATTTGTTTGTTTTTTTTAAAGACAATGTCCCCTTGGCTGTATGCTCTAGGCTTTTGCTTCTTTGCGTTTTCTCTATATAGTCTAATTTTTTGGTTCCTAGCAATTTCATTGCGTAAGTCGTTGTTTACTATCGCTTTAAAATCGCTTAATTTTTGATAATTTATTCTTTCGGTTCGCCCGAAGAATATGTCCGCTGGTTTCTTCTTAGTGACGGAATGAACCGTATTGTTGTATCTATCGACTGTTATGTTTAATAATTCTTTAAGTGTAAAATCCGGGTACTCCTCTTTTAGGCATCTCAGCATTTCAACAATTGTTGAATGGACTCTTTCGATAGTTCCGTTTACCTCACTCTTTTGAGGAGGTGCAAGATATGTCTTAATTCCAAGTCCTTCAATATAATTTAGAACTATTGGGCTTATGAAACTACTCTCGTTATCCATTACTATTGTGTTTGGTGCGGAAAAGAAATGTAGTAATTTGATGATCTTATCTCTGATGTGCAGAACTGATCTATTTTTTATATGAAAAAATTTTGTAAACTTTGAAAATTTATCCACGCAGGTTATAAATTTTTCGCCTTTGATTTCTAAAATGTCGATATGTAGAATTTCTGTCGGGTATGAGGGAATTGGAGTAGGTTGCAATTCTGGGTTTGGGGGGTGCCGGTCGTACTTGTTTTTACTACAAACTTCGCAAGACTTTGCAAAGTCTTTAACTAACTTGGCCATTTTTGGAAAATAGTATTTTTCCAAAATTTGCTCTTTATTCTCGGCAAAATTCCTGTGCGCGCGTTTGTGTTCGCTTTGAATGATAGCGAATTGTTCCTCCGGATCAACTATATCCTCTACCAATCTCTGCGTTATTCTGATTTTAAATTTAGAAAAGTGTTCCGTGTATACCTTTTGTAATATTGTGAGCTTTTCTTCTGGAATTTTTATGCCGTTTACTACGTTTGGGTTTAATTTGCTTTTTAAAGCCTGAATAAGCCTTTTTTCGTTAAGGTTTTCAAGTCTTACGTAATGCCGTTGAAATTTGTCATGAGGGACCTCCATATAATTTGATTTCATTCCGTTCATAAATATTATTTGGTTTCTGTAAACATTTATCGGAGATTCACAATGATGTATTAGCAATGCACCGTCCTCTTCAGCGCTATGTTGGGAGCAATCGTCTGTTGATGAGAGTGTGTTTACTTCCGTTGGCAAGCGGGATAGGGCATCAGCGACAACATTTGTTTTGCCTGGCTTGTATAGCAGTTTATAATTATATTCCTCTATCCTGGCCTTCCATCTTTTGAGTTTTGCATTATTGTTGGCATTACTCAATGCAAAAGTGAGCGGCTGATGATCGGTGAGAATTTTTATTTCCCTAGCTCCATATAAGTAAGAACGAAGTTTGTCAAGAGACCAAACTATAGCTAACATCTCTTTTTCTATTGTAGAGTAGCTTTCCTCGGTTTGGTTTAAAGATCTGGACAGGTATACAATCGGTCGATCTTTTCCGATATCTCCTTGTGAGAGAACGGACCCTATTGCATAATTGGAGGCGTCGGTGGTCAAAATAAAGGGCTTCTCAAAATTAGGGTATGCTAAAATTTCTGATGACATCAGTAGTTCCTTTAGGTTCCTAAATGAATTTATGGCATTATCATCCAGGCTAATGTTTACGCGTTTAGATTGGTTCGCCTTAATTTGAGCATTTACTCCACGAGTTAGGTTTGTCAAAGGTTTCGCTACGGCAGCAAAATCTTTTATGAATCGCCTGTAGTATGAGGCTAATCCCAAAAAACTTTTTAAGTCTTTTAAATTCTTTGGGGCTGGAATTTTTTGAATCGCCGCTATTTTACCTGCATCCGGTTTAATGCCATCCTGGGATACTGTGTGCCCCAGGAACTCCACACTAGTTTTTAAGAATTTTGATTTTTCGAGGTTTACTTTTAAATTTGCTTTTCCCAATAAAACGAATACCTTCTTTAAGTTTTTTATGTGCTCGTCCCTATTCCTTCCAAAAACGATAATATCGTCTATATAGACGTAGCAAGCTTTTCCCAATAGTGGGTGTAGTACGTCGTTTATCATCCTTTGGAATATCGAAGGGGCATTCTTAAGGCCGAAAGGTAACCTTAAAAATTCGAACTTGCCATTGTTTGTCGAAAATGCCGTTTTCTCTATGTCCTTGTCCTTCATCCTAATCTGGTGAAATCCAGAGGTCAAGTCTAAGGTAGTAAAAAACTTACATTCTCCCAGACCAGAAAGCGTTGTGTTAATATCCGGTATTGGATAGGCGTCTGCAACAGTTACTGCATTAAGTCGTTTAAAATCAACCACAACTCTGAACTGTTTTTCACCATTTGGTTTCGGCTTTTTGGCGACAATCCAAAGGGGTGAATTATAGGGGCTTTTGGATGGTCTAATAATCCCATTTTCTAGCATTTGGTTGATTTGACTTTCCACCTCGGACTTTAAATGACTTGGATAAGGATATGATTTTGTGTATATTGGTTCGTCAGTTGTGGTCCTGATCTCTGCACGAATGTTTGTTTCAATCACACCTTTATCAGATACTGGACCAAATAATGCACGGTGTTCGTTTATTAAATTCTCTATTTCTTTATCTTCATGTTGTATTGTGTTTATACTGTTGACTTGTTTAGAAATTTTTGATTTAAGTTTAATTATAGAGCCATTATAAAGCGTCAGCGTGTTATTTTTCCTGTCTATTACTGCCTCTAATTGCCTAAGTGTGTCGTCACCAATGATCCCATCGAAAGACTTCAATCCGGGAAGGACGAAGAAAACCAAATTTTTATCTATACCGAGTGTTTTAAAGAAGGTGCCATAAATTTTATGAGTAATTGGAATTTGGCCTGTCACCGATTGTATTTTAAAAATGGATTTAACGGGTTTAGAATTTTTTGAAAATGTTTCTGAAACAAAGTTTTTGTTGGCCCCTGTATCGATCAAAAACTTATAAATTTTGTCATTTTTTGAGCGTACTTCTAAGTAAGGAACGCTGGATAGGCGTCCATCGTAAAATTTAATTCATTTAGCCCAAATTCGTTGTCCTCCTCATAGTAATTATCTTCAGAAAGGTCTTCATTTTCCTCGTTTTCTCCACAGGAAGGGTATTGCTCCTGACTGTCTATAGTTTCCGTATTGAAAACACGCTGTTGTTTTCGCGGTATATTTGCTGAGTTGTTACCAGAATATGGCAATGGCGATTTTTCGGGTCTGTTAATATAATTAATTTGTCGGGATCTTATTGAAGGGTCTATTTCCATTGGTACCGGTGGTTTTGGTTGAGTAGGCCTAGGAGGTGCCATATTTTGTACGTGAGGCTGAATTGGCGTGTTGTATATTCGCAGTTTTTCATGGACATTTAGTGGTCTTTGTAATACGTGTGGCTTATTTAAATTTGTATTTTTATTCATTTGATTAATTGGCGTGGTGACGTTATTATGGTATCGTGGGTGAATGGTGTTATTTCTAAAATTTAGATTTTGGAACTCCAGACAGGAGGTGTAAGCTTCAGGCAAGGTTCTAGGTTTCTGAATAGTTAACATTCGAGAAACATCGCCATTTATACCTCGTATAAAAACATCTAAAGCCCTGTTTCTGTAACAAGATATTAAGGCTTCAATGGTTTCTATCGAGTAATTGTCGGTTTTTAGTTTGTTAATAATTAGTGAGAGTTGGTGATTTACTCTAGCATAAAATTCGTCTACAGTTAAATTTTTTTGACGCATAGTACTGAGTTCGTATTCTAGTGTTTGCAGATCTCTTTTGTCTGCATAGTGCAGAGACAGACAATTTTTTATTCTGTCCCAGCTCTCATCAAATATGTTATATGAGATGAGGGCTGTGTCAGCTGGTCCCCTAATCTTTTGCCTAATATGTTGCAATATTGCTCTATATATTGGTTTTTCCTTTACAATCTCATAGTCCTTTAATATAGACTCTACACTATGGACCCAGGAGATATACTGAACAGGGTTACCCTCGAAAATTTGTAAATCCCTTACGCAGTCTGGGAGTTTACGTATATCATCTAAGTCTTGTGCGGTTTTAGGCAGGGCAAGATTTGATTCCTCAGTGGGAGGATTTCCTATCTTAATTTCTAATTCTATTATCTTTTGTTCCCAGTCAATCATCCTATTATTTAACTGTTTGACCTGCTCTATTTGTGCATTCAGTGCACCAGTTAGTTGTGTAATTGCTTCTCTAATTTGTTCCATTGTGTGTGTGTGTGTTTTCAAAAATATTTGTAAATTTAATATACTTTTATGCAATCTAATTTCACAGTTCGGGAATAAATAATATGTTTATTTGCAATTATGTAAAAATTTTCTTTGTTAAAGAAAAGGTGATTGGTTGTTTTTTTTTTTTTGAAAGATATAATTTTTTCATGCAATTTAATTTTAATTTAATTTAATTAGTTAATTCTTGAAAAATAAAATTAATATACTTTTTATACGATTTAAGTTCAATTTAATTTGAATAATTAATAAATCTTTAAGCAGTAAAATGAGTTTTTAATTTCATAATAATTTAATATATTTTTAATAAAATTTTATGGTTAGCTTACAGTAGAAAGATCAGCATGCTGCTTGTACGGTCCGTATTTATCCTGTTTGAAGTTTGAAGATCTACTAGGGTACGGCTGACGTCACTAGTAACTGATTTGTTGAGTCTGTCTGATATGCCTTTTTGGTTGATCCTTCCGCTTATTTTCTTGATTTTAAAACGGTAGTTCAGCTCGTTGTTTGATCAGGGTTTTACCTTTGTTCCCGCTTATTTTTAAATTTGTAAAACGGTACTTTCACTAAGGATTTCTTTTTTTGAGTTCTATGATGGTTTAGCTTGTAGCTCAAACTTTTTAATTGATCCGCTTGTATTCAAAATGTTTTTCAATTTAAACGATTCTTTATAAAAGTTTTTTCCCACTAGCTTGTTTTTTTTTTTTTTTTATTTTGTTCTTAAGTGTCTGTACCTCAACTTTTTAATTGTCCGCTTGTGTTTTTTTTGGAATGTTTTTTCCTTTTAAAACGGTTCTTTATAAAAGTTTTTTCCACTAGCTTGTTTTTTAATTACGTTAATGCTGGTTTATTTTTCAGCCACTTGTAATTATTTATCTTGGCTATTGGTTTTCAAGGAACGGTTAGTTGAACAATTTTATTTTGTTACACTAAGACACTTTTAATATTTAACCGGGTATAGCTTTTTCACTTTCTTCGGGCGCCAGTGAACGAGTTTATTTGGCTTTCAGAACAGAACTAACTTTATTCATCCAAATTTTATTTTATACAATCGTTTTTCTTAGCCTAAATACAATTTTTGCTTATTATTTAAATTTAATAAAATCAAAACAATTTTGTTTACTCATCAAAATAATATTAAAATTGTGTGAAAATAATTGTGAAATAAAAATATGCTTGTTGGCTACTTAAACTAGGCTGAAATTTGATTCTTTTGTTTTTGTTGTTAAGTGTAAGAATTATTGAATTTGAATTTACGTGGAACATAAGAAGTATTCACTAATATAAGAAGCATAATTGGGGTATTCACTAATGTGTTAACTTATATATATATTTGTATATATACCTATATATATATATATATATATATATATATATATATATCTATATATATAAAAGAAAGTCGTGTTAGTTACACTATTTATAACTCAAGAACGACTTAAGCGATTTGTTTGCAAATTGGTGGGAATTTAGCTTAGGGTCAGGAGATGGATATAGGATACCAAAATGGCGGATAACCCAAAGATGTGGGCCATTCCTTTTTATCCACCACCCCCATGATATGGGTATCAAATCAGAGCGATTTTTGAAAAAGAAGTATAAAACATAATAAAATTATTTCAAAAACGATATGGTGGAAGCTTTAAAATAGCGGAGCACTACTTTTTTCCATCCACGGGATATGGGTATAAAATGAAAGGGATTTTTGAGAACGAAACATAAAATATAATAAAACCTCAGGGGTATAGACAGACATAGGATTTGTATACCATGATATAAATACTATGGTTTTTGATACTACTTTGGCATGACACACTAATATTTTTGTTTTTATTTTCGTGTAATAAAAAAAATGGAAAAAGAAAAACTTTTTAGCATAATTGTTAATAATAACAACAAAATTGCATATTTTATGCGAAAAAAGAAATTGTGTTTTCGCTATTCGTTAATTATGTACAATCGCCTTAAAAGAAGAATATGCTTTTTTGATTCTAAATTAATAAAAAAGAAGTACAGGCGTTTTTGGACACGTGTAAGTCTTTATGGTTTATAAATCCATATTCATGGACATTTTACTTAATAAGGTTGAGGCGTCGAACTTCTCGAATGTCGAAGTGGCGAAATTGGACGATGACTCATTTCCAATGCAATTGAACAAAGCTAAAGGGTGTAAAATGGGTTAATACTACGTATATTTTCGTAGTATTGAAACCAGATATAAACCACATTATTTTGTGGTTTAATTGTAGTATAGGTTGACACACATGTAGTATAGAATACTAATGTGGTAAAGAAATCCTATGTCTGTCAGCGGTATTAGAAACAAAAGGGCGCACCATTCCCATGACATGGGTACCAAATTTAAAAAGTTGTGGAAGTGGGAACACAAAATATAATGAAATATCTAGAAACACTTTTTGAGACACGCCCCAAAATGGTCATACGACTACTTTTTATACACCACACGATATGGGTATCAAATTAAAAGGATTATTGAGAAGGAAACTGAGACTAAAGTATAGTAACTCCAAAAAAATCTAACAGAGATTTATTCTGACTTTATCGACCTGATAAAATTAAAAAAAAAAATCGAATTTGTATGTTTTCTTCGTTTTGCATTTTCTGTGACCGATATATGACTTTCTATATATACACTTGAGCAGTCGGATCTTAAGCATTTATTATATAGTAAATTTTCATTTCAAATATTTTTATAATTAAGATATATGCCTTTTTCTTTAAAGCAAAAAATATTATTTAGCAGCAAAGTAACCATATATTACCAAAAGGTATAAACGCAATTAAACTAATTTCCACCCAATTAACTCGCCGAGCAATGCCGGGTTGGCCTGCTAGTATATATATATATATATATATATATATATATATATATATATATATATATATATATTTATATGTACGCGCGTTTGTAACAATGGTTACATATGTTTTATTGTTAAATATGTGTATGAAAATAGCTTCCCTTTGCAATGTATTAATACTAATAGTTGCAATTATACTTAGTGTTTTATATATTTGTGCTAATATTTGTTTAATAATAACTAAGTTAGACACAAAATGTTTAACATATTCAAAAACTCAACCAACAGTAGATGAACATTAAGGCGGCGGCTCAAGAAATTACAAAATTGTGTATGCGGCCTAACGCCGCACTCGAAACTAGCAGGCCCACCCGGCATTGCTCGGCGAGTTAATTGGGTGGAAATTAGTTTAATTGCGTTTATACCTTTTGGTAATATATGGTTACTTTGCTGCTAAATAATATTTTTTGCTTTAAAGAAAAAGGCATATATCTTAATTATAAAAATATTTGAAATGAAAATTTACTATATAATAAATGCTTAAGATCCGACTGCTCAAGTGTATATATAGAAAGTCATATATCGGTCACAGAAAATGCAAAACGAAGAAAACATACAAATTCGATTTTTTTTTTAATTTTATCAGGTCGATAAAGTCAGAATAAATCTCTGTTAGATTTTTTTGGAGTTACTATACTTTAGTCTCAGTTTCCTTCTCAATAATCCTTTTAATTTGATACCCATATCGTGTGGTGTATAAAAAGTAGTCGTATGACCATTTTGGGGCGTGTCTCAAAAAGTGTTTTTAGATATTTCATTATATTTTGTGTTCCCACTTCCACAACTTCTTAAATTTGGTACCCATGTCATGGGAATGGTGCGCCCTTTTGTTTCTAATACCGCTGACAGACATAGGATTTCTTTACCACATTAGTATTCTATACTACATGTGTGTCAACCTATACTACAATTAAACCACAAAATAATGTGGTTTATATCTGGCTTCAATACTACGAAAATATACGTAGTATTAACCCATTTTACACCCTTTAGCTTTGTTCAATTGCATTGGAAATGAGTCATCGTCCAATTTCGCCACTTCGACATTCGAGAAGTTCGACGCCTCAACCTTATTAAGTAAAATGTCCATGAATATGGATTTATAAACCATAAAGACTTACACGTGTCCAAAAACGCCTGTACTTCTTTTTTATTAATTTAGAATCAAAAAAGCGTATTCTTCTTTTAAGGCGATTGTACATAATTAACGAATAGCGAAAACACAATTTCTTTTTTCGCATAAAATATGCAATTTTGTTGTTATTATTAACAATTATGCTAAAAAGTTTTTCTTTTTCCATTTTTTTTATTACACGAAAATAAAAACAAAAATATTAGTGTGTCATGCCAAAGTAGTATCAAAAACCATAGTATTTATATCATGGTATACAAATCCTATGTCTGTCTATACCCCTGAGGTTTTATTATATTTTATGTTTCGTTCTCAAAAATCCCTTTCATTTTATACCCATATCCCGTGGATGGAAAAAAGTAGTGCTCCGCTATTTTAAAGCTTCCACCATATCGTTTTTGAAATAATTTTATTATGTTTTATACTTCCTTTTCAAAAATCGCTCTGATTTGATACCCATATCATGGGGGTGGTGGATAAAAAGGAATGGCCCACATCTTTGGGTTATCCGCCATTTTGGTATCCTATATCCATCTCCTGACCCTAAGCTAAATTCCCACCAATTTGCAAACAAATCGCTTAAGTCGTTCTTGAGTTATAAATAGTGTAACTAACACGACTTTCTTTTATATATATAAAAGAAAGTCGTGTTAGTTACACTATTTATAACTCAAGAACGACTTAAGCGATTTGTTTGCAAATTGGTGGGAATTTAGCTTAGGGTCAGGAGATGGATATAGGATACCAAAATGGCGGATAACCCAAAGATGTGGGCCATTCCTTTTTATCCACCACCCCCATGATATGGGTATCAAATCAGAGCGATTTTTGAAAAGGAAGTATAAAACATAATAAAATTATTTCAAAAACGATATGGTGGAAGCTTTAAAATAGCGGAGCACTACTTTTTTCCATCCACGGGATATGGGTATAAAATGAAAGGGATTTTTGAGAACGAAACATAAAATATAATAAAACCTCAGGGGTATAGACAGACATAGGATTTGTATACCATGATATAAATACTATGGTTTTTGATACTACTTTGGCATGACACACTAATATTTTTGTTTTTATTTTCGTGTAATAAAAAAAAAATGGAAAAAGAAAAACTTTTTAGCATAATTGTTAATAATAACAACAAAATTGCATATTTTATGCGAAAAAAGAAATTGTGTTTTCGCTATTCGTTAATTATGTACAATCGCCTTAAAAGAAGAATATGCTTTTTTGATTCTAAATTAATAAAAAAGAAGTACAGGCGTTTTTGGACACGTGTAAGTCTTTATGGTTTATAAATCCATATTCATGGACATTTTACTTAATAAGGTTGAGGCGTCGAACTTCTCGAATGTCGAAGTGGCGAAATTGGACGATGACTCATTTCCAATGTAATTGAACAAAGCTAAAGGGTGTAAAATGGGTTAATACTACGTATATTTTCGTAGTATTGAAGCCAGATATAAACCACATTATTTTGTGGTTTAATTGTAGTATAGGTTGACACACATGTAGTATAGAATACTAATGTGGTAAAGAAATCCTATGTCTGTCAGCGGTATTAGAAACAAAAGGGCGCACCATTCCCATGACATGGGTACCAAATTTAAGAAGTTGTGGAAGTGGGAACACAAAATATAATGAAATATCTAGAAACACTTTTTGAGACACGCCCCAAAATGGTCATACGACTACTTTTTATACACCACACGATATGGGTATCAAATTAAAAGGATTATTGAGAAGGAAACTGAGACTAAAGTATAGTAACTCCAAAAAAATCTAACAGAGATTTATTCTGACTTTATCGACCTGATAAAATTAAAAAAAAAAATCGAATTTGTATGTTTTCTTCGTTTTGCATTTTCTGTGACCGATATATGACTTTCTATATATACACTTGAGCAGTCGGATCTTAAGCATTTATTATATAGTAAATTTTCATTTCAAATATTTTTATAATTAAGATATATGCCTTTTTCTTTAAAGCAAAAAATATTATTTAGCAGCAAAGTAACCATATATTACCAAAAGGTATAAACGCAATTAAACTAATTTCCACCCAATTAACTCGCCGAGCAATGCCGGGTGGGCCTGCTAGTATATATATATATATATATATATATATATATTTATATGTACGCGCGTTTGTAACAATGGTTACATATGTTTTATTGTTAAATATGTGTATGAAAATAGCTTCCCTTTGCAATGTATTAATACTAATAGTTGCAATTATACTTAGTGTTTTATATATTTGTGCTAATATTTGTTTAATAATAACTAAGTTAGACACAAAATGTTTAACATATTCAAAAACTCAACCAACAGTAGATGAACATTAAGGCGGCGGCTCAAGAAATTACAAAATTGTGTATGCGGCCTAACGCCGCACTCGAAACTTTTAAACTTCGCCCTCTGTAAGTGACATTGAAAGTTATATAGCATGGTTACAGTATTTTCATGGATACAACTGGAATGAAACAGTTTTTCATAACATGAACGGGAATCGCATTTTGTGTAAATGTGAAAAGTGTTATGAAAAGTTGTTATGAAAACGAAAATGAAAAGTTTTTTTTCATTTCACGTTTTCACAGAACCAGAATTGACCCCCTGGTTTAATAACAGCCTCAAGGATCCAATTGATCCCCTTAGGGTTGATACCCCATTTGAGGCCTACTGCCCTTTTGCATGTATAAATAGCCACTAAGTCCTTTTCCGCTCTCGCCTGTATGTTCTGATTCCATGATAGCTTACTATCCAGAATCCCACCCAGGTACTTGGCGGTTTTAGAAAGTTTCAAGGAGGTGCCGTTAAGCTTTGGGTGTGTAAAGCTATCGGTCTTGTACCTCCTAGTGAAGAGCACCAACTCAGTCTTGGCTGGGTTGATGCCGAGCCCACAGCTGACACTCCACCTACTCAGCAGAGTCAGCGCAGGCTCCATACACTGAGATATAGTATCGAAGTGCTTACCCGATATCGCCACCGCTACGTCATCCGCGTACTCGACAGTCATAATCTGTCTGCGTTCTAGACTTAGCAAAAGCGAATTAATGGTCAGGTTCCACAACAGAGGTGACAGAACACCTCCCTGTGGAGTGCCCCGATAGACTGCCCTATATTCAGTGACATCCCCAATCGAGGCCCTGACTACCCTGAAAGTTAGTAAGTTTCTAACAAACCGGCTTAATTTGTTATCAATCCCTACTGCTACCATCCCATTGATGATGGAGTCGGGGTTGACATAGTTGAAAGCACCCTCTATGTCCAGAAAAGCCCCCATAGTAAATTCCTTATACTCAAGAGATTTTTCTATGTGACCCACTAGAGAATGTAGTGCCGTCTCCACAGATTTGCCTTTAGTGTAGGCGTGCTGTGATTTAGAGAGAGGCTCATTCGGAATGGTCATTCTTAGATGAATATCAATTACCCTTTCTAAAGTTTTGAGTAAAAAAGAAGTAAGACTTATCGGTCTGAAGTCCTTAGGCTTGGTGTGCGACGTCTTACCCCCCTTCGGGATAAAGACAACCTTGCACGTGCGCCAAAATATAGGTATATATGCCCTCCTAAGGCATTCACTGTAAATTACCGTGAGCCAAGGTAAGACAATGTCCGCATTTCTCTGTAGATCCGCTGGAATTATTCCATCTGGTCCCGGAGATTTGAACGGATCGAAGCTGTGTACAGCCCAGCGGAGCCTATCCATATTCAATCGAGTTGTGACTGCGCCTGCCGTAAAGCTGCCATCGACAGTGCCTGTTAAAGGTGCCGCCTGGCTGCCAGGAAAATGAGTGTCGAGTAGTACGCTCAGCGACTCTTGACTACTCACGGTCCAGCTACCACAGGGTTTCTGTATGTAGCTGGGTACAACTGGTGCGGTTGATAGCATCTTACGCAGCCTGTTGGTTTCAGATGAACCCTCGACATTACTGCAGAAAGCCCTCCAAGACCTCCTTTTTGCGCTTCTGACAAGATGTTTAAAGCGATTCAACGAGGTTTTGTATGTCGACCTGTCGCCTGATCGTTTAGCCTCGTTGAATAGCCTGCGACATTCTTTTCGTTAATGTGCAACTTCCGGGCTCCACCATGGTGGTTTGACCCTACCCCTGCAAACCGTTGGTTTGCAAGCCACATTAGTGGCACAGCGAAACGATTCACTTAGAATCTCCACAGCAGAGTCAATGTCCCCAATATTTCTAATAGTTGGAGTCGTCGATAAGGAGTTGCAGAGTACATTGTTCTGTAGCTCCCAGTCAGTCTTCTTCCTGTTAACTATAGGATTAAGTCTACTTTCACCTAACCCTATGTTAAAGTCAATATAGCGATGGTCGGATAGGGAGCAGTCGTCCGCAACCCTTCAACCGCTAACCAGATTGGTGTGCTCTGCACTAACCAATGTTACATCTAAAACCTCTCTACGGTTAGACACAATAAAAGTGGGTTCTGAACCCCTGTTGACAATTTCAAGATTATTATTTAATATGAAATCAAAGAGACACTCACCCCGCTCGTTAGTATCGCTACTACCCCAGGAGGTGTGGTGTGAGTTAGCGTCAGCACTTATTATTATAGGCGTCCTCGTGCTTATCGCCCTGGACACAATACCACGCACCTTGCCATTTGGTGGACTGCCCTCGTGATCATGCGCCATATAGCTCGAGACCAGCCAAACCGTACCGGACGGGGTCTCCAGAGCAGCTGCTACAGTATCCCCATCACTGAAATCAGATAGGATAAAGATACGCAAAGAGTTTTTAGCCAAGATACAAGATCTAATATTACCTGTGCCTTTGGCAAACAATAGCTTATAGCCCTTCAGTGTCAGTCCATGAACCCGTCCTTGGTGGACCCAGGGTTCCTGGACCATAACCAGCTTCTTCTTCCTCAATACCACCCGGAGGAGCATTGCAGCGGATGCTGCTTTAGAGTGGTGAAGGTTTATTTGCGTCACCTTCACCATCCGGTAGCGCATTGATAGTGGTGTTGACGTCCTCTTGGCTGGATTCCAAGATTGCGTCAGTGTCCTCATCCGCGACCACCATCCGTTCAAAGAAGCCACCCACCAAGTCAGAGACTGAGTGGGTGTCCTCTTCCCCGGATGAGGCTACGTCCGACACACCAGCAGCTGCGCAGTCAGCAGCACCGTCGGCAGCACCATCCCCTCGGTTGCGGTTCTTCTTGGCATCGGTCCGGTAGAGGCGCAACAGAATCGTACTGAAACAGTAGAAGATTTTGTTGCCCCTCTTACGGATCGGTGCCAAAGATTCTTTATTAAGAATCAGAACCACCTCCCTTTTAGACCTCTCGGGTGCATTCACCTTAGCTACCTTCCGGTCATGGGTGGGTAGATCCGGGTTGCAGTCCTTAAGGATCTCTTCGGGGATGAAGGTTCAGCGGGGACTATGGTCAAGGCTCTTGGTCTTCTGGGTATGTCTTCCAAGGAAACCACATCCAGCCTAGAGCCTTCCCACACCTCGCCTTTTTCAACAGAGACGCTGAGCGTTCATCCGTGCAGGCCATCAATTTAACGCAGTGCTGGTGCCAGCCAGCATCAACGCATTGAGGCGGCGGTCCCGGATTCTCCTTGCGGATCTTTCAGAACACTCCCGCCAGTTTTTGGTTCACCAAGTCCCACCTTGCACGGGAAATGGCGCCATCTGACGCATCCCTGTCGATTATGGCCCTTATGAGATTGCCTTTGGCGATTTCACTAAAGGTGCCCTTCGAAGGGATGTTCTTAGGACGTTTTGCCCTAGAAGCCCTAGTTGCATCGTTCTCCTCTTCCGAACGTTGCCGTTTAGGCGCCGCAACCGTGGCGGGTGCGGGGTAGGATTTTGTTTGCAGCCTCGACACATGAGCCTGTGCCCACTTTAGAGAGGCTGCCTGCTTTTCAGAAAGCTGGTCAAACGGGGTCGCACCAAAGTGCGAAATAGTTCTTAAGGCGGAGAGCCTCGCATCGTTGTCCCTGCGTGAAGCATTTTTGCGCGAAGGGTTAGATATGTTTTTGCCGGGATTGGCAGTGGGTGACGCAGTACTGCGGCTAGAAGTAATCCTCTTTGCCTTTTCCTGCGCTTTGGAGGCGACGGGTTTGGATGGCTTAGACCTTTCCATTCCCTTCGCACCCGAAGAAGGGGGTTTTACCGTTTTACCGGTAAGGACCTGAGCAGCTTTTGAGGTACTTGGAGCGGAAGACAGAGGTACCTCGCTGCTAATACTAGGGCAGCCACCCGTTGCCGTGTGGTTTGCCCCTTTCTCAACAGCAATCAGCCCGGTTAATCCAGGCTGATTGCCCACCACGTCAGTAGTCCGCAGACTGGTCGGGCCTGATGTGGACACCCGGCCAGCCTGAGCAGCAGTAGCTTTCGATTCACCGCGGCCTGCTACTTGCGCCGCGGGAATAGGGTCCCCGGAGATTATTAAGCCCCTAACCGGGTACGTGGGGCTTGGCTTATTTTTTTCCATTTGGTGGGTTGATTGGTGCATTTTATACCTACTGCCAGGTTAAAAAGCTGCCGACCCACCTGGATACAGACGCAGACCATCAGCCGCCCAAAATGGGATACAGACGCTGATGGATTTAGACATGGTCCATTGGACCGAGAAACGGACTGACTCGATAGCCGCCCCATGGGGAAAAACAGATGCTATCGAGTCCGGGGAGGGTGGTTCTTGGTCGGTACTTAGTTGTTGGCCACTCTGGCATGGGTGACCCTACCAGGGGCTACTGATAACAGTTGTCCCCGCCAGTACAGACCGGTCAACTAGACCTAAGCCTCCACATCGCGACAAGATGACCACCAGCGTGCAGGAATATCAACCATTAAAAACATTAAAATTTTACAAAATTTTTGGTTAAAAAAGTTTTATTAAAAATAAACAATATGTGTATCACAAATTCAGCTTGTGTAAAACTAATTAAACATACAAAACACAAAAAAAAAAAACAATTAAAAAAAAATTTGAGATATTCCGGCATGTGATGGAAATCGCTAATCGCATGAAATAAAGCGTTTTCGATTTGAAGTCACAAAATCGGTGTGCTGGACTTAGAAATCGCTCAAAATCGTTCAAAAAAAATTGGCGTTTTTCATGTCGCATGTGATTCGACAATCGTGCGATTCACAGCACATACATGATTCATTACAAAACTTAGACAAAAAATAACATATATACACACGAGTATATGTATATAAGCTTTTAGTTTTTTAACAACTAATGCGTTGAGTAAGTCACTGGACATTCTATTTCTCCCCTTCGTTCCAAAATGACCAGCAAGAGAAAAAACTCTTTCGCTTTCCACCGAAGTTGGTTTTATGGTTAAAAGAGCATTATACAGGTTTTAAATATTTCTTGTTCTATTATTGCTTACTTCATACATATTTAAATCTTTATTAAAGTAGTTAAGATTATTAATTTTCCGATATTTCGGCTTTGCCTTTGCATTAGTGATAGCATTCTCCAATTTTTTTTTGAAAGTAACATCAGCTCGAATTTCTGTGATATCACCATCACTACTAGATTCTTCAGCATCTGAAGAACAGTTCATAAAAAGTCGTTTATATATATATTCTGCATATATTTTTATACAACTTTTTGATATAGTCGAATCCAAAATATAATTATTTGTTTTCAAATAATTTAGTAAACACATCATATTTTTGTTATGTCTTTCGTGTACTTTTGGTTTTATAGTTTCTTTAATTTTTCTGGATAGTAAATTATTAGTTAAAGATAACTGTTCAAACAAAGTTTTAATAATAGCATCAGCTATTAATAGATTTGAATCACGTCTGCTAAGAGCTTCAACAGCATCTTCTATTGAATTTAATACCTCCACTAAATTTTCTAGCAGCTGAACATGACTTTCAATCCACAAATTTGCACAGTTAAAATCAATTAACGTTTTCATTATAGCATTTTTTGCTTTTAAAAATAATTGAATCATAGTTACCATGCTGTTCCATCTAGTCTTTATTTCATGAACTAGGTGAACCTCTTTTCCAAACTCTTCTTTTGCATAGTTTTCTAAAGATGCTGTTTTGAGTGGACTCTTTTTAAACAGTTTAACGATTTTTCTAGTATTCTCCACAGCTTCTCTGTAATTTTCTATATTAAATTGAACAAAAAAGTTAGTAGGCATATAAATTATAATATTAAATTTGTTTTATTGAACGAAAATTCGCAAAATATAAAAAGTTTTGTATATTTTACGATGGTAGATTGATATGGTAGATAACTTACCAACAACTTCATACGCAGTGGAATCATCGTCATTGTCACTTCCTTCAGTATCGTTTATAGAATCACAAGAATTTGTTTTTACATACAAAACCTCTAACACAGCCAAATGTATGGCATGATTCCAACAGAAAAATCCTTCGGTTGGGCTCTCTGAAACAAACCGCTTCATTACGTTCGGGCCATCCGATATTGTGGCAACTATGTGATGTTCAAAATTTAAACCAAATTCTTTAAGTCTTTCTTCAACAATATTTATTATTTCTTTTGTGGTACATCTTCCGGAAATATACACCAATCCTAAATTATGAAAGGAATCAGTACCAGTTAAGCATATATTCATGTATCGCTTTTGGGAAATGCTGGTCCACTCATCCAATATAAGTGAAAATCTGTCATTAATTGCTACTTGAGTAGTAATTTGTTTTATCATATTTTCTTTAACACTTTTATAGTACTTAATAATAAGATTTTTGACGTCCGTTTCATTTTTTGGCAATGGCGTATTAAGTGACGAAAAACTTTCACAAATGAAAGAGCTTCTTGTAATCTTTCTGATGGACATTCCGTCTACGGCAGCTAATTTTAACACTGTTTCATGTATTGTGTGCACTTGCATATATTTTTTAATCGAAGATTGGTTTGGTTTTTTATGCACAATGCCATTGTTCTCTTCGACAGTCTCATTGTGTTCAGGTAACACCTTATTATTTTCTCGGTCAACTGCTGTTGGAGTATCTAGTTTTATTTTGTGTACCATTTTAAGGTGTCGGATAAAGCCACTGATGCTGCCTCCTTTGTGCATAAGCCTTTTGGGACAAAGTTTACATTGACCTGCATTGTCTACTTTCGTAAAATATTTCCATACTCCAGACATGTTTACCTTTAATTAGTACAATTAATCAGAAATCTAAAAAGTTGTAAGTAAATACTAACTTCCAATATTCTTAAATTGATTTTAAGTTGCTAAGGTCGCTTTAGTTTATGTTTTTTTTTGTAAATTTTATGCAGAATGGATTTTCTTGGAATTAAGTTAAAAAATGGTTGATGTTTGTTAAACAGCTGATTTTTTCTTTTTTTCAGTAATGTCAACAATTTAAAAGCGCTTGTAAAAGCAAATATCTATTTCTACGGTTAAAAAATAATACAAATCACTTTGAGCAACTGAAATTTTGTTTTAAATATTCTTTATAAAACAAAACACAAAACAAATTATCATGTATGTGCTGTGAATCGCACGATTTTCGAATCACATGCGACTTGAAAAACGCCGATTTCTTTTGAACGATTTTGAGCGATTGCGACCTCTAGCACACCAATTTTGTGACTTCAAATCGAAAACGCTTTATTTCATGCGATAAAAAATATATTAAAATAAAAAGTACATATATTAAAATTAACGTTTATTATGTAAAATCGCTTATTTTATAAAATTCCCGGATTTCCCGGGAAAAATTAAAAAATTCCCGGGAATTCCCATCAGAAATTTCCCGGGAATTCCCGGACCCCAAACACTAATTATTTTTCAAAAATTTTTCTGTATCTCTTACATTATTAAGAATAAATTTATCCCTATTATTTAATTTCATCTTATTCATTTGGTCATCTATTATAGACGTAAATCTTGCTCTTGCTACTTCTTGTTCTTTCCTTCCTTCTATTTTCTGAACTAAGTCTTTACCATCTGATATAATTTTTAATATAGGAAATTGATCTTTCTTTATTTGTAGAGCATATTTCTTCCCTAAAGAAAGAGTTCTCTGAATATCAGTTGGAATATCTTTGTCCGTTTTGTTAATGAACCACTTTTTATTAAACCCTATGCCTAATTGTCTTCTTTGTAAATCACTTAAATTATCAAATTTCTTTTTATGTACCTGTTTAATGTTATTATTTAAAGAATTTGCTATGCTGTCTTCAAATTCCAAAAATCTCTCCATTTCCTCATTAATCAAAAATCTTCTTAATTTGTGTTCTATAATTAATATTTCCCTTTGAGAATCCTTAAGTAGCTGCACTCTAAAGCTTTTGCTGGAATTTACGTTCATATTTTGCAAAACATTCCTGTTGAAAAAATCTTGTTGTTTAATATTACGTGAATTTTGATCGTACAGCAAAAAAATGAGTGAGAAATAAACATAATTTGTCCTATTTTCAACAAAGTACTAATTATTATGTAAAAATTGTCCCCTTTTAAGCAAGTGTGTTTAAAAACTTAGACACACTTACTTTAACTTAACTTAACAATACGAAAAATTTTTAAAATTAAACATATATATCCAAAAACACAACAGTTAATGTAATAAAAGCAACTTTTTCATAAAGAAGAAGCATCACAGAGTTTGTATTTTATAGCATTTGGCGTGATATTTTCTGTGAAGGAAAAATAGATACAAGTTATATTTAAAATATTTATAAAAAAAGGTATAAACAACATGATAAAATGCCAAGTTTGTGAAAAAGAATTTCAATGTTTATACCATTTGCATTTATACGGCCATAAAGATGAAAAAAGCAATGAGTCTAATTAAGTGTTTGTTTCCAAGATGCGGAAAAAATTTCAATAATTATATATCGATATAAATATTTTTATTTTAGTTTGTAATATGTACTATGTACGTTAATAAGTAATGAAATACTAGATATTTAATTTGTTTTTACGTAAGTTTTGACATCTTTTTAAAAAAAATATAATTTTAAATAATAATTGTACAAGTGCATTTTATTTAATTATATAGGATTAAAATTAAACATATATGTATATACCTCAAATAGGGGGAAACTAGACACAATATGTTTAAAAGTATTAAACATCTTTTGTTCAATATTAAACATATTTTGTTCAAAAATCCACAAATTGTTTGAAAATATATGTTGTGCAATTTTAGATCAATTATGTTCGGAAAAGTGTTGCCGACTATTATTGAAGTAAATTTCCACAAAAGTGTTTTAGAGTGTGGTGTCTCTCCTTAATTGTAAAATTTAAAATTCTATTTTGAACAATTGCCAAATATTTTGAAATGGGATTTTATATCATCCTTCTTCTAATCTTGCTCAAGATTAGAAGAAGAATTTCAAGAAACAAAAAGGATGAAAATAAGTCTGAATTCATAGGAAAGAAGAATTATATTAATCAAAATACCTTGAAGAAAATAGTTTAATTTTTGAAACAAAATGAACTACTCTTTGTTTAAGAAAAATGCGGAAGTAAGAAGAGTTATTAATAGGTACAAGAAAGTGAGAGACAAAATTATTAAGTTTAAAGCGTATATAACATTTCTTATTCGTTCCCGTAATGCAGGTATAGTTCCAAATTTTGTAAGGACAACGGATGATACAAAACCCCATTTCAAAATATTTGGAAATTGTTCAAAATAGAATTTTTAATTTTACAATTAAGGAGAGACACCAGCTACTTAAGGATTCTCAAAGGGAAATATTAATTATAGATCACAAATTAAGAAGATTTTTGAATAATGAGGAAATGGAGAGATTTTTGGAATTTGAAGAGAGCATAGCAAATTCTTTAAATAATAAAGTTAAACAGGTACATAAAAAGAAATTTGATAATTTAAATGATTTACAAAGAAGACAATTAGGCATAAGGTTTAATAAAAAGTTAAACCTTAAGTTAAAACGGACAAAGATATTCCAACTGATATTCAGAAAACTCTTTCTTTAGGGAAGAAATATGCTCTACCAATAAAGAAGAATCAATTTCCTATATTAAAAATTATATCAGATGGTAAAGACTTAGTTCAGAAAATAGAAGGAAAGGAAGAACAAGAAGTACCAAGAGCAAGATTTACGTCTATAATAGATGACCAAATGAATAAGATGAAATTAAATAATAGGGATAAATTTATTTTTAATAATGTAAGAGATACAGAAAAAGTTTTGAATAATAATAGAAACATACTTGTTTTTAATGCTGATAAAAGTAATACAGCAGTTGTAATGAATAGAATAGATTATATTTCAAGAATGAAGGATATTGTAGAAAATACTTCAGCATACAAAGATTTAGAAAATGATCCAAGAAATAAGAGACAGAAAATAAATAATGAAATTGTTGAAAGACTTTTTAAATTAAAAATAATTACTTTGCATGAAAAGACAAATTTGAAATCAAACACATCAATTGCACCAAGATTATATGGATTACCAAAAATTCATAAAGATAATTTCCCATTAAGACCAATTTGTTCATTTATGAATTCTCCATCTTATCAACTTAGTAAATATATTACAAATATCTATAATATTAAGAACTCATTATAATTTAGGAAAAAAATAGAGAATATTAAAATATATAGTAATGAAATATTAGTGTCATTTGATGTTGTTTCATTATTTCCGGGTATACCTATTGAATTGGCAATTAGTATTATAGCAGAAAATTTTGTTAATATTGAAGGATTTACTAATTTAGATAAAGATTTATTTTTAAAAATACAGTACAACTTCGACAGTCCGGACATGCGCCAGTCCGGTCACTCCAATAATTCGGACGCTTCTACATATCGGACAATTTAAAATCTTTGCCTCTACAATCCGGACAAATATTGTTTATGCAGGAACAAAAATTAAAATTAAGGGGTTTCCCGTTTTTAACTCGCATGTTTTGTTATTCATACTTTGATTTACATTTTGCACTATCATTGCTTCAGTTTCGTTTTATTCTTTCGGAAGAGTGTTTATCTATTTTCATTTCAAGTGCCATGTTTTTAAGTAATAAACGCAAACATAAAACGCTAACCTTAAAGGAAAAGTCTGATATTTTACAAAGTTTTGATGAAGGAAAAACTATAAGGCAGGTTGCAGAAAAATTCCATTTTCCTAAATCAACGATTTGCGATATTAAAAAAAATAAGGAGAAGATAAAACAGTTTATTTCTATTACAAATAATGGGCCCGGTAACATTTGAATCAAAATAATGTAATAAACCATTTTCGTATTATAATTTGTTTTTAGGAAATAGAAAAGTTATGAAAAACGTAGAAAATCCAGAGTTAGAGGAAGCGCTTTACACATGGTTTTTGCAGCAAAGAACCAATCATATCCGATTTCCTCAGAAATTTTAAAAGCAAAGGCCAAATTCTTTTATGTAAAGATGACGGTGAAGGACGATTTTTCAGCGAGCTCAGGCTGGTTAGATAAATTTAAGTCACGACATGGTATTCGTTATCTAAAAATTTATGGTGAAAAAGTGTCCAGCGATGAAAGCGTCGTAGAGCCTTTTAAAAAGAAGTTTGCTGAAATTCTTGCTGAGATGGATTTGAGTGAAGAGCAAGTTTATAATGCAGACGAATCTGCAGCTTTCTGGACAGTTTTGCCTGGTAATACATGGGTGCATTCAAAGGAAAAGTCAGCTCCAGGCAGAAAAATTTCCAAAGACCGTGTGACATTTATGCCATGCTCAAATGCTGCGGGAACACATAAACTGCCTCTTTTGGTTATTGGCAAATCTGCCAATCCAAGAACCTTTAAAGGTTATAATATTCCAGTGGTATATAAAGCAAATAAAGGATGGATGTCAACGTCAATTTTCTTCGAGTGGTTCAGAAACCATTTTATTCCAGAAGTAAAAGGGTTTCTAGCACAGGTTAACAGAAAACTCAAAGCATTATTGATATTAGATAATGCTCCTTCACATCCTAAAGCGGATGAAATTAATTTTGACCCAAATTTCAAAGTTCCTTTTTTACCACCAAATTGCACGGCAATCTTACAGCCTATGGATCAAAATTTAATACAAAACGTAAAGGTTACTTACAGAAAACAATTACTGCAACATATTTTATCAGAAATTGATGATGATGCTGTCGACGTGGTTAAAGTTTTAAAAATGTTTAACCTTAAAAATGCTGTTTATTTCTTGGACTTAGCATGGCAAAGTATTAGTGAAAAAAATATTCAGAAAAGCTGGTCTGCATTGTGGCCAAGAACTGCATCGTGCTGGGATGATATAATACCGCTTCAGGAAATCCATTCGAAGTATGATTGGAGCTATGAATTTCAGTAATGACATAAGTGAAGAAGATATCAATGATTGGACAACTGGTGCAAATGAATTTTCATTGGAATTTTACAATGAAGAAATAATACAACAGGCTAAACGAAATGAATCGTCAGTGCTGCTTACGGACTCTGAAGACGACTTTGTAGTAATGGATGAAAAAACAAAGATATCTAATGGAAATGCAAAGAAATCCATTTCAGTTTGCGTTCAGTGGGCTGAGGAGAATAATTTAGATATGCAGGATATTCTATTGTTAAAGAGACTAGAGCAAAAAGCACAAATCAACCATCTCAACAAAGTTAGTCAGCACAAAATAACTTCGTTTTTTACTAAATCATATTATGTATGCACATATGTATGTATTTAATTCACTTACACCATTTTAATAATTTAATATATTAATTTAATGTTTCCTTAATAAATCATAAAACAATGCATGTACGTATGTATGTATGCATGTGCATATTTTATTTACTCTATTTCATTATTTTCACCTACTATAGTCCGGACAACTCGTTAATCCGGCCGAGCTTAAAACTATATGTGTCCGGATTGTCGAAGTTGCACAGCACTATCTTTAAATTGTCGTGATTCAAATCACTATACAGATTTTGAAAATATATCCATTTTAAATTCTGAAAATAGGTATAGACATCGCTATATGTTAGAAATGTTACAGATAATAAATGTACCATTAGACAAAAGAATTTAAAGCTGACACTGACAGTGTAGCACAGAATTATAGACATTTGATTTACAAAAATAGATTATTAAAATAATCATAGGGTAACCTAGAATGTGTTCATATTTTATTAATTATTATATTCATTTCCTCATTTTTCAAATTTCAATTTTCATAATGTAGACAGGAAAGAAAAAAGTTTCAATTCTGAAATGTTTTTAATACATATGTATAAAAAATTTTTTCATTCATTTTCAATTTTATATAAAAACAAAAAACAACAAAAATATTTAACTTTATATAATTTAAAATTTTGTTATTGTTGAAATATTATAAATAATTTTTAAATTGTTATCCTGAAGAAAATATCCAGAGGATATCGAAATATTGATATAATTATAAAATAAATAGTTTTATAGTTATTATTTTATAAAAATAAGCCTCAACCTCAATATTAATTAAAATAAAATTAAAGAAAATGTGTTAAGCAACATTTTTTTTAAATTGAATTAAGATTTATAGGCTAATTCTTCGAAATTTGGTTTTAAATTTCAGAGAGACATGATAAATATTCAAGCCACAAAGCTATATAATATAAGCATTAAACTCAACTGTGTTCTCCAAACCAGTTTCATTTGACAGAAACGTAAGTTCAAACAATATTTGATCAGATAAATAATACCGGATTTTTTTAGATCGCTTGTTTCGAGTTTTTTCAATCACGAAATCTCGCGAACGCATTAATAGATTTTGTGGCGATCGAAGTGGTTTTTAAATGTGAAGAGCTGGTTAGTTATTGAAATCGATCGGAAAAACCGCTTATAATTTATTCCAAAAATAAAATTTCAAAAAAAAAATGTTGTTTTATTGATATTTCTCGAAATCTACCAGTTCGAACCGATTCCAGATCAAAAGTTATAAGCGGGTCCTATACGTACAAACACGAGTTATGTCCAGTGAATCAATGAACCTTTGCAATATTATTTGGGTTGACGAACTTTTGTACTTGAATTTGTCAACTTTGTATTTATGTTAAATTTGTATTTCAGATTGTGGATTGATGACATCCGATTCCCCTACAGCAGCATTGTTGCTTGATCGCCAATAATAACACTTTGTGTATGTATGTATTGAAATGTTTAATTGCCTAGTAATAAGAATCACTATTCGATTGTCGATATTTCATTTATTGGATTTATGTTGACTATGCACTTACATATGAGCCGCTCAGTGCACACATAGATTAACTCCACTTTTTGAAAAATCTTAAATTTAAGTGTCAAAGCCCTTGGTATAGTCATAACTTTTTATATTTATAATAACATTCCTGAATAACAAAGATTAGCACCGTTAAATGGCAAATTTTTTTGGCCATTGAATAATAAGTAATTTATTTCAGAAGCCATTTCGATTAACTCCATACTCTAATGTTAATCGTTTCAGTAACTCTGTATCTGTTCTAGGCGTTCATCGACGCTTATTTGTTTTTAAACAGCCGAAGATGCCTCTCCCTCTCAATAATATTCGTAAAAAAATCGCATAGGTAAACAGATAAAAAGAAGAGCAATGAAAACGGTAGTTAGTATAGCAGTGATCTTTCACCCTGAATGTTACTGTGTACTTCTTCTTTTCAACATTACTCCCAGATTGTTTTTAAAGAAATAAATATTATACCGTTATAATCAAGATGAATGAGACTAATAATGTGAGTTAGGAAAGCAATGATGATTCTTCAATACGATTTATCAACAGAAAGTCTGGTCCAAGAATATAATTTTCCTCGGATTCATCGGATTGCAACAGTACAAACCCAACAAACACATTGATTGGGAGGAAAAGAAGTCGTAATCCTGTTAAATGGATACGAAATTTACAAAAGCATAACAGGATAAAAGGTTTGGCATACAGGAATAGGGGAGGAAAATTAATACCTGCAAAAACATTTGTCGATATACAATGCAGATGCCGTGAAAATTGCAATAAAAACATGAAAGCATTTTATAGTGTATAGTTTTATAGGCTGCCATGAAAGCATTTTATAGTTTACATAGTCAACTTGACCAAAATATTTTCTTAAGAAGTTGTATCAAAGTTAACAAAATAAGAAGAAGGCGCCCTACGAATGAAACTAAAGAACGAAGATCACATTCGTTTACATATTACTTTAAAAGAGAGACTTGATATTCCCGTTTGTAAAAAATATTTTACAGACACTTATCAGGTGAGTGACGAGCGGATATACGATTGTTGTTCTCAAGAAGAAGTTACATCTTTGGTTGATAAACGCAAAGGCCGCGTTGCAAGCAATAAAATAGATGATACTGTAAGTTGATCAAACCTTTCAGTAATCTCTCTTTAAAATAAAAACACGACTCGACTTCTTTGTTTGATTGTTTTCTCCAGACTGGTTTTCATTTATTTTCTGTACTTATCTATCTACAATACCGTGTGTGAAGCGAATTCATTTACTTGAAGTACGGGGATGGAAATCCCTTACACCTCCCCTTTTTTTTTTATAAAAAAAGAAGAACCAAACAAGGGGTACCGGCTTGTTTTTAAATTATATTTAATTATATTTATTTATTGACATAAAGAAAAAGTTAGGCCGCAATTAGTTAAAGACATTTAGTCAACAATAATTATACAACGCAAACAGGGCCAAATAAAAAATAATCTCATACGTAATATCGGGAAGCTTGCCGAAACGCACTTGGTTTAATTTATTGACACAAAAACTTAAATAATTTCCACACCGACTTACAAATCATAAGATGAAGGGCTTTTTCAAACACATTGAGCTGAAATACAACAACTTAACCTGCAGAACTTTAAAAGATTACTGCAATGAAACAAAGAGATTGGTACAACAACAACAGCGACTAAAATTTCTTTTATCATCGAGGACATATGGTATAATGCCAACTCATATTAATAATTATACGACACATATCAAAAAGTCATTTCAATGCAATGACATAATCAAAAAATTAATGGTAGTTGAAAATAATTTCCATCAAAAACTTTTGAATTTAGAAATTTCGCAGACTTCAACCAACATCCAGATCATCAAACGAAAAGTGTACCAACTAAAAGTAGGATTGCGAAATATGCTGACAGAAGAAGACCACATCAACTTCATATATCAACAGGCAGAAAGATGTAAACACATACGAAATAAATTAATCAACACTCACAGCAATAAACTAAATACACTCAAAGAAAAATATTTTCAGAAACATGGTTTCGTAATTAATGAAAATTGGTTTGTTAATAAAACCACGTTAGATATACCACAAGAATGCAGATGGATAACATCTTTGGGGAGAAAGTTCTCGTTACCTATAAGACAAACAAACTTCTCGCCTTTACACGTTATTGCTGATGTGGAACAGTATATACAGACTATTGGGGAAAATATGGATAAAGAATTTATTAGAACTCAGCTAGGTACCAATATTTCAAAATACAAAAGAAGAATCCGCAACACACCTAGAGAAAAATATATAATAGCAGCGTATGAAGAAACAAAACGATTTTTTCGTAAGAACAAAAATATAATTTTAACACAATCTGACAAAGGTAACAAAACAGTTATAATGGAAAAAACTGATTACATGAACAAAATGAAATTGATGTTAGAAGACAAAAGCACCTACAGAGCCATGAGAATTGACCCAACGGAGGCAATTTGCAAAGAAAACAACAAGATGGTCAATAGTCTGTATAATAATCAGTTTATAGATGCAACACAGAAGAAATGGTTGCATTGCTCAGCTGCGGTAGCCCCCAGAATTTATGGACTGCCTAAAATTCACAAAATAGGTATACCCCTACGTCCAATAGTCGCCTCAACTAATGTCCCTTGCTACAAATTAGCCAAACACATTGGCAAACTTATTAAAAATATAATCTCACCTGAATACAATATAAAAAATTCTAGTCATTTAATGGAAAAAATACAAAGTATAAAACTTCAAGAAGATGAGATTATAGTATCGTTTGATGTAATATCATTGTTCACGAACATTCCAGTACACATCGCTATAAATAACATAATGAAGCACTGGAACAAAATTCAAACAGTTACAAATATTCCTAAGTCACAGTTTAAAAAAATTCTTCAGTTTTGCTTAATAGACAACAACTTCTTCATGTATGATGGAAAGACTTATAAACAGATATTTGGTATGCCAATGGGTAATCCACTGTCACCTACCATTGCTGACGTAGTTCTCGATAGCTTATTGGACGAAGTGTTAGCGGAATTAAATAGTAAGAACATTACATTGAAATACATAGTCAAATATGTAGATGACGTATTAGCCATTATTAAATCTGACGACAAAGATGAAATTCTAAAGGCTCTCAACAATTACCATCCCAAAATCCAATTCACAGTTGAGATAGAAAACAACAAAAAGATTGCTTACTTGGACACATTACTAGTAAGAAAAAATGACAGAATCGTATTAGATTGGTACACCAAGGACATTGCATCGGGCAGACTTATGAATTTTTATGCTACACAACCAAAGTCGGAAATAATTAACACAGCTCGAAGTTTCATTTTTAGAGTTCTAAATATTAGTGACGAACAATTTCACACCAACAACATCAACAAAATCATAACAATACTTAAAAACAATAGTTTTCCACTTAGACTCATCAATAAATTAATATACGAATCAAAACAAGTAAAAGTAAATAACAACAATGAAAAAGACACAACAGCAACAAAAAATGTTCACAGTGTAACTTTCATACCAGGTTTAACAGACAGTCAAAGTTTAAAAACAATATTACAAACAACAACAACAAATAATGTACAATTTGCATTTAAACCTAACTCTACATTGAACGCAATATTTACGAAAATCAAAGACAAAGTAGACATAAAACAACAAAGCAATGTAGTTTATGAAATTAAATGCAAAGGGAATGATCAACAAAACTGCTACTTAATATACATTGGAACAACAAAAAGAGCTTTAGAGACAAGAATGAGAGAGCATAGCAATGATATTTTAAAGAAAAAAGAAACAACAGCATTAGCCAAACATACTCTAGAAAGTGGTCATATACCTGATTTTAACAATGTTAAGATATTAGATAAAGAAGAAAAGGGAAGAAAAAGATACACCATAGAGAGTCTTCGTATACAACAAAATATCAACAACACTATGAACTTGAAATAGGACACAGATAACATCAGCACAATTTACAGAGTAGCTTTAAGTAATAAATAGATGTTAAAAATGTAATTCTGATAATTTTGAATTTTTATTTATGTTTTTAAATATGTTTTTAATATATTTTTGAGTAATTGTAAGTATCGATGTTAGATTACTTTGGTGTGTATGTATTGTAATTATTTAAGTTTTATTTTCAATTTCAAATAGACAAAACCCTTGAAAAAGTCAACAAAAAATTGACGAAACGTCGGGTAAAATATGTAATAAAAGGAATTTTTATTGACATAAAGAAAAAGTTAGGCCGCAATTAGCTGAAGACATTTAGTCAACAATAATTATACAACGCAAACAGGGCCAAATAAAAAATAATCTTAATTAAAGTATATTTACATTAATTAAATTATATTTACATTATGTAGTAAGAATTTTAACGAACATTTATATTGCTATATTAAATTGAATTAAGATTCATAGGCTAATTGTTCGAAATTTGTTGGCTTGAGCTACCAAAATAAATTGGAAAAACGTTCACATGTACCTAAGTATAAAAATTCAAACCAAAAAAGTTTGAATTAAGTATGATGGAACAAAAAATTCAGATAAATGGGACATGAAGAAAAATAATAAAACGGCAACACGGGTATTATAACAATAACATGTTAACATCAGGTTGATACAGTTCTCGGATTCTTTTTTACAATCAAATTTGTGTAAATAGGAACTGTTATCAAATTCAACTAAGTCACCTAATAAGTGGTGACAAACACAATACACAATATGAAAGGGTTGCGTCTTTCGAAAATAGCTGTTCTGCTCTGCTGTGTAAGTTGAATAAAACTGATGTTGACTTTCCTTTGTGCCTTGGAATATTTATCATGTCTTTTTGAGATTTAAAAAAAACAAATTTCGAACAATTAGCCTATGAATCTTAATTCAATTTAATATATTTACATTATGTATATTATATTTACATTAATAAAATTATATTTGCATTAATAAAATTATATTTACATTCCCTCCATCCTTTTCGGGGGATTTATTATTCTTCTATATGAAATATTTTATTTGTTTTAATATAATAAAAATAAAACTTTGTTGTTAAATACAATGATTTTGACCTTTTTGATATTTTTAAGTGAATTTTTGAGTTATATATACTTACACAATTCACCTAAGACCTGGTTTTTGAATTCGGTTCCTAAATCGGATTTGATGATGTTCATTGAACCATAAGTCAATATAAACTTTTCGAAAATTGCTCTGGCAACAGTGTCCGCACACTTGTCCGGTAAAGGTATAGTAACCAAATATTTCGTTAAATCGCACATAAGAGTAACAGCGTACTTGTTTCCGAATTTCGATTCCGGCAGAGGGCCAATTGTGTCTACAACGACTATATCGAAAGCTTGTGTTGGTGTGGGCGTTAAAAATAGGCTCTCTTTATTTCCTGGTTTTACCTTGCTCAAATTACATTTCTCACTGTTTCTCACAAAAGTAGCTATATATTTCGATATCTTTTTCCAAAAATACTTTGTCCTTAATTTGGCAAATAATTTCCTTCGTAAACAATGACCTCCTAGGAGTGGATCATTATGATAAATGGTCATTAATATTTCTTTCTCATTTTTACCAATTATTTGATCAATAGGATCTGTTAAAATAACCTCTAATCTTTGTAATATTTGCATACCATGGTCTTTCAATTTTTGTATATTACAAATTTTAAAGATTAAATCATCTTTAGGCCATTCTATTTTATGAATATTCTGACTGACGGCTTCTTTTTCAAGCCTCAAAAGCATCTCCTCTAAATTCAATGTCTCGTTATCAATCAGAATGTCCATTGATTTCAATCATTTGAATTTTTGACACATATTTATTCGCAATTTTATTAATTTGTTATTTACATAAAAAAATTTATATATTATTTTTGGTGTATTTTTGTCAAACTAGTGAGAAAACTTGTATAGGTATTCTAACTGTGGTAGAATCTGGTTTTCTTTGCTCGTGTTGTGTTTTCGATGACATTTCGCGGGTTAACACCGCAAAAACTCCCACATCTTCGTTCTTCAATTCTTCTACTGATATTCGCGACAATGCGTCAGCGGCAACATTGTCTTTGTTTCTATCAAGTTCTATCAAGTATGTGTATCATTATTCCTTAAGTTCATTGTTTTACTATTTTCTTTCACTAATAAGAAAAAAAATCATATATATATATATATATATATATATATATATATAGTTGTTTGCTTTTATTGACCTTTTCTTATATATGTATTTTAGAATGATTGAGCTCGAGGTCGTTTTTGTAAAAATCGTTATAATTTTTCTATTTTATTCGATATTTCGTCAACAATTTGTTGACATCATCAGGAATAACAATCGAAAATTAAAATTTTCTGTATAAATTGGTTTTGAAATATGACAAAAATTTTTTCGAATATATCTATGTTTTCAAAAATATTAACATAAAAACAAAAGCATATATACAGGCTTGTATATATTTATACATGTATACATCAATCCATACATGAACGTATACATATATGCATACATGAACATACACAACTACATACAAACATATATACACACCCATAGAGAGAGATACAAACACAATATGTGTATGTACATGCATATGTGTTTGTATCTCTCTCTATGTGTGTGTATATATGTTTGTATGTAGTTGTGTATGTTCATGTATGCATATATGTATACGTTCATGTATGTATTGATGTATACATGTATAAATATATACAAGCCTGTATATATGCTTTTGTTTTTATGTTAATATTTTTGAAAACATAGATATATTCGAAAAAATTTTTGTCATATTTCAAAACCAATTTATACAGAAAATTTTAATTTTCGATTGTTATTCCTGATGATGTCAACAAATTGTTGACGAAATATCGAATAAAATAGAAAAATTATAACGATTTTTACAAAAACGACCTCGAGCTCAATCATTCTAAAATACATATATATATATATATATATATATATATATATATATATATATATATATATATTAATTTATTATTAATAGTTTACATATAATTGCAATAATTAGATATATGTACATATATTTTAATCCCAAATACTTCAATTATATAACATTATAAATTTATATATATATGTGGGTTCTAAATCATTTGATTAAATGCTAATACTCGTACGTAGCTAATGCTGGCCATGTAGGGTTTTTTATTTCCCGGACTTTTTCGTTTCCCGGGAAAGCGGGAAATAAGAACGAATTTCCCGGGATCCGGGAATTCGCGGGATATTTTCCAAAAGTTTTAATATTCCGGAATTCATTGATTTTTATATGAAACTACGAGAAAAATTAATCATTACATCATTTTTAATTTTAAATTATGCTTTATTTTTAAAGTATTTTACAAACAAACGAGTTTCTAAAGAAATGAGAACAAAAAATAAAACAACTTAACAATTCACAAAAACAAAACTTTTCAATATAAATTAGGTAAAAAAGAGCAAAACTCATGTACATAAGTACGTACATACTATTAAAATATATGTATGTAGGAATCTTTTATCGAATTTTTAAGGAACCTTCGTATTTCAAAACTATTTTTAAAGTTATGAACATTTTTATAGACTTTGTTAAAAGTGGCTTTTTAAAACAGTTAATGCATTAATAGTTTCATCTGACAAACGGTTTCTTATTTTCGTAACAAAATTTTCAGTTATTGAAAATACTCTTTCGCTTTCGACAGAAGTAGGCCGAATAGTTAAGAGGGCGTTGTATAAATACTTATGGTCTATGGTCCTTTTTCCGCTGACTTCAAATAGTTTTAGCTGTTTTTTTATCGAGTGTTTTGTCGTTGAAATAGGCCTAGAAACTTGATTGGCTCTGTTGATAGCAGCGTTTAAAGTTTCCTCAAAAGTTTGCTCTTTTAGAACATCACTGTCATCTGAAACACATAATTCCCCTTCTTCTTCGTCATTGGATGCATCAAAAAGACGTTCATAAATAGTTTCTGCGTACGCAATTACAGCGCATTTTGGTACATATTGAAAAACATTACAGTTGCTTTTACTAAAAAAATTTGGTTATTTTAAATAATTAATTAAAAAGTACAATTTTTTTTCTCTTCGTTGGTGTAATGCATTAAACATTGTTTGCCCAAGAGCGGACGGAACCGCTTGATTTCCTTGCATAAATCGATTAGAATAGCATCAGCTGCTAATAAATTTGTGCTTCTTCTACTCAAGGCTTCAACGGCTAACTGAATTGGTTTTAAAATGTTAAGCATATCGTCTAACGAAGCTACGTTTTCTTCTTCCACATATCTCCCATTTCTAAATTAATAAGTGCTTTTTTGATTGATTTTTTCAAGAAAACAAATTTTTCAATCATAGGCACCATCGAGTTCCACCGGGTTACAATATCTAATTCAAGACAAATTTCCTTATTACATTCTGCCACCACATATTTTTGAAGTACGGCGTTTTTTGTTAGGCTTTTTTTAAAAAGTTTTACAATTTTCCTTGTAGTAGCCAAAACTTCTTTAAAATTAACATTTATAAAAAACTCATTGCGCACATTATTATGGAAAACGTCATCAAAATTATCACCGTCATACGAAGAATCTGATTCACCATCATATGCTACAGTTATTTTTTTTTGTAAAAAACATCTATTACGGCCAAATGTATGGCGTGATTGAGGCAAAAAATGCCAGCAACTGAGCTACTTCTAACAAATTTCTTCATAACATTGGGACCGTCAGTAGTTGTGGAGACTATGTGCTTTTCAAATTGTAAACTGTATTCATTTAAACGACTTTCCATTAGCGCTCTTAGCTCAGTAGCTCCACATTTGCCAGGTATATAAATCATTCCCAAATTAAAAAATGAGTGTTCATCACCAAATAATCAAATATTTAGGTATCTTCTGTTTTTGAGACTTGTCCATTCATCCATTGTTAATGAAAATCTGCCTTGTTTTTTTTAAATTTCATAGAAATTATTTATTACCTTTTGTTTCATATCAATATATTTGCTTATAAATAGCTGCTGTACTAAGCCTTCCGTTTTTGGTAGAGCCAAGCCTTGACGAGCCATTGATTCCCTTATAAACTCACTCCTGGTGATAGATCTAATGGAAAAACCATCCACTGAGGCTAATTTCGCTACGATGTCACATAAATCCTTCTTTTTTCCAGCATAAATATCTAAAGTAGTCTGCATTTTGTTTCCCTTTTCTTGCTTCTGATTTTTTGTTGGCTCTTGATCAAAGGATTCTTGGTGCCGAGACTTCAAATGGCGCAATAATCCGCTGGTACTTTGTCCTTTGCAGGAAATAATTTTCGAACATAGTGTACACATCGCTGTTTCATCATTTTTCTGTTTAAAATACCTCCATATAACTGATGTCTCCATCTAGAATAAACATATGTATGTATTAAACACACAATTAAAAGAATCAAGTTTATATCTTACCTTCGATCTTGAAACAGCCCAAACGTCGAATAATAGTTTTTATTTAAACACAGGTAATAACCAAATTCAGTTATGGTTTTCAATTTAACTAGAAAATAGAGTATGAAAAAGAATTGTCAAAATGAAAATCAAATTCTTCTTTTATATTTGGTCTTAAATGGCACTCACTCTGAATTGATATCAATGGAGAGAACCTGCATGAGACACGAACCGCAAGTAGTTATGTGAAAAAATTACTAATACACATTTATAGCCTTCTTTACTCTCCAACAACTTACATATGTAGATAATATTTAATGGAGAACGATGCCAATTTAAAGAAAATTGAAAATTTTTTAGCTGCAAAATCATCACTTTTTATGTACATAAATAGAATTTTAGTCCCGGGATTTCCCGGGGAAGCGGGAAAGGAAAATGAGTGATTTTCCCGGGAATTCCCGGGAAAAAACTCTATGGCCATGTAAGTTGATCAAGTTTACAGGTGTTTCGTTGCTGCTTGTGTTTCAGTAGTTTTATTTTTGTATGCTTTTATTGTTGTTTACTTCTATTTTTCTTTGCTTTATTTCTATTTAATTGTGTTCATATTATTTCACTGCTGTTGCAATATGCTCTTTTGATACAGTTAATTTTTATTCCTTTTCATTCTATCCCTTGAAATTTTTCACTTCTTGCTTTCAATTACTAGCGGTTTATGTTTTTTTTAGGTTTTTCGATTTTCAGCTTCTTTATATTTTGTTAAAACTGTACTTTAGCATTTTTCACTTGTGAAAAATTTTTTTTGCTCTGGATTTTCCCCACTAAAATTCAAATTTTATAACATTAATATTGTCACTTATGTTTTATAAATTTATGCCACTTTGTGTTTCCTTCAACAGTTCTTTCAAAATTCTTCTTTCAGTAAAAACATAAATTATATATCTGGTTTAATTTAAATTAATAGAATACGTGTTTAATTGTTTCAATATTTTATATGGAAGCACTTGATCAAAACAGGTTTGTTCACCGTTCACCATTGTCACGGTCGCCATGTAAGTTGATCAAACCTTTCAGTAATCTCTCTTTAAAATAAAAACACGATTCGACTTCTTTGTTTGATTGTTTTCCCCAGACTGGCTTTCATTTATTTTCTGTACTTATCTATCTACTTATCTATCTACAATACAGTGTGTGAAACGAATTCATTTACTTGAAGTACGGGGATGGAAATCCCTTACAATACAAATGTTATAAGGAATAAAAAGTCATTTCCAGGCTACATTAGTCACTACACCAGAGCTCATAATCCAAGACGATAATATATAAATCCTGACTTAAATATTAAGAAGGTGTATGAACTATACGTCACAGAATGTGAAAAGGAAAACGTAGCACCAGTGAAAGAAAAATATGACTGTGTGTTCTCTACAAAATTTAATTTACATTTTAAACAACCATCAAAGGATACGTGCCAAACTTGTGATGCTTTTCAAATAAAAATTCAATCTTCAGACGATGAGGGAATTAAGATGGCAAAAATTGAAAAGGAAACTCACTTAGAAGAGGCTGAACGGGCTCGCAGTCAAATGGCTGCCGGTCGAATGGCAACATCTGAAAAATTGTTCGTATTTTTCTTTTGACCACATCCGTAGCTTATTATAAGCGAAATTTTTATGTTTATAATATTGGATGTCATGAATTCAATAAAAATATATAAGCCACATGTTTGTTTGGCCAGAAACTGAAGGTTCTCGTGGGTCTCAAGAAATTCCATCTTGTCTAATAAAGTACACAAAGACTTACGCTGCAAACTTCGAAAAAATAATAACATATTCGGATTCGGGTACCGGGCAAAACAGAAATATTAAAACCGTTTTAAGTTTATTGAAACTTGTTCAAAGCACGGAAATCAAAGCTGAATCAATTGACATGAACTTTTTGGTAAGTGGACACAGCTATTTGCTCAATGACTCAGATTTTGCCATTATTGAGTCATGTGGGAAAAAAATCAAATCATTTTTTCAACAGATGATTGGTACTATATAATCAAAACATGTAAAAAGAAAGCGAGATATCATCTAATCTAACTGACTCACAAAGATTTTTTGTGAACAAAACCTTTAGAACAGTATATCATTAACAGAAAAGTAACCGTCACAGGGCTTAAAGTAAATTGGCTTAAAATACGCTGGATAAAATTAGAAAAGTCCAAACCCTATCTCATGCAATTCAAATCTGACTATAATGAAGATACAGAATTTCAAGCCATTAATATAGGAACATCTTTAGTGGGTAGACCGCAAAGTTTGAAAAATATAGATCAGACTTTACTATATCCTAAAGGTAGAACTGTGACAAGGGAAAAATGGAGAGACATGATGGACCTGCTAAAATTCATTCCTCCTGTTAAACACGATTACTATAAGAACATGTCAACAAATCGAAATGACGAATCCTCGCGTACAGCTGATGAAGAAGACATTATTTATAATATTGCTGAATCATCCCAAACAATAATGCCGCTAACATAAAGCTGCTAAGAATTAATTACAAAAATTATATTATAACAGCACTGCCAACATTAATTTTTATGGAAAAGATGTGTTAAAAATGTAAAGACTAAATTTAACTTTATTACTTTTTTCAGTTGCCAAATCGATTAACTCCACCAGTCACATAAAAACTGTAACATTACTGACGATTGTTTGTTGGCTATTCTTTCTTATTAATTTTACATACCGTTAGATGAAAGCTATATCTGCAATTATGCATTCTACATGTAATTGAATTCATATTATCAGAGGAATTTTAAAAAACAACAGAAACATCATTAGTAGGTCCAGTACCGATTTCAATCCTTTTAAAAGAGGTGGACAGAATAAACATATATACCGGAATAGATCGAAACTATGATGTGCCATCATTCATCAAAGAAATTGAAATCTTTCTAAGAATATTTCAAGGTGGCGAAATGGAAGAATATATTTATCAACGTTGAATACTTAAGAAGATACAAGGAGAGGCAGCAATCGTTGTAAGAGGCCTGACAGACCAATCATGGCTGAACGTGAAAACTGAATTGATTAAGGTATTTGGGGTTAAAGAAAGCTACACTCAACTGTGTCATAGAGCACTATCAATGAAAATCCAAGATGTAAGTCAATTGTACTTTAATTTAAAAATACTATTGGATAAGTTAAATACAAAATATGAACAAGATTCAAATAAATCCTTAGAATTTAACTCAAAGATTAATGAATCAATGACTTTTGAAACTTTTGTCAATAATATACCTCCGCATTTAGCAAGTATTATATATAGTCGAAGTATTAATTCTATTCGCGAAGTATATAATTGTCTACAAGAATATGACTAGAGTTGTACGGCTCCCGAATGAATTAATTCAATTGAATCATATCATTTAATTGAGCGAGGTGAATCTTTCACTTTACTGAGCGTTTTTAGCTCTTTTCTTTCACTAATTTCAGTTGATTCATTGATTCAGTTGTTTCATTGAATCTATTTCTTTCAGTAGCTCTTTTCTTTCACTTCTTTCAGTTGTTTCAGTAGCTCATTTCTTTCACTTCTTTCAGTTGTTTCAGTAGCTCTTTTCTTTCACTTCTTTCAGTTGATTCAGTTGTTTCAATTGCCTCATTGAATCTGTCTCTTTCAGTAGGTCTTTTCAATGCTTGTATGTCAAAATCTATATGAAAAAAAGGAATTAATTCATATAATATATAATGTGTGTGTAATATGATGTGTTATGTTGAATGTTTATATGTGTCATCTGTTCTGGGCTTGTACCTTCGCCGCAAAACTTGCCAACAGATAAAACGGTGTTACCAGACTGCTGGCGGCGCTGGTCTTATGGCGTTTTGCTCCGGCTCGAGCTCGCCGCCTTGGGTGGGATCTTGCCAGCCAGTCCAGTGAAACTACAACACGTATATATATATAAAAAAACCAGCTTAGTGGTGCAAGCTGTTGTGAGCACCAAAAGAATAATTCCTTTTTTTTAAGAGATAGAGCCCGAAACATACACACGTTTACTCCCTTTCAGTACACTTACACAACATACAAACCAAATGAAACCCTCTGGCGGCTGGACTGCCAGGAACTCACCTTCCCCTTAGGAACCTCACGGCTCCTCCGTGAAATCTCATTGGTCCGTACTGGATGTCCCAAAAACGATTCCTTGGCATCTTTCCTGTCAATTACTTACCGCATAAAATCAAATTAAAATGCCATGCTAATACACTACTAAAAAAATTCAAATTATAACAAAATACATATTTATTATATAAAAAAAAATTAATTAAGGAAAAATTTTAAAGTAAAATGGACAACAAAAGATATGTAATTATATAAAATTAGTTAAGGAAAAATTTAAAACAAAATCCAAAGCATAAAAATTCTAAAAAAAAAGGTGAACGAAATTATTTAATTCCAAAAAACAAAAGCAATTTTCTTCACATTTACTTTTAAATGACGCTAATTTTAAAATTTAAGTAGATGACCAAACTAAATTTAACAAAAAAAAACCGATGACTCCGTCCAGGTTACGGCCGTCCATACGTGGCGTGTCCTATTTAAATGTCCGGTCGTTGCAGGTACAAAATTCAAAAAAACTATATATATATATATATATATATATATATATTTAATGTCGACGAAAACTTGCTTAAGGAATCTCGGAACTTTGATACGATCGCGACTGTTCCGATGAGCTCACCTAACTTACGCGCCCTTTTTGCAAAAAAAAAAACACAACCGCGGCAAAAAGGAAAGTCCCGCGAAAAACTATTCCCTCCACAAAAAACCGCTACAAAAATTTCATACATATATGTATAAACCATCCGTCGCAGTTTCAGTTCTGTACGGGTAATAAAATAAATGGCACGATACCTGTTTGATGATATACGATTTCTTCGCTGCCTTCCCTCTTGGCTTAGTTATCTGGTACTTGCAGCTGCGTCTTCAACAGACCGTCTCCTCATCAATGTTGCTGTTGCCGTATTGCTCCAAAGTTTCCTGCTGCTTTCTCTTATAGGTTTTGTTCTCGATAATTGTAATTGTCTGTTTTTGTTTATATTTAAGTTGGATTTGGGGTTTTCCCTTTGTTTTTTTTTTGTTATATACATAAAAAGGTTTGTTTTACGTTCTTGTTTTGTTCCTTTTATTATATACACATAGATATAGTTTTTTCTTTGCTTTTCCTTTTTTTTCTTTTCAAAATTATTTCTTTCAGTTTTCTCACAGTTTCTATTATTTTTATTTTTTCTTTATTTGTTCCTTTTTTTCTTCTTCGGTGCCACAAATTTATATATATATTTAATTATCTTAAATTTCTTCACACAACCAAAACCACAAGTTCCAAAACGTTTCTCAAAAATCTTCAAATCAAAATGGGCCCTTTCCAAATAAACAGAATCCCTTTTATACTCCTTCCTACCTATTTACCTTTCTTTCCAAGCATATAAACAAAAAACTCCCGCCTTCCCATTTTCGTAAACAAAAAGGACAAAAACATCAACAAACCATTTGCCTATTCAACACAACTAGACAGCTTATAGCCACTGCATTGCCACTCATAGGGTGCACACGACATTCACTCAATGGAGATACACACATGGTGTGGCGCTTTATATTATTAGAGCTGCCAGATGAAAATTTTTAAAGAGCACTGCCATGATACATATTTCAGTACTTATTGCTGCGTATATATACATATATAAACATATACATAAATTAACTGAGAAAAATCTCCAAAATACAACGTTAAATAGAAAATATTACTTTATTAAAATAGGTTCCAAAGCAAAATATTTAAAATCACTTAAATATTTATCTAGTTATTACTTATGTTCAATAAGTGTGTTTTATATTACATATTAAGGAAATAAAAGGCATAAGTGGTTGTTGTATTAGCTAGTCTGATTCTTTCATTTTCTTTCATGACATTTTCATTTCATGAATTATGGCTGAGCTAAGGAATCAACTGAGCTAGTGAATGAAATGAATTAATTCAGTAAAGTCAAATTCAGTAAACTCAAAAGAGCTGTTTTGTACAACTCTAACAGCCATACCTAAATACGGGCGGAAAGCGGAACGTTTTTTTCCGCTGAGCTTTAACGCTGAAATGCCATACCTAAACAAAAATGGCAGCGTTATGTAAAAAAACAATAAAAACAGGTTTATCAAACAAACAAATTAAACAACAAAATTAACAATTCAAATTAAACAACCCTGATTATTTTAACAGGTGGACGGACGAAATTTATGATTTTGTTATTGAAATTTTGTACAAATTACAAACGTGCATACATATGTATGTATATAATCATATTGCAAATATATTCTTATTTTCTTATATAATACGAAGTACACAAATTTGTTCTTTTATTATTTATTTCACTTTTGTAAATTTTTTCTTTTTTCTCTGGTTACAATTGTTTTCTTTTGCAA
Source organism: Linnaemya tessellans (assembly GCA_951800035.1). Classification (NCBI taxonomy): domain Eukaryota; kingdom Metazoa; phylum Arthropoda; class Insecta; order Diptera; family Tachinidae; genus Linnaemya; species Linnaemya tessellans. Next base: position 74,684,292 of record OX637532.1, read on the forward strand.
CTAACTTCATTAAAAAACGCTCTGTCAAAATCGGATTTTCTAATAGCAAAGAGTTGCCGCCGCGTTATTTCGGTATGCTCCATACAAAATGTATGGACATGAGAACTTTTGACAGCTAAAAAACGCTTGCCGCCCGTATTTAGGTATGGCTGTAAATATGACATGATACAAAGATAACAAACAATATTTTAGAAACACTAACCAAAACTCTAATCACAATTACTTTGAATCTCAACAGAGGCAAAATTTCAAACAACTATATTCAGGTCAGCCTAGACAATATTTTTCAAATCCACAAATACAAAATTTTTCTAACAATCAAAGACAGAATTTCTCAAATTCCAATCAAAATATACGAAATTTTACTAATCAGCAAAGACAGTATTCAAATGCATTTCGAAATTCACAACAATTTCAACAGTCCAATCCATTACGACAGAATTTAGGTCAGTTAATTGAAGTTAATCACTTTGAACATAGCGGAACCGTTCGAAACGAACAGGCAAATTTTCATTCAACCACGAAGAAAAAGGTTTACCGATAGTAGAATTAACTATCGATGATTCAAAAATAAAGTGTTTGACTGATACGGGATCAACCACTTCATTATTAGACTGTAATATATTTCCTAATTATAAACGATCAAAATTAAAGAAACCATTAGCTTTTTCAACTTTGGCGGACAAAGTGGAAATAAACGAAGAAATTGTCACAGAAGTATCAAAGGAATTTTGTGATCGTAATCTTATGGCATGGAAATTGCTAAATTTGACTAATAAAGGATTTGATGGAATAATTGGTAACAATATTTTGAAAGTACTTAAGGCAAAAATTTGTCTAGAACAAAAATTTTTGAAATTAATAATAAAAAAATATACTTCGTAAACAATTTTCCTTGCAATGACGATGGCTTTTTTGCATTGGAATCTCTTGATTTTAGTAAAGAAAACATTAATCGACTTTTTAGAATAGATGTGAATCCCGAAGAAAAAGAATTGCTTCGTGGTCTTCTGAATAAAAACAATGACTTATTCTTTCATGAAGGTGACTCGCTTACTCATACTCATGAGTTAAAGCATTCAATAGTCACTATCACAGACAAACCTGTATATTCTAAAATATACAGGTATCCAAAAGTCCATGAGGAAGATATTACCAGACAGATTCAGGAGATGTTGCAACAACATATTATTGTGGAGAGTAATTCTGCCTACAATTCCCCTATCTGGGTTGTGCCAAAGAAAACTGACAAATAGGGCAGGAAGGAGTGGCGCATCGTTGTTGACTACAGGAAGTTAAATGAAATTACTGTTAATGACAAATTTCCAATACCCAATTGTGACGGGTATAGTCTATATTATCTTCTGTGCAGACCAGTACACTTGTTTGAATTTAACGAGATCTGTTTTATTGCCAACCTAATGTTAATTGCTAGTTGCTTATTGTTCATAAGGTATCTGCACAATATATGTATAGATAGAATGAAAGAAAACAAAAATTTTGGAGAGTTGGCGCGTTCTAAGAGTGTAGGAGTACATACGTATGTAAATGCATTTTGTCTCTACCTATTAATGATATTTTTTTTTATGCACATCACACCATACGCTTGAGATCATGTACAGTTTGCTACCGATCATCAGCAATTATACACATTGGTTGCTAGAAACAAAAGCTTTACGCTTATCATATTATTAAATATTTTTATATTAAAAATAAAAAAAAAAAAATAAAAGAATACATTAGAAGTGCTTAATTAGAAGATAAAAACCGGCTCCAGATAGTACAAATAAGTGGCCGACCATCTTTAGATATACTTATGTGGACATAGAACACGACGGAGTGTGGGAACCAATTAGAATTAGATCGGAATTCGTTCACCCACGTGGAATAACTCGGCCCGTAAGTACATACATGCCTATTAGTTTCCCTGTGCCAAGAGCATCCAAACTCCGCAAACGCTACTGTTTTTATAGGTGGTGGTGACATATTGCTGGTTAATTAAACGGGTCATTACGCAAAAAGCAAGAGAAAAAGGAAACAACTAGCAACATAACATAGCCTTATTGATTAGTACAGTCCCCAAAATCGGCTGTCTTATTGCACACATTCCTGTGACCTGCACCAGTTTACCCCAACATTTCGTTCACCTAAATATTAAAACAATCAGAACAAAGGAAAAAAAACAAAAAAAAAAAAAAAACACATCTTCACAATTCCAATATACGAACTCATTGTAGGCTTAAGATTTCCACTTAAGTAATTCCTAACCTTAAATACCCTATCCCATATAATTACCTATAACGTTTTCTTGAAACATTCGCATTCATCATCAAATCCCTAACAAAACTAATAGTGCAGTATTATCTAAAACCAGGCATTAAATTTTACCTTAACAATATTATTAATTCCCTTAATATACTAAAACAAAATATCCTAATCGAATATCATGCAAAAATATTTTTTTTATCGAAAACCCTACCCTAATTAACTATCCCATCTAAGTACACGTACATATATATACATCAGCCACGAAATCAACAGGCCTGCTGACAGCGTTGGAAATGATACATACGTAAGTCGAAATAAGAAGAAATCATATAAAAACAACAATTAATAATATTTTTGCATGTACGTAGATACATAAGTACATATATTCATACAAACGTACATACATATATTCTTAACTAATTTTAATCAGTAAATGAGGAAGAAAAATATCAATCATTGAGATGGAAGAGAAAAATTTTAACAAATAAATTAAATTGAAAACTAGGTAAAATTAAGAGCCAATCTTCGAACTCTTACATTGATATTTTTCATTCTCATTCACAAACCCCAACAGGAAAAAAGTAGAAACCAATATGGTGCATATTGTAAAATTTCTTTTGTCGTCACCTGTTTGAGTTAATATTTCTTTTTATCATTATCTTATAAATTAAGAAAATTAACCCTACTAGTTAATACTAAATACCATTGAAGGGAAATCATACTATACTCATAATGAATTTATCATGAAATTTTGAATTACAATAAATGTTGCTTGCGATTATGTTTTGCTAAAATTTCCCTCAAAGTGATGAAAAGTAGAGTGTAAACAGGGATGTGAGTATATCTTTGGGCTGATACTTAAAAGTGGTCATCAGCATGGTTGGGCGGGATAACATGACCTAGGAGACCAAATACACCTTAGTAGCCTCCCACAGACAAGTTTCGTGGTATTACTGGATAACTTCTTTGTGCTTTTTATCTTAAGTTTTTTTTTCTAATTCGTATACTGCACACAAGAACAAATATTTTTATTAACGTAACATAACCTTTTTATAGTTATCACCATCCACTCCCATTTCCCTGAGCTAAGTCCGCAGCAAAACCAGTTGTGCAGTCTAGTGATAACCAGATTATGCTAAAGTTCGTTACAGAAATAAATGGCGCCCAACGTGGGGCCCTCCCTCAACAAAGCATAATTAAGTAACAACACCTAAAACTTTAACTTGATGATTATGTGAAGGCTCCACTTCAACAGTATATGTATTTTTTTTTCTTTCTTCGAATCTTTTTGTTTCATACTATTTCTAACTTTTAATGAGCTTAGTACATCGGAATTCAATCTTTGGATATTTTTATTCAAAATTTTGCCGTTTACGGTGCGTTAAAAGATTTCGCTATTGTATAGTGGATTTGCAATTTATTAGACTGATTTATGTCGTAATTTACCACAAACTTAAAAGTTTTTTACTTTATAAATAGTACATAGCAGATACACATATGTATATATATATATATATGTACATATCGCTATGGTTAATATTGATGTCGACAGATTTGGACTTTCTGAATAATGATTCAGGCGTTTTCTTACCAATTGTTCGATGATATATTAACGGGTTTCTTTGCTGACTAGAAGGCGAGATTTATTTTCTTCATACCGGGAGAGAATAACTTGTTTTTTTTAAGTAAATTTATTAATATGTATATTTTCAATTCTTCAAGTTATTTAATTATATCACGAATGCGTATGTAATTCTTATTAATAAGATTTAGATAACCTCATTGTTATATACAATATATGTATATATATATAATTTTTGTTGCTCGCACCTTTCACACTCTACCAAGTAGTCAGCTAAATAGTTTCTTTGCGTTTGCTAGAACTTTTATTCAAAAAAAAAAAAAAAAAAAAAAAAAAAAAGAACCTGAAATAGCTTTTCTTCTTGTTTCCCTTAATTGAGGGTTACTAACGTTGTAATGCCCGTCACCCATAGTCCTGAAACGCTAGGTGCAGAAGGGGGGGAGAATTACGAAGAATCAATTTGCACTATTTGCAATGATAAACTAGATACGAATCAGCAAAGTATAACGTCATGCAATCATGTTTTTCACACTCAGTGCTTAAATAGATGGTTAGAAACTAGTTCATCTTGTCCAATTTGTCGACAAGGTATAGAGGTGAATTCTCAGAACTTACCGCCATTGACACTGGAACCCTCTATATCTCACAATAGAGGTGCTACTCCCCGTGAGAGGCCAAACACTAGAGCGTATGCTCAACAACATCCTGGAGGATTAGAATCGTTTGTTAATGCTCAGTCTCCCGCCAATAAACGTAGAGCCACACATTTTTCCAACAGAAATCTAACCGAGCCAAGAGTTCAACAATTAATCACGGAATCGTTGAATAATTTTAGAGCTGATATTACAACATCTATTACGTCAGAGCTACGTACTATGTTGCAAAATATGAATATTGATGGGGGCCGAGCGGATGAACTTGTTTCAAGAAATAGTGTGAATGTTCCGTCTAATCGCCAGGGGCCTGTAAATACCGGCCGTATCCAAGGAAATGTTGCAAACGCAGGCGCTGCATTTGAGCCTGAATGGCCTGAAGAGGATCCTTTTAGGGACAATCAGTCAGCGGGACAAGGTCGTCAGGGAAGGACAGGTCGCCCTAACATTCCAGGACGATTAGGGAGTGATACAGTCGATACGCATAAAATTGCTACATTAATTTATAATTGGCACGTTAGATACTCGGGTACCGATGATAGTATTTCCGTTGATGAATTTATATATAGAGTAAATACGCTTACTTCGATTCACCTAAATGGTAATTTTAACTTACTTTGCGAACATGTTCACTCTTTATTTGAGGGCAAGGCTTTAAAATGGTTCTGGAGGTATCACCGGCAGATCGATAATAATCTAGAATGGTTTGATATTTGCACTGCTTTACGAAGACAATTTAAAGACACTACTTCAGACTATGATATAAAAGACGATATGAGGGGTAGAAAACAAAAGAGTAATGAGAGTTTTGATTCATTTTTAGAGGCAATTATGAGTTTAACTGACAAACTCCGCATACCAATAGGGGAAGCAGAATTAGTTGAAATAATAATACGTAACCTGAAAACTGAATTGCGACATGAACTACTTCATTTTAACATATCTGATATATCAACCCTTCGGAAGGAGGCCAGAAGGCACGAGAAGTTTTTCGACGATTTATTGCTAAAAAATTCCCGCCCTCAGGTTTCAGCATTGGTTCATGATGCTGTCGTAGATAGCGATAGTGTTCAAAGAGACCTAATACCCGAGAACTTAGATGAAATTGGTGATTTAGCAAAATGTTGGAATTGTGACGCGACGGATCACCGCTATCAGGATTGCGTTGCTCCTAGGCGTGTATTTTGCTATGGATGCGGAGCCCCCGACACGTATAAGCCGGCCTGTACTAAGTGCACGCGGACGTCGGGAAACTCTATTCAGGATGTTCGCACGAAACCGCGCGGACATCCTCAAAAACCATTACGGAACTAAAAACCAAATCTAGCTTAAATATCACATTTCAATCTAGCGCTTCAAAAAATGATTCGTTAGATACAAGTTCAACTAAATTTTTACCCTACTATGAAAGATTAAATAAATATTTACAAGTTCGGCAACAATTATTCTCAAATCAACCAAGTAATGATGCCATAATTTCAAAAAGACGACTTAGATCTGCTCAACGCATGCGAAATTTTTGGAAACATAAGAAGCAGCTTAAAAATGTCATACTATCCAGCATAACCGCCGGCTGTCGAGACGTAAGGCCCTATATTAGCATAGGTATGCTCAATAGAACGATTTTAGCTCTCCTAGATAGTGGAGCTACCAGGTCATTCATAGGTGGAAGTTTTGCAGAAAAGATTTTATCCAATTCAGCTCAACTAATTACGAGGTTCAGAGGCATGGTAAAGACCGCCAATGGTCAAAATCAACAGGTCGTAGGTTCGCTTTCGGTCAATGTCGAATATAATGGAATTCTTAAGAATATAGAATTCTTAATAGTTCCTAGCTTAAAACAGGACGCAATTTGCGGGATAGACTTCTGGAGAACCTTTGGCTTAGAAATTCGTTTTCCTATGTTAAATGAGGTTATATGTGAATGTGATGATTCTGAAATGCTTAAACTCTGCCCCAGCGATCTACAAAAACTTAACGTAGCCATTGGGTCATTTCCATCATTCGAGAAGGAAGGCTTAGGTACTATCACTCTGGTGGAACACGTCATTGAGACAGGTTTAGCTGCCCCGATAAAACAGCGATATTATCCTATTTCTCCGGCTAGGGAAAAATTATTATGTGAGGAGATCGATCGAATGCTTCAATTGGGAGTTATAGAGATTGCCGAGAACTCAGCATGGTCCTCGCCAGGGGTCTTAATAGTTAAACTGGGAAAGGTTAGGTTTTGTCTGGACTCCCGCAGATTGAACGGTGTTACCGTTAAAGACGCCTATCCCCTCCCAAATATTGATGGCATAATTTCTAGACTGCCACCAGTGAATGTGATATCCAAGATCGATTTAAAGGATGCCTTTTGGCACATTAATCTGTCAAAAGAGTCCCGTCCAAAAACTGCATTCACTGTCCCCAATCGACCTTTGTATCAGTTTAAACGGATGCCTTTTGGGCTCTGTAATGCTCCCCAAACAATGTGTAGGTTGATGGATAAAGTTATACCATACGAGTTGAAGAGCTATGTTTTTGTATATTTGGACGATCTTCTTGTGGTATCAAATTCGCTGGAGGAGAATGTGATACATCTACTCCAGGTAGCGTCTCAACTACGAAAAGCTGGACTCACTATTAACATTAAAAAGAGTAGGTTCGGCTTGCGAAGTGTGAAATACTTGGGTTATGTGGTGGGGAATGGCACCCTTATGGTGGACCCGGAAAAGGTTAAGGCGATTTCAGAATACCCAGCACCGAAAACTGTTCGTCAGCTGCGCCAGTTTTTAGGTTTGGCTTGCTGGTATAGGCGTTTTGTGGCAGATTATGCGTCGATTACTTATCATTTAACTGAGCTGTTATCAAAGAAGAAAATTTTTTGTTGGAATCCGGAGGCCCAAGAAGCCTTCGAAACTTTAAAGGAGCGCCTGACCACAGCCCCTTTTCTTTCGCATCCGAACTACGATAAACCATTCATTGTTCAGTGTGATGCCAGTCAATTTGGCGTAGGAGGACTGTTAGCCCAAACTGATGCAAGAGGTGATGAACGACCAATCGCTTTTATGTCCCATAAACTAAATAAAGCACAAAGGAAATATTCAGTTACCGAACTGGAGTGCCTGGCCGTAGTCTTAGCCATAAGGAAGTTTAGGGCATACATTGAGGGACACGAATTTAAAGTAATTACCGACCATGCTAGCCTTAAATGGCTCATGGCCCAAAGAGACCTATATGGGCGTTTAGGTAGGTGGGCTCTCCAGTTGCAGGGGTATAACTTTACAATAGAACATCGAAAAGGGACCGAGAATGTTGTGGCAGATGCGCTATCCCGTACTTTTGATGGAGAAGATGATATAGTAGCAGAATTGGTTCTCAAGAATTTACCTTTGATAGACCTTTCATCAGATGCTTTCAACACAGCCGAATACAGTATGTTGAGACAGAAGTTCGCAGGGACTGACTTGCCAGACTATAAGGTGATAGATAAATTTATTTATCATAGAATTGGTTTTGAAGGAGAAACTGGCGAAGATAACTATTCGTGGAAATTAGTAGTTCCTTCAGGGCTACGTGAACATGTCTTGATGGCCTGTCACGATCAGCCTTCAGCCTCCCATGGAGGTATTGCAAAGACTCTGGACCGACTTAGAAGATATTTCTATTGGCCGGGAATGGCAGCGGAGGTCAAAAGATACATAGCAGGGTGTGAGTATTGTACCACATCGAAAACTCCAAATTATTATACTCGACCTCCAATGGGGCAAATGGCGGAGTCAGATAGACCCTTTCAGCGCCTATACGTAGATTTTATTGGCCCTTTACCTCGCAGCAAACATGGTAACATAGGGCTTTTTGTAATCCTTGACCATTTTAGCAAATTTACATTTCTGCATCCATTGAAGAAACTGAACTCTAGACTAATTATATCCTACCTGAAAGAAAGAGTTTTCGACTGTTTTGGGGTACCTGAAACCATTTTATCAGATAATGGGAGCCAATTCAAGAGTAAGGAATTGATAGCTTTTTTGTCGGAATATGGAATAAGGCATATTTTCACGGCAGCATATTCACCGCAGGCAAATGCTTCCGAAAGGGTGAATAGGTCGATAAATGAAGCATTGCGTTCGTACATACGTAGTGACCAGCGTAATTGGGATGTTTACTTGAGTAGTATCAACTGTTCACTACGAAATAGTATACATCAGAGTGTCGGCTATTCCCCTTATTTTGTCGTTTTTGGTCAACATATGTTGACGCACGGTAATGACTATGAAATCCTTCGTAATGTGAACATTTTAACAGAACCAGATTCCAAACTACCTCGGCCCGATAAATATAATCAAAATATAATCAAATATAATCAAAAGCAAAATTAAGTCCTCGTATGAAAAGAATGCTTAACGTTACAACTTAAGATCTAAATCCAGACATTTTGAGGTTGGTCAAATCGTTACAAGGAGAAACTTTACTCAAAGTAGCCTCCTAAAACATTATAACGCTAAGTTAGCTCCTGTTGGAATTAAAAGTCGCGTGGTAGAGAAATTGGGAAATTGTCACTACGTCTTACAGGATTTGGACAGCAATAGCAAATCAACTTATCATTTGAAGGATATCTGGTAGTTTTGTTAATTCTGGTAGTTTTGTTAAAGGACCCGTATTTCAAATGTTTCATTACGGTAGACGTAGAGAACCATCTGCTTTGTGACGGGTATAGTCTATATTATCTTCTGTGCAGACCAGTACACTTGTTTGAATTTAACGAGATCTGTTTTATTGCCAACCTAATGTTAATTGCTAGTTGCTTATTGTTCATAAGGTATCTGCACAATATATGTATAGATAGAATGAAAGAAAACAAAAATTTTGGAGAGTTGGCGCGTTCTAAGAGTGTAGGAGTACATACGTATGTAAATGCATTTTGTCTCTACCTATTAATGATATTTTTTTTTATGCACATCACACCATACGCTTGAGATCATGTACAGTTTGCTACCGATCATCAGCAATTATACACATTGGTTGCTAGAAACAAAAGCTTTACGCTTATCATATTATTAAATATTTTTATATTAAAAATAAAAAAAAAAAATAAAAGAATACATTAGAAGTGCTTAATTAGAAGATAAAAACCGGCTCCAGATAGTACAAATAAGTGGCCGACCATCTTTAGATATACTTATGTGGACATAGAACACGACGGAGTGTGGGAACCAATTAGAATTAGATCGGAATTCGTTCACCCACGTGGAATAACTCGGCCCGTAAGTACATACATGCCTATTAGTTTCCCTGTGCCAAGTGCATCCAAACTCCGCAAACGCTACTGTTTTTATAGGTGGTGGTGACATATTGCTGGTTAATTAAACGGGTCATTACGCAAAAAGCAAGAGAAAAAGGAAACAACTAGCAACATAACATAGCCTTATTGATTAGTACAGTCCCCAAAATCGGCTGTCTTATTGCACACATTCCTGTGACCTGCACCAGTTTACCCCAACATTTCGTTCACCTAAATATTAAAACAATCAGAACAAAGGAAAAAAAACAAAAAAAAAAAACACATCTTCACAATTCCAATATACGAACTCATTGTAGGCTTAAGATTTCCACTTAAGTAATTCCTAACCTTAAATACCCTATCCCATATAATTACCTATAACGTTTTCTTGAAACATTCGCATTCATCATCAAATCCCTAACAAAACTAATAGTGCAGTATTATCTAAAACCAGGCATTAAATTTTACCTTAACAATATTATTAATTCCCTTAATATACTAAAACAAAATATCCTAATCGAATATCATGCAAAAATATTTTTTTTATCGAAAACCCTACCCTAATTAACTATCCCATCTAAGTACACGTACATATATATACATCAGCCACGAAATCAACAGGCCTGCTGACAGCGTTGGAAATGATACATACGTAAGTCGAAATAAGAAGAAATCATATAAAAACAACAATTAATAATATTTTTGCATGTACGTAGATACATAAGTACATATATTCATACAAACGTACATACATATATTCTTAACTAATTTTAATCAGTAAATGAGGAAGAAAAATATCAATCATTGAGATGGAAGAGAAAAATTTTAACAAATAAATTAAATTGAAAACTAGGTAAAATTAAGAGCCAATCTTCGAACTCTTACATTGATATTTTTCATTCTCATTCACAAACCCCAACAGGAAAAAAGTAGAAACCAATATGGTGCATATTGTAAAATTTCTTTTGTCGTCACCTGTTTGAGTTAATATTTCTTTTTATCATTATCTTATAAATTAAGAAAATTAACCCTACTAGTTAATACTAAATACCATTGAAGGGAAATCATACTATACTCATAATGAATTTATCATGAAATTTTGAATTACAATAAATGTTGCTTGCGATTATGTTTTGCTAAAATTTCCCTCAAAGTGATGAAAAGTAGAGTGTAAACAGGGATGTGAGTATATCTTTGGGCTGATACTTAAAAGTGGTCATCAGCATGGTTGGGCGGGATAACATGACCTAGGAGACCAAATACACCTTAGTAGCCTCCCACAGACAAGTTTCGTGGTATTATTGGATAACTTCTTTGTGCTTTTTATCTTAAGTTTTTTTTTCTAATTCGTATACTGCACACAAGAACAAATATTTTTATTAACGTAACATAACCTTTTTATAGTTATCACCATCCACTCCCATTTCCCTGAGCTAAGTCCGCAGCAAAACCAGTTGTGCAGTCTAGTGATAACCAGATTATGCTAAGGTTCGTTACACAATATAGAAAGTATATTAGATAAATTGAAAAAATCAGTCTATTTCACGACATTGGAATTGGCCAAAGGTTTACACCAGATTCTCATGAATGAGAACGATAGGAAGAAGACAGCATTTTCAACTCCCTTGGGACATTTTGAGTACCTCAGCAGCCTTTTGGATTGAAAAATGCAGCGGCAACTTTTCAACGCCTCATAAACTCTATACTTAGAGATTATATTAATAAGATTTCTGTTGTCTATTTAGATGACATTCTAATTTGTAGTACATCGCTGACGGAACTTCTGCAGAGTATTAACAAAATTTTTAAAAAATTACGAGAGCATAATCTTAAGATACAGCTAGACAAATGTAGATTATTTGCACAAGAAGCTGAATACCTTAACCATATCTTAAGTAAAGAAAGTGTAAGGCCTAATCCAAATAAAATTGACGCAATTCAAAAGCTAAACCTTCCACGAACAGCTAGGCAAATAAAATCCTTCCTGGGAATTACGGAGTACTATTGCAAATTTATTAGGGACTACGCAAAAGTTGCACATGGTTTGACGATGTATTTAAAAAAGAACACAAAAATCAATTTTAGATATCCAAATTATCAAGCATAGGCCAACTAGACTCGACAACTAAAAGATAGAGGTGCTAAATTTCTCCAATACAGAGATGGCTTTGGAGGGTATATTCACTTTGTCATTCCGTTTGTAACGCATCGAAATATCCATCTCAGACCCCATAAAGTATATATATTCTTGATCAGTGATGAAATCTAAGACGAACTGAGCATGTCCGTCCGTCCGTCCGTCTGTGGAAATCACGATTCAGTCCAAACGAAAAGAGCTAGACTCTTGAAATTTGGCATAAATATATTTTAAAACTTAGTTCGAAGATGGGCTAAATCGGGCAAGAGGGAAAAAAGTTCCCCTAAAAAGAACTAAACCAACCCAGAAAAAACAACATAATTTTTATAGTTTTTTGGTTATTTTGTTAAGCAAATGATATATTTTTATGCCAAATACGGCCTTAAACTTGGAGCCATTAAATAAAATAAAAATATTTTTTGACCCCGCCCACTTCAGTGGGCGTTATTATAGGCAAAAATAGCATAAAAATTTAACAAATTGTTTTACTTAAGCATACATTCCTTAAAAATAACACTTTTAAGCTTTAATGACGAAGCTGAGACGAAACCTGGTACTACTCTGCCCTACCCCCTCCTTCCCCTTCGCCCCCTAAATGACCCTACCAAAAAAAATTTTTTTTTAAATTTTGTATATAATCATCCCAAGCATTTATCTTTAGAGTTTTATGACTGCCGATTTCTGCCCTACCTCCCCCCCCCCCCACCTCTTCCTTTGCCCCCTAAGTGACCCTACCAAAAAAAAAAATTTTTTTTTTAAATTTTGTATATAATCATCTCAAGCATTTATCTTTAGAGTTTTATGACTGCCGATTTCTGCCCTAACCCCCCCCCCCCCTCTTCCTTTGCCCCCTAAATGACCCTACCAAAAAAATTTTGTTTTTAAATTTTGTATATAATCATCCCAAGCATTTATCTTTAGAGTTTTATGACTGCCTGTTGCTGCCCTACGCCCTCCTCCCCCTTTGCCCGCTAAATGACCCTATTAAAAATAAATATACATATTTTTTTATTTTTTGTATAATCATCCCAAGCATTTATTTTTACAGTTTTATGTGTATCTGTTTCTGCCTTACCCCCTCTCCCCTTTGCCCTCTAAATGACCCTATCAAAAAAAAGAAATTTTAATTTTGTATATAATTATCCCAAGCATTTATTTTTAGAGTTTTATGACAAAGGTGAAATGTTTCCCCTACAGCCCTTGCCAGAGCGACCCCGCCAAAATACAGTTTTTATAGCCTCCAAAGAGAATTGTGATGAAGTCTAAGACGGTCTATCAATGCCCATACGTTCGTCTGTGGAAAACATGATATTGTATATTTTTGAACCCCGCCCCCTTTAGTGGGCGTTGACGTACGATATTATATAAAAGAACTCTGTCTCACCAAGTTAAGCATTTCAAATTCACTTACTAAATATTTGGAGGGTATTTAAGATTCGACCCGGTCGAATATAACGTTTTTACTTGTTATTCGTTCGAACTAATTTGACATTTTTGTTTACATAAAAATTAAATTTCTCGGCAGGAACATTGGCGCAAATTGCAAAATATTTCATTTTGCGCCAAATTTATTGGTCAAAGTTGGTCATTTTTGGATGAAATATCATCTATAGTTTCATCCACTAGTTACCAACACAGTACGAATACAAACAAAAGCACAGAAGCGCAATAAAATGAGTTACAAAATAGTGGTACCAGCAACAAAATGTAAGTAAAAATTGTGCATATTAATTTCTGTAAAACTTATAATTCTAATGTCTTCCAGGCGCCGCATGTGCGTAATGGGATGCAAGGAAGGACAGAGGCTACACCTATTCCCGAAAGAACCGACCAGGTGAGTCAATTGTGTATATTTTATAAAAAAATTCTGCACATGAATGCATTACAAAATTTGTATCATTCGTTTCATCAGGAGCCGGACTGGTGTTTAAGAAGGTGAATATCCCATTACAATTGATATTCACCTTCGAAAAGCAGCAAAGCAAAATCCACCAGAAAGACTGGCACAATGTAAGCAAAACCCAGTAATATCCCTAACAGACATAGGATTTGTATACCATTATATAAATACTATGGTTTTTGATACCATGACAGACATGTGGTATATATACTAATATTTTTGTTTTTATTTTCGTGTAATAAAAAACTTTTTAGCATAATTGTTAATAATAACAATATAATTGCATATATTATGCGAAAAAAGAAATTGTGTCTTCTCTACTCGATAATTATGTACAATCGCCTTAAAAGAAGATAATGATTTTTTCGTTCTAAAATAATAAAAAAGAATAACAGGCGTTTTTGGATACGTGTAAGTCTTTATGGCTTATAAATCCATTATAACTATGCATATTCATGGACATTTTTCTTAATAAGGTTGAGGCATCGATGTTCTCGAAAGTTGAAGTGGCGAAATTGGACGATGACTCATTCCCAATGCAATTGAACAAAGCTAAAGGGTGTAAACTGGGTTAATACTACGTATATTTTCGTAGTATTGGAACCAGATAAAAACCACTTTATTTTGTGGTTTAATTGTAATATAGGTTGACACACATGTAGTATAGAATACTAATGTGGTATAGAAATCCCATGTCTGTCAGCGGTATAAGAAGATACCAGCAACCAAACCAAAATCACCCAAAGCTAAACGTGCTACGGCAGCGAAACCGAAAAAGATGACCCTTACAAAAAACCATCAGCGAAAAAGACCCCATGAACCAAGTAAATAGCCTTCGCTTCAATTTAAACTGTTTTTCGACAATCGAATTAAAAAAAAACCCTTTTAAGGGCTACAATATATTTTTACGTTTTTAGACCTTTTCGTAAAAACGCTTTTTACTTATCCTCCAAGGATTCGTTTAATTGCATCAAATTAAAAACACAGACAATTAATTTTAGAGATATAATGCGGCAACACTTGATTTACTACTTAATTAACACGAGTATTTGTACTACTAAACACTTAGCGATGTTAACACGTCTATATTTAAAATCACACTAAAGGCCGAGACACATAGAATCCGTCATACGTTATACGTCGCCTTTTTCAACTGACATGAACGACTGACGAAAAAGGCTGGCACAATGAGTACTATGTTGACGGATATTAAATCAATTGTATGTCCTCCATTTTATTTATTTATGTTAAATTTATATATTTTATAAAATTTTTTTGTATATTATTTAATATACAAATGAAATTTATTTGTTGGTGGTTAAGCAATGTCTATATGCATTTCATTGGTGCTTTACCAAATCATTAGTAGACTTTAACCACAGTTTTGAAAAGTTAAAAACCTCTTATCTTATGCATATATGTACTTCCGAAAACCATCTGAGAATTCACAATTTGTAAATTACAAACTATTTTCAAAAATCACAACAGAATAAGCATAGTAGGCCTTGAGACTCATACAAAACTAAACCAACAAACAAATTATATTCAATATGAATCTATTTTATTTTTCTACACCTGTATACAATCAGAAATCGATTGGATCACAAGAAAAGTATTTATAAGGCAAAATGAAAAATAAAATCTAAATCAAACTGTTATGAAATTTTTTATTTAACACATTGTTGTCACAATACTATTTTATATGTATAAAAGAAATTTATTTGTTGGTGGTTAAGCATTGTCTATATGCATTTCATTGATTGATTGATTGATTGTATACAGGTGTAGAAAAATAAAATAGATTCATATTGAATATAATTTGTTTGTTGGTTTAGTTTTGTATGAGTCTCAAGGCCTACTATGCTTATTCTGTTGTGATTTTTGAAAATAGTTTGTAATTTACAAATTGTGAATTCTCAGATGGTTTTCGGAAGTATATGCATAAGATAAGAGGTTTTTAACTTTTCAAAACTGTGGTTAAAGTCTACTAATGATTTGGTAAAGCACCAATGAAATGCATATAGACATTGCTTAACCACCAACAAATAAATTTCATTTATATGTAATAGTATTGTGACAACAATGTGTTAAGTAAAAATTTCATAACAGTTTGATTTAGATTTTATTTTTCATTTTGCCTTATAAATACTTTTCTTGTTATCCAATGGATTTCTGATTGTATATAGGTGTAGAAAAATAAAATAGATTCATATCGAGTATAATGTGTTTGTTGGTTTAGTTTTGTATGAGTTTCAATGCCTACTATGCTTATTCTGTTGTGATTTTTGAAAATAGTTTGTAATTTACAAATTGTGAATTCTCAGATGGTTTTCGGAAGTATATGCATAAGATAATAGGTTTTTAACTTTTCAAAACTATGGTTAAAGTCTACTGATGATTTGGAAAAGCACCGATGAAATGCATATAGACATTGCTTAACCACCAATAAATAAATTTCATTTATATATAATAGTATTGTGACAACAATGTGTTAAATAAAAAATTTCATAACAGTTTGATTTAGATTTTATTATTCATTTTGCCTTATAAATACTTCTCTTGTTATCCAATGGATTTCTGATTGTATACAGGTGTAGAAAAATCAAATAGATTCATATTGAATATAATTTGTTTGTTGGTTTATTTTTGTATGAGTCTCAAGGCCTACTATGCTTATTCTGTTGTGATTTTTGAAAATAGTTTGTAATTTACAAATTGTGAATTCTCAGATGGTTTTCGGAAGTATATGCATAAGATAAGAGGTTTTTAACTTTTCAAAACTGTGGTTAAAGTCTACTAATGATTTGGTAAAGCACCAATGAAATGCATATAGACATTGCTTAACCACCAACAAATAAATTTCATTTATATATAATAGTATTGTGACAACAATGTGTTAAGTAAAAAATTTCATAATATATTATTTAATTTTTCTTGAACACACAATACAAAAAATTAATTAAAACAATTTGAAAAACTCATCGATTTCTGTCAAAGTATTCAACGTACGTCAAAAGTTAAAAGTTGGCCAACTTTCGTACTTTGCTTTGACGCAGAAGTACTGAATGTGACAACTAACATAAGAAAGCATGTATTTCAACTCAGCTGTCAGTTGAAAAAGGCGACCTATAACGTATGACGGATTCTATGTGTCTCGTGCTTAACTCCGATGATCTCTGGCAGCGACTTTATATAGCAAAGTGACGTAGTCTGGTAACTTCGTGAAGCATCTGGTCATGATGGTTGTTGGTTGCGCTTTACTTAACATGTAGCTATATACGTGTGTTTAGTTCATAGATGCCCAGTAGTGGCTGATATCAGCAAATTAAACTCACACGTATTCTTACCCTCTTTAATTTAGTCGTCCATGAGACAGCGACGAATGAACATCAGGCGGATCCTTACGAATTTTTTTCCAGAATATATGCGCAGCAAACAAATTCAGTCATGATGATATGCGACAAATATTTTGTCATACACAATGCTTTCGATAACATACAATGCCTTTTATACAATTTTTCTCCAATAACGGACTATACTAATTCTCCTAATTTAGTAATACACTTGTCTTATTGATTAGTCTGTGCAAAATCTTATGAAAAATATTTTGAATATGTTTCCCATATGAAAATGATCTTTCATGCCGACAAATATCAAAGCTTATTAAGTTTGATACATTCAACCACGTATTTTTTTTGGCGAGTATTCCAGTGTTATGATCCAGCAAGTAACCATTTTTTATTTATTACTTTTTTCTTGAATGGAAAACATAACAAATTATTGTGCTATCTTTTTTAATTTTTTTTCGTTTGACTGTTTACTTAGAAAAAGTTTTATTTTTAATTAATAATTTTACGTAATCAACGTTTTTTTTCAACTTAGAAAATATTGTATGCATACATAATGCTCCATAATTTTTCAAACGCTTGGCTTTTTGTTTGGTGGGTAGCTCGCAAACTCAACGCATACACAATTTACCATTCCATTGACGGTGCCCACCACTGGTTTAGTTTATTGTAACTATGTGTGTGGTTGTATGGATGAGTGTTCTGTGGGTTGCGTAGTTTTGTTTCTTCTTGTGCTATGTGTGTATGTGGCTGTGTATATTTGTGTACATGTTTAGCTCTTATTAGCAGAGAATACTTGCGTACAAGATCATTAAGAATAACATCATCATCTCTTAGCATTGATGTTGCTAGGTTTTTCGTTGTTGTTATTTACACTTATAATTGCACAGCCTCGAATGATCTTGTATATTCTCGACGATGTATCCGGAATATTCCATTTCCGTTAATTCAAATATTATCTGCATTGTGTTGACTAGGGTTGTAACATTTTGACAACTAGAGATCAGTGGCAGTGCTGCCAAGTACATACATATATAGCCACATTGTCGTTATATTTAAATCTACTTTTGCACTTTGTAACAATATTTTAAAAAAGAGCTTAATTTACGAACAACCTGAAACAAAACATTTTACAATATATAATCTTTTGTTATTTGTAGACACAAAATCGGCTACCTCTTTTTGAAATTAATTTTGTAGCCCTGAGAAGGGTTGTTTGTGTTTTCTCTCCGAGTTTTTGCTAAAATAAAGATTCATTGGCGTTTACTTGGGACTGGTATATATGGTTACGCCTTTAGTATCTTTACTGACAGCATGCTTAGTCAATTCACTAGACAACAGTTGACGGACAGCAAATTGAATTTCACGAGTGATAACTGTTGAACTCTTGTAGTGAAATTAACGTGATGCTTCGGCACCAATGTGCTCAAAAATACCATTCATAAATCTATTCATTACCTTTGATGAGATGCCAGTATCCGGATGTACTTGTTTCAAAACTTTGTAAATGTAGATGGCATAACTTTGCTGCTTTACCACTGACCTTAGCTTTGCCAATGATTTTTCAGAATTACACATTCACTTCAAAAGCATATGACATAATGTATATGTACTTTACCACACAATAACCAAAGCACTTGTACATTTACTCTTAGTAAGTGTACTGCAAATGAATTAACCATGAAATTAAATATTGAAGTCATCTGAATCAGCCACCACGTATAGATTTCCTGGGACGATTGATACACCTTTTAACACTTTGCTATTCTCCATTCAAGCATGTCGGTTGAGAAATCATCGCAATTGGCACATCACTGAAGATGACTTCAAAGAACTCTTTTTCATCAGCAAATTCTTTGTAGGTACTGTGACTCTGAAAGAGTTATACAAATTTTGATGAACATTTTTATATAAATTGTAATAAACACAGTGAAATACTTACATTTTTATACACTTGCTTTTCCAAATTCAACCCTTTTAGTTATCCAATATGTAGTTCAATAACTGCGTTTAGATCAACTTAAGTTGTACCGTCCGTTTTGATACACTAAAGACTAAATTTTATTAAATATTTATGTTTGTTCACAGAAACAAAATGTTTGTTTTATTTCTAATCAGCACGGTGGTCCTTTGTTGTGCCTGCAACTGCTGCATTTTAGCCACATTTCATATATTCAACCTGAGTAATTGGTGGTCGTTGCAACGATTTTCTTTATTTTAGGTATTTCATTTAACTTTATTGCTGTTTCGGGCACTAATATTCTTAAACATGTAATCCAAACTAATATCTTCGATTTCCGAATCATTGGGAATCTGGGAACGTTTTTATATTGATTTCTTAAGATCATGGACTGCCAGCCACTATTTAGGAGTTTTCGTATCTTCGTTTACTGTTTACAAACAGTTTAATATTTGCTTAAAAACATTTAACACTTATTTGTGTTAATTATTTTACAATTTTTCTCTAAAAATAAATTTTTGTTTGATTTTCAACCACCATTGTTTGCTTAAAATTGTAAAAAATGTGTTCAAAGAATGATATGTATAGCCATTTCTTCTAACATACTCTTCTTTTGTACTCGGCTTGACTTCGAACAAGGAAAATCTGATACGGGCCAAATTAAACTGTCACTTTTGGGTATTCTGTGTTATCAAGATTCCTTTGAGAAGTTAAAAAAATTAATAATTAATCCACCGATTCTAAGATATCCAGACTACTCCAAAAATTTTAGGTTGACTACCGATGCTAGTGAATATGCTATAGGTGCTGTATTGTCTCAAGACAATCATGTAATTGCTTATGCAAGTAGGACTTTAAATGATCACGAAAAACACTATACGACCATAGAAAAAGAACTCCTGGCATTGTATGGGCAGTAAACTACTTTTGTCCACATCTATACGGCAGGCAATTTGAGTTATTTACAGATCATCCATTGGTTTGGGTTCATTCCAAAACCAAGGGAAAAGATGTTAACCAAAGAATACAACGTTGGCTATTAAAGTTAGGAGAGTATAATTTTAAAATAAATTACATTAAGGGAAAAGAAAACATCGTTGCAGACTTTATGATTCGTATTGATGCATCAGATGGAAATATCTTTATGACAGATGATCAAATGAACGTAGAAGCAACCATAGATTCTCAACAGGACGAATTAAATAATAATTTTTTTTGTTTTGGATACAGTGGTTAACAGATTTGATAAACAGATAATAAAACTAATGAAAATAAATTTATTAATGGAGAACAGAAAATATTGTTAAACACTGACGATATTATGTCAGGCAGAATGATCGATATTGTTGGAAGAAGTATAACTATTACAAAAAATTCTAAAATAGGCATTTACACGGAATTATATGATAATCTGTACAACAAAGTGCAACTAAAACTAATCGAAGTATTCGGTAACTTAATAAAAATAATTCGATGTGCTTATCATGCTAGAGATATGCAAGATGAAGATGAAGTGTATAGACAGATAGCAAAATATCACAAAACTGAAACAGGCCATGGAGGAATTAATGAAAACTATTATGGTTTAAAATCAAAAATTTATTTTAATAACCTAAAACAGTTAGTTCAAAAGTACATTAATAACTGCGATATTTGCAATAGATCAAAGTATGATAGGAAACCAATAAAACAAAAATTTCACACTACGGAAACACGAAAAGATATCAATGAAATAGTACATTTGGACATATGTATATACGAACAAAACCCACAGCCTTTTATCTTTCATAGATAAATTTTCAAACTTTGCAGTTATGTGATATATGCAAGATAGAAATAGTTTTACAATTATAGAGAAGATACGATTATACATATCAATGAGGGGCAAGCCAATCAAAATCATCACAGATAACGAGTTTACATCTATTAACATAAAAAATTTTTTAAGAGAAGAAAATATTACAGTTCATTTTACGAAACCAAATAATCCTACGGGAAACGCAGACATTGAAAGACTACACAGTAGTATATCAGACAAATTTCGGACATTAGAAGCTCAAAATTCTGAATTGTCAGTACAGGATAGAATATATAAATGTGTAGAGTGGTATAATAAATTCATTCACTCAGCAACAAGGAGCAGACCATTTGATGCGATACAGAGAACAGTAGAAAAGATGATATTGTATAACCGATTGAAGGGTGTAAAGGAAAATACTACAGCGAGTGAGTGTTTGTGCTTCGTCCCGTCCGCACGCGTTTTCCTTTTTGTAGTCCGCACGTCTACTGTTTCGTTATTTATATTTACCAAAATTATTTGTGTTTAATTGAAACAAAAAACAAAAATATCAACATAAAATTACATGCACATTAATAAAATAAAACAATTTTACAAAGAAAAACAACATACATACATACATACCAACAATACCAAATCAAAAAAATAGAATTAAAATTTAAAACAAGAAAACAAAAAAATATCGATACAATTTAATAACAAATAAAACAACAAAAACACAATAACCAATAAATTAAAGGAAAATAAACGGCAGTTTTTTCTGTGTTAATCAGTGACGGTCGTCTGTAGCAGTGATGGCACGGTGGAACAAAGTGACCAGCTCAGGGCTTTTATGTCCATTTCTGCGATTGTGCCTCTCCCCCTCCCCTATCGAACAATAATAATTTTGTATTGTTGATTCCGGCTTGGAGGTTGCTGTTTGGCTGCCTGGTGGTGAAGGTATAGCACTGACCACCTGGTAGCCACTGAAAAGCAGTAATCACCATTGTTGGAATCAATATTAACAAAATAGACGACTATTTGGATTTCCCTTGACTTATTTCATGACAGGTAGATTCAGAATTGACTTCTGCAACATACGAGGCTTGAGAGCGAACTTCTTCTCAGTTTATGCTCACGTTTGTCTCTATCGGCCGGATGTTTTAGCCTTAAGTGAAACCCAGGTATCTGAGGATGCTGACCCACAGGATTTTTATGTGCCTGGGTATCAACTTCTGTCCCTTTTTCACTTTCATCGTGGTCTTGCATTATATATACGCAATGATGTTGTGTACCAAAGCCAGCAATCACTAGGCTTGTATGATCCAGAATTTAGCTGCCTTTGGGCTAAATTCAAGATCAGGGCACATAGTTTGCATTTCGGATTCCTTTATAGAAGTCCAAACGCGGGAAGGGAACAAACTTTATCGGGCTTCGATTCCCTTTCCGATTCTATAGCAAAAATCCTCGAAAGTTGTCCGGACAGTGAAATTGTTATTGCTGGTGATTTCAATGTCCACAACTCATCGTGGCTTCGCCATTCGAGCCACACAACTTCAGAGGGCCAATATGTTGAGTTATTCGCCGCGCATAATCACTTAGCGCAACTAGTGAATGAACCAACACATATACCGTGTGTTGAAGGGCACCAACTAAATACGCTTGATTTGTTCCTAACTTCACACCCTCAAAAGTATGAAGTGAACGTCAGTGCACCTCTCGGTAATTCGGATCATTGTATCATCTCCGCTTCTTTTTCGTTCTCGGCACTTCGAAACGTTTCACCCACAGCCACGAAACGTTTAAAATACGTATACGAAAAAGCTCGTTGGGCAGAGCTCAACGAATTCTATCGTACTTTCAATTGGAAACTATGTTTCTTAGATAAAAATATCGATTTAATGGCGGAAATGGTTGGAAATATAATTTTGCTGGGAATGAAATACTTCATCCCATCCAAAAAAATTTCGGTTAAGCCGAGACAAAAATCTTGGTTTAACCAATCTTGCAAAGAGGCAATCAGATCCAGAGAGGAAGCATTCAGTACTTGGCGGAATAACAAAAACGCAAATACTGATGCGCTGCGCAAACAAGCGAGGTCTTCGTGTGCCAGAGTGCTAAGGCGCGAAAAAGCTTTATACGAGCAGCGCCTTCGTGCTAAAGTTCTTACCGCCACGAGAGGTAGTAAAAGCTTCTGGTCATTCGTTAAAAGAGTAAAGGATAAAGCTAGTTCATCAATTCCAACTCTTTTAAGGGATGATCAAATATTCACTGAACCTGTTGATAAAGCTAACCTTTTGGCTGAGATGTTTGCAGATAATTCTTGCTTGCCAGGTAGCAATCAGCAATTGCCCGTGGTGGAAAGAGTATCAGTTACTATGCCAAGAATATTCTTTCGACCACGTGCAGTTAAAAAGGTTTTAGCGAATCTCAACATAAACAAGTCTCCTGGGCCGGATGGCATTCCAGCACTGGTCTTGAAGCAGTGTTTTTCGACGCTAGCGCGTCCATTGGCTAAGCTATTTAGTGCATCGTACCATGCCGGTAAATTTCCGATGTGTTGGAAGTTAGCCAATGTAACGCCGATCCCTAAGAAGGGAGAGGCGCAATACCCCGAAAATTACCGCCCAATTGCAGTCTGTTCTGCAATTTCCAAGGTCATGGAAAGTATGACCAACTTCCACCTGGTAAGGTATCTGGAGACCAACACCTTACTTAACGACCGGCAGTATGGTTTTCGCAGAGCTCGCTCTACAGGAGACCTGCTCGCTCTGTTAACAGAAAAATGGTGCAATTCGATTCACCATTTCGGCGAGAGTAAGGTGGTGGCTCTAGATATCTCAAAAGCATTTGATAGAGTGTGGCATGATGCACTTCTGTCAAAACTGACTGCTTTTGGTGTCGGTGATGATTTCTCTCGCTTCATAGCGAGCTTCCTCAGAGACCGCACTATACGAGTTGTTATAGACGGGGTCTCATCAAACGAGTTCAAGGTAAATTCAGGGGTACCGCAAGGCTCTGTTCTATCTCCTACTCTCTTCCTCATCTTTATAAATGACCTTCTATGTCAAACTTCAAACCCTATCTACTCTTTCGCGGATGATAGCAGCATTATCCATTCATTCTCTTTCACCAGCCGGCCAAGCCTGGAGGAGATTGACGCCAGGAGACAAAGTATGAACGAGTCACTCACAAGTGATCTCGTGTCAATCTCCGAATGGGGCCTCGCGAACAGTGTTAACTTTAACCCTCATAAGACGCAGTGCTGCGTGCTTACGCATAGGCGGCTGGTCGAAGGTTCTGCGCCATCCGTGTTTATGGGTGGTATAGGTATTGGGGAATCAGAAGCTCTTGATGTTCTTGGTATGAAAATACAGTGTGACGTTCGATGGACAGATCACATTTTTCATATTTCAAAAGAAGCATTCAAGTGTCTCGGCTTTTTAAGACGGTGTAAGACATACTTCACCCCAACTGATCTCCTCAATATATATACCACCTACATCCGACCAAAGATGGAATACAACTCTCATGTATGGGCCGGTGCTTCAAAGTCTGTTTTGAAGTTGCTCGACCGCGTACAAGAGAGAGCGAAGAAGCTCATCGGTGACAGTAGGGTAGCCAACTCTATTGACTCACTGGAGCATCGACGCAACGTGGGGTGTGTTTCACTGTTCTACCGATACTACAACGGAATGTGTTCTGGTGAAATAAGGGAGCTTGTGCCGAATAACCGTTTATTTCTGCGAGCTACCCGCTCTTCACATAGGGCACATCCTTTTGTGGTTGAGTTGTCAGTGAATCGCACCACGCATTACAGAGAAAATTCGTTCTTTGGCCGAACGGTTCGTATGTGGAACAAACTTCCAGCAGAGGTCTTTCCTGTCAGTTTTAACTTGGGGAGGTTCAAATCGAACGTCCACAAACACTACTCCCTCTATCCTCCTTCCCATAACCAACTTTCCTAGTTCTGGCACAATGCATCGCATATGTAGGGGTCATCCCCTGAGTGCTGGTCCAAGAAAAAAAAAAAAAAAAAAAAAAAAAAAAAAGATATATAAATAGGGAAGAATTTAATTATAATGAACTGTAAGCGTATATAAAAAGCTATAAGACTTTTAGACACAAGTACGAACCTCGATATAGAAAGTTTAAAGTAAATTCATTTAAATTTGCAGATTCATTGGATGTTACGCCTTACGATACTAACCTTGCTGACAACACCGGTAATGAATAGTTTCTTGATTCAATCTCTCATCCAAAACCACAGTGGATACAATGAAATTAAATTAAATAATGTAACTCTTGTCGAAAATTACTCAACAATAATCCATACAATTTTTCTAAGAGAAATTCAAAAAATAATTGACAACATTAAATACAGTATAGAACAATCTAACATAAATAAAAAAATCTCACAAGATCAACTAAACAAAGTTATAACAAAATTTTTGCACTTTACAGCTGAATAGAACTAAAAGAGGTTAAGCCAATATTTTAGGATCGGGTCTCAAATGGATGGCGGGAACGATGGACGAAGAAGATAGAACAAGTACAAGTAAAAGTGCTATATTCGGCTGTGCCGAATCTTAAATACCCTTCACAGATGTAATTCTTCTTTCTTTCTTTCTTGCTAAAACAGAAAGTAGCTTTAAATAAAAAATAATTTAAAAAAAAATTATGTTATCAGTTACTTTTATATTTAAGACAACGTTTAAATTTTTTGGTTTGGAAGCTAAATGTTCGGCTCTTCTTACTTCTAATACCTCTCAACGTCTTTCAAAAATATTGTTACAAAGTTCAAAAGTAGATTTAAATATAACGACAATGTGGCTATATGTACTTGGCAGCACTACCAACTCATCTCTAGTTGTCACAATGTTACAACCCTGGTCAACACAAAGCAGATAATATTTGAATTAACGGAAGTGGAATATTCCGGATACATCTTCGAGAATATACAAGATCATTTGAGGCTATGCAATAATAAGTGTAAATAACAACAACGAAAAACCTAGCAACATCAATGCTAAGAGATGATGCTGTTATTCTTAATGATCTTGTACGCAAGTATTCGCTGCTAACAAAAGCTAAACATGTACACCAATATATACAGCAACATACACACAAATATACACATAAACATACCCACATAGCACAAGACGAAACAAAACTACGCAACACACAGAACACTCATACATACAACCACACATAGTTACAATAAACAAAACACACAAGACAGCATTGTCATATAAACAAACACACGTATATAGCTACATGTTAAGTAAAGCACAACCACCAACAACCATGACCAGATGCTTCGCGAAGTTACCAGACGATGTCATTTTGCTATATAAAGTCGCTGCCAGTAATCAGCGGGATCAGTGTGATTTTAAATCTAGACGTGTTTACATCGCTAAGTGTTTAGTAGTACAAATACTCGTGTTAATAAAATAATAAATAAAGTGTTGCCGCATTATATTTCTAAAATTAATTGTCTGTGTTTTTAATTTGATGCAATTAAACGAATCCTTGAAGGATAAGTAAAAAGCGTTTTTACGAAAAGGTCTAAAAACGTAACAATATTAAATATGTTTAATTTACAAACAAAAAGAAAAAATCCGTTTCATTTACCCCAAAAGGTTCTAATTGTCCAACCGTAGAATAGTGTTTTAGATTTTTTTGGTTTTTAATACCAATTTATTTATTTCTGATATAAAAAGTAGGTATAATTCATCATAAAAATAAAAAATAGCAAATTATATGGTCACTTTTATGACTCAGAAAATGTCGATATTCCAACCCTGAAATTGGATTTTTAATTTTTTTAGTTTTTAATACCAATTTAACTATTCCCAAAGTAGAAAAATGATTTCATTCACACACAACCAAAATAGGGAACTTATATGGCTACTTTTATGTACTAAAAAATTTCGATTTTCCAACCCTGGAACCGAGTTTTTAATACCAAATTAATTCTTCCTGAAGTATAAAATAGGTTTGATTTACTAAAAAAACAAAATTTGGAATTTCTGTGTGTACTTTTATTTTTATTTATTTAGTCTATGGATTAATCCTTACAGACTGATACAATTAAAATATAACAATGTTTCAGAAATGATAATTACATACATATATAAATGGAATCTATAAATCTTTGTTTTAATAGTAACAAGACAAATTACAGCAAAAACAAAAAATATGGCTTTAACAAATGTCGATTTAACAAATTAAACATTTATTTATAATCAATTTTGTAATGAGTTAAGATGTAA
This sequence comes from Linnaemya tessellans, assembly GCA_951800035.1. Taxonomy (NCBI): domain Eukaryota; kingdom Metazoa; phylum Arthropoda; class Insecta; order Diptera; family Tachinidae; genus Linnaemya; species Linnaemya tessellans. The sequence goes on from OX637532.1 coordinate 74,711,457, forward strand.
AATTATATCATTTTTTACAACATCAATACTTTTGTTGAAATCGATACAAGGGTAAAGACTATTAAAATCACTGCAAATTCTCCGAAAGGGATCGAAGTTACTATAGTTTGTAGTGTAAAACTTAATTCTCAAGAAGCTATAATACCTTGTTGGACGATTGGGTATATTCAAGTTTATTTGTACCAGAAATATTTCGATTTTCCAACTCTGGAAGCGAATTTTTATTTTTTTACCAATGCAATTCTTAGTGAATTTTTAAACTTTTTGGTCACTTTCATGTACCATAAAATATTTCATTTGTCCAACCCTGGAATTGAAATTTTGATTTTTTAAGATTTAAATACCAATTTTGTCTTTCCTGAATTATAAAATAGATTTAATTATCAAAAACAACAACGTCAATTGCCTTTTTTGTTACTTTTATGCATAAAGAATATTTTAATTTCCCAACCGTGGAAACGAAATTTTAATTTTTGTTTTCTTTTTTTACCAAAGCTAGTTTTCATTAGTTATAAAGTAGTTTTATTTACGAAAATCTGAAAATTTTCAACTATTTTTGTCACTTTCATGTTCTACAATATATTGCATGTACCAAAAATATGCGACTCTTCATGAGGTATAAAGTAGTTTTATTGAAGAAATATTAAAATTTTTTAACCATTTTGGCCACTTTCATGTCTAACCCTCTACTCGAAATTTTAATTTTGTTTTTGAATTTTTGATACCAATTTTGTTGTTCCTAAATTACAAGACAGTTTTAGTTAGCAAAAAAAAAAAAACAACAAATTTACAAATTCAAATCTTCATGGCGAATAAAGAGGTTTTGTTAAAGAAAAACTTGAAATTTTTAACAATTTTACTTACTACTTGCACTACAAAATACGGAATGGGCCGAAAACAAATATTTTTATTTCCCATCCCTGGAAAAAAATTTTAATTTTTTTAGTTTTTAATAGACCATTGAGGCTTCCCAAAGCACGAAATAGGTTTAATTTACAAACATTATAAAAAATAATTGATTTTTGGTGTGAATTTTGCGTCGAGAAATAGGTGTAAGCTTCGCAGCTCTGGAACCGTACTTCGGATCTTTCTGAATTTTAATACCACTCTATTTAAGTTCATTTTCAATCCAACGGTCCAAGAACGAAGTCTCTAGCTCTTCTGTGGGCTTGGGAAAACCGATCCCGATCAAATAAGGATCCAGAATATATATTGATAACGAAGAAATTACATACGGAATGACAAACCTATATATACCCTTTCACTTTTTTGTGAAGAGTATAAAAACGATACAGGAACATTTACAAATTGTAGATAATAATCATAATACTCGTATAATAGAAGCCACAAACAAACAAATAAAAATAACAGATCATTTTAGCAAAAAACGAATGAATTTAAAAGACACTATCGAATCAGACTGGAATAAGATTATTGAAAGAATCAATTCAATACACAAGAATAACATGGATATTTTTTCACACATATTTTACCTTGATCTGGTATTGAAAACTAAAACGTTGAATGAACAAATTGAACACATTCAGGATAATATTATTGCGGCTAACCACAACCTTATGATTAATAATATACTAACACCAGAAGAAATTAGTGATTTGAATACCGATTTTAATAAACTACAACTAACAAAACTAACAGTGGCTAAATATCGGAACGAACAAATTATATTTTTTATAAAGTTACCACTAAATATTGCTACAGTTCCGAGATCATTGATTCTGCCTATCAAAAATAATAATGGGTTTGAGCTAGATATAAGAAAACAAGAAATTGTAAATATTAATAATAAAATCTATAATTACGATAATGAACAAAATGTTTTAGCTTTAAGGAAATCAAATCTTTGTATTATCACCCAACATGGTCCATTGAACTCCAAAGTCCAAAACCAAGCATTGAAGTTAACTATAAAAACTGAAATTTGAAAGCTTTATAATATTATTTGCGTTGACGAACTTTTGTACTTGAATTTGTCAGCTTTGTATATATGTTGAATTTGTATACTTGATTGTGGATTGATGAAATCCGATTCCCCTACAACAGTGGTGTCAAATGTGATTGTGTTGGTGAGATCACTCTTATCTCTTACATTCCCAGCGGGAGAAATGTGCGGTTGCGAGGCCTAACTAGTGGCCTTTTTTAAGAGTATCCTTGAATTTACCAATAATATCTTCTAATTTTATAAGTTGTAAAAAAGGGTTTCGAAAATTGCCAACTGCTCAGATATTTAATTTTAAAATAGTTCACCATTTTTAAGCTGAACATTTGGTTAGTTTATATACAAGAGAAAAAATTTTTACAAAAAGTCTTACTTATGAATTAATTTAAAAGCTACTTTAAGAAATTTTCGAAAAGATGTACCTACATACAGTGGCTCCAACTTATTTCAAACCTCTTATATGTATTGTATATATATATATTTATATAAATATATTATTTCTGTTTAGAGGCCTCAAAACAGGACTTGCGATACTTCCCGCTGAATGAGAGTGTTTTTCAGTAAACAATTATATTTTACGCTCTCAAAATAAAAGAGCGTAAGCGTACATGTGAGTTTTGCTTCCACAATTGTGTATGAGGCTGACATCACTGCCCTACAATAATATTGTTGGTTTATCGCCAATAATAACACTTTGTGTATGTATGTATTGAAATGTTTAATTGCCTACTAATAAGAATCACTGTTCGATTGTTTTCATTTATTGGATTTATGATGACTATGTACTTACATATGTAGAGTAAGTAAAATTATTGTATTAGTTATTAAGAAAGCAAAATGAAAAAAAAGTTCAGTAATATACTCAACATTGACTCAAGACTTCCTTCGATTTCTACGTAATTCACGCACATATATACAGACATAGTAACTGCTTCTCAGTAGTAGTCAGGAAAACGTAATAGGAATTCAAAACGTAGAGATCTGGTGAAAACTAGATTTTTTTTAAAACGGGGTAAGCCAGCATCTTACCACTTTTTTGAAAGTTTTAAATTTTCTTAGCAGGAAGTTAAAAAACTTTTGCTTGGCTAATATGTATATATACTAATATATAGACTTCACATAACCATATCTTTTTAGGAAAGATTTTAAGGATATTTTTTCGGTTAAATAAAAAATATAATACCTCAGTATATAAAGCATATACTTACTAATCAAAGTAAAAAACTTGAATTTTTAGCAATTATTTTATCTGAGCGAAAAAACACGTATTGTAGATATTAAGTTTGTGTAAAAATGTTTTTGTTTTCAGCGTCGTTAAAACGAGCTAGTTAAAAAACGGTTTACGTTATCAAGTTAGCAATTAGGAAAAAAGACTAATGCCATTACAATTCTAAGAATCGGATATATTATTATTTTCTTTTCTTTTTGTCTATGGAAAGTGCAGTTTTTAAATTTTTTTTAAATTTATGCATTTATCACTTAAATGTAATCATGATTTTTCTATTTCCCATCTCACTGGGGCTAACGATAGTCATCAGAGAACCTTTAGCCTAAATTTTTTAGATTAACGGCCGTTATTACAACTTCATGTTAGTTAAAAGTAGGATTTTGTGTGACGTTTAAAAAGTGTTCTATTGTTACATTTTCAGTTACACCTAAAGTGAACGACAGATTGAAAGCAGTTTCATTCTATCTGCTAGATTTAAGTTACATTATAGTTGTTTGTGTTGAATTGTGGTTTCTTACAAGCACATGTAGCCTGAAGAAATGATATGGTTTTTATGTCCTCTCAAGCACTTTAACCTGGAGCAAGAGTTCTATTAAAACAATCCGTTTACTGTCTTAATAAAAACTCCGATTGTAAACTTTATTTGACTTTCTTTTATACAAATTAATTAAAGTAAAAACTGCTTATCTATTAAATTGTGTTAAAACTGCTAGTTTAACAGTGACCTATATTTATTTCAGGAACTAAAATGCTAACTTAAATGTTTATAATTGTGCATACGGTTATTGACATTTATTTGTGCATAGCGAATGAAAATAATATTGACCTAATTTAACACATTGAGCATTGTTTATCAGCAACTAAATCATAAGTAAATAAAATATTAAATTACAATAAATAATTTACATGAACATGCTCCCCGCGTTGAGAGAAGCTCAAAAATAGAAACAAACAAGAAAAAACTAAGATAAGAATTATATTATTAATATGCTGAGCTGGCATTCACTGTCATCAGATGAGAGGCTGGATTGGTTCTTATATGTGTACAGTGAAGTCAGCTTCTGCTTGCTGTAGACGAGGCGCTGGAATTGGAGTTGAGTTATTCAGTCGTGATTTGAATTTTCGCTTGATAAGTAGATAGATTGAAATGCATATTGTGATGACCAATGCTGTGTAGCCAACTGCCATGTGATGGTAATTATGAACTTCAATTTTGTTTGGTAAGTTCATTATTTCTTGTGCGGCCAATGAGCTTTGTAGAATTGTCAAATTTTTAACTTGCGACTGATACTCGCTTGTTTGTATTTTGTTTAATAATGGTTGCAAATGTTCTTGCTGGTTCTGTTCGGTTAGTTCCCAAAAACTAGTGTATGATGTCTTCAGTGAGCTAGCAACAATTTGTTGTCCATGCATCGTCCTGAATCTGTATTTGAGAATGCAGTCTGGTTCCAGAATCAGCAACGCAGATCCTTCAAGTGTTAGCTGTGTAATTTCCTGTTTGCACACTGCTGTAGCATGAGATGTGCCCAGAACTGCGTAGATCCATTTGTTCTTGTGGCGGAGAGCGATCCAGGCTAGAGTATCTTCAATTTGCTGTACAGGACAATCTGGTCGAGTATTGTTGTAAAACAAATTCATTTCACAGGAACATGTTGAGGAGCCCTGGTTATATCTTACTTGATTCGGAGAGCATAAATACGTGTCGTCTGCAAGCAGTGAGCATAATTCGAACTCAGTGTTACTTATGGTAAAATATTGCCTTCGAGCAATGTTAATGATTAGAAGGGCTGCACAAGGCTTTACCGCAACAAGAGTCTTGTTGATCCAATTTGGTACTGGAATAATATTAAATATTTGAAAGCGGTCGCATTCCACTAATGGTAACGTAATACTAAACACTGCTGTGTTTTTTGTGAGTCCACCCTTTATTCTCATTAGTTTGTACAGTTGTAACGTATCTTCGCTTTTCATAGGTAGTTCTAGCGATTCGGGTAAATGGAATTTAATTTTTTCTACTTCCTGCTATAACTGGTGAGGAGTTAATAAGAATGGACTTATTATGCCATGGTGAGTGTTTGTCAGAATGTCAAGTATTAACGATTGTGTGCGCTGCAGATTTGCTGCCGTAATACTTAATTGAATACATAGTGTTGAAAAAATACGGTAAATTTTTTCTTGATGATATTCTTCTCTATTGTCCCGTATCATATTGTGCACCTCTGCTATTTGTAGATCGATTTGGTCAAACTTGTTCTTCACTGCTTCCTGGTCGGCTTTCATGATGTTGATTGTTGAATCTATGACCGATGTCTGATTTTTTAGCAGGTTCAACAAATGCGCTTCGTTTTCCTTAATTTGTGAAATCTTATGTGCCATTTCCTTTGCGTATTCGGAATCTAATACCCCAAACAGGGAATTTGCAATATTCCCAACCACGTCAAGAGCTGCTCTTTTGTGTATTCTTCCTGAGAGTAACGTGCTGTCTAAAGTTAGTTCTGCCTCAGTGTGCTCAAAATATTTTACTAGATTTGCACATGTTGCTTTTTCTAGCATTTCTTTACACAAATGATTTAGCGTCTTTGTACCTTGCGCGAATACCGCTGCTTCAGACCAAAATTCTTTTAAATCATAATAGATCACTAATTGCCATTCTGTGGACGAAATTGCTGCCGATCCGATTCCTTCAAAATGTATGCCCAACTGATTTCCAAATCTTTTGTTATGTATTTGTGCTCCTAATACCATTGGTATTAGGATAAGAGCCATCATTATAGTGACGATATTATGGGTTAGAGAAACCCTCTTTCTTTTTTTAAGAGTTTCCACTTTTTCTTGTTGCGTCGTAATCCACTCTTCCTTATGTCCTTCAGATGTTTTATTTTGTTGCGAGCTACTTGGATCATGAGAGTCTTGGTGGTGAAGCGCTTCACCACATTCTACATTGTCTACTGGTAATGGTGCTAGGCGCGCAATAGCTCTTTTGCAAGCTCCAGTCGATGTTTTTACATCAACTACTCGAACAATTCCATCATCTCCATGATGCACCTTTATGACTCTTCCTAAGGGCCAGTTTAGTGGTGTTGTGTTATCTTCCTTTACTATGACCATGTCTCCAGTTTTAATATTATTATTCTGTGTCTTCCACTTATGTCGATATTGGAGTTCACACAAGTATTCTTGTGACCATCGTCTCCAAAATTCGCCCTTTAAGTGTGTTACCAGTTTCCATGTTGTCAACAGACTTGTCTTGTGTTCCGCCGCACTTACGTCGACTTGAGCATTCAGTGGCTCTCCAATGAGAAAATGACCAGGGGTTAGTGCCGTTAAGTCATTTGGATTGTCTGACATTGGACTTATTGGACGAGAATTAAGGATACCTTCGATTTCTATGATTACAGTATCAAGTTCTTCATACGTCAAAGATGCAGTAGCAGTACTTCTAATTAGATGACGTTTTGCCGATTTAACTGCGGCTTCCCATAAACCCCCGAAGTGAGGTGCTCTAGGTGGTATGAAGTGAAACGTGATTTCTCTGGATGTACACTCTTTATTTATTTTGTTTTGAGCTGAGCCTGTGTGAATTGTATCGGAAAGTTCCTTCAGCTGATTTCTTGCACCAACGAAATTTGTTCCGTTGTCACAATACAAATTTTTACAATGGCCTCGCCTGCTTATAAACCGCCTTAATGCACCTAAAAATGCGTCTGTTGTTAAATCGCTTACCAATTCCAAGTGAACCGCTTTAGTTGCAAAACAACAAAACACAGCTACGTAGGCCTTGTGAGGACGTTTACCTCTTATTTTATGATGAATCCAGACAGGTCCACAAAAATCTACACCGGAATTTATGAATGCTCTAGCTGGAGTGACTCGAGTAGATGGCAAGTTACCCATGATTTGAGTAAGTAATTGTGGTTTGGCTCTGGTACATTTTACACAATGTTGTACAATTGATCGAGCTGCTGATTTTCCCTTAACTGGCCAAAATCTTTGCCTCACATGTGCTAAGAGTGCTTGCGGACCACAGTGCCGATTTTGTTTGTGCACCTCTTGCATGAGCAATTTTGAAATAGGGTCATTGTAAGGAATCAGCATTGGATGCTTGGCATCATATGGAAGTGATGATGACTCTAGTCGTCCTCCGACCCTTATAATGCTGTTGGTATCAAAAAACGGAGTAAGATTCTTGTATGGACTATTTCTACTGACCTCCTTATATTTTCTTAAGTTTTTTAAATCTTCTTCAAAATCTGAACTTTGCATTCCACGGACGATCACTACTAGAGCCTGTTCTAATTCTTGAACTGACAGCGCTAACTCGTATTTTCGTGTGCGTCTTCTTGCGTTATTGATGAATCTGAGCATGTAACCTACCACCCTTTGTAGCGTTTTAAAAGACCCATTGTGCTGTACGTTATAAACTATGCTTGACGTGTCACTTGGTACATTAGTTGATGTGGTGACTGCAGCAATTTTTCTAAGTTCCATGTTGGTATTGTCACTTATAACACTAGCCTTGGAATATGCTGCTGGCCAAATTTCTTCTTTCCCGTGTAGAAACATGGGTCCGTAGAACCATAAAGTGCTGGCTGCTAATTTTGATGGGGGGAGTCCTCGTGATATCATATCCGCCGGGTTTTCTTTAGATCTAACGTGCCTCCATTGTTCTGCAATAGAGATTTCCTGTATGACAGAGATTCGGTTAGATACAAATGTGTGATACGATGACGATTCAGAGTTGATCCAGGCTAAAACTATTTCTGAGTCAGTCCATAGATATGTGGGTGCACTCTCTAGTTTTAAATCCTTCTTTACTCTTGCGGTTAATTGAGCGCTTAACAGCGCTGCGCAAAGTTCAAGACGAGGTAAGGTTTGGCGTTTTAATGGAGCTACCCGTGATTTTGCGCGTAATAGTCTCACCATTACCTGATTGTTCTTGAGGATTGATCTTACGTAAATAGCTGCACCATAAGCCTTTTCTGAAGCGTCCGCAAACGCATGAATTTGTATCCTGGAGGAGATATTCCCTTCAAAGATGTGTCGTGGAATTTCCAGATTCTTTAGATGTTGCAATTCATTACGGAATGTTTTCCACCTCATATGAAGAGTTGTTGGTAACACATCATCCCATTCCAGTTTTGTTTGCCAAAGCTCTTGAATGAACATTTTAGCAGAGACTACAATTGGTGACAGCAATCCTAACGGATCAAATAGTCTAGCTAAATCTGAAGTAACTGTTCGCTTGGTAACTACCTGTATTTCGTTGAGCACTACCTTAATACAAAATTTATCACATTTTGGCATCCAGGATAAACCTAAGGTTTTTACTGTGTGATTATTTTCACTGTTGAAGTCAAAATTAACTTCTTGTTGAGCTTCTCCAATTGTTTGAAGTAGTTGTGGATGATTTGCAGTCCACTTTTGTAGCTTAAATCCATGCTGGCTAAGTATATACTTCAACTCTTTCTGAATTGCTATGGCTGTGTTTAGGTTATCATCTCCACCGATCCCATCATCCACGTAAAAGTTTTCAAGCAAAAATTGGGATCCCCATGGGTATCTACTCATGTTTGTTTTAGCTATAGTCTCCAAGCATTTTGTTGCCAAATATGGAGCAGCTCGTGTACCATAGGTAACAGTATTTAGCTGATAATATTTTACTGCTATTGTTGGATCCTCCCTCCATATAATGGTTTGAAATCTTCTATCTTCAGGATGTATTAGTATTTGTCTGTACATCTTTTCAATATCTGTCGTAAAAACAAAACGTGGCATTCGGAACCGAAGTAAGATAGAAAATAGTTCACTTTGAACTGTTGGTCCTGTGTACATTAAGTCGTTTAGAGACATGCCCTCAGACGTTTTTGTAGAAGCATCGAAGACGACACGTAATATCAGGCTTGAGTACGCAGTGGTGAGGGATAATATATCTTGGCATTGATTCAGTATTAATATCTATTTGAGTCATGTGGCCCAATGCTTCATATTTGTTCATGAAGGCCTTATATTGGGATTTAATTGCTGGCACTTTTGCTAGTCGTCTTTCTAGTGCCAAAAATCGGTTGAATGCAATTCCGTGTGAGTCGCCTATTACGTTAGGGTTGTTGCAAAATGGTAATCTCACCATATATCTCCCCGTGTTTTCGATTGTACGAGTTTGATTAAAATGTTCTTCGCATAGTCTTTCTGAAGTTGACATTCCCTTATCAGTTGTTTTTATGGTTTCAATTTCCCAGAGTTGAGCAATGGCTTCTTCTAAGTTGTTCTCGTGATTAGTACATACTCCACATGCACTTGTATGTGAATTGTATCCGCATATTTTTCCAGATACAACCCATCCAAGTACAGTGTTTTGTAAAGTGGGTAAATCCTTTGCTAGTTGAATCTGCCCTTTTGCTAATAGTTGATGGTAAAACTCTGCACCCAATAACACATCTACTTTGTCTGGTCGATGAAATTCTGGATCAGCTAGTAGAATGTTTTTGGGAATTGACCAGTGGTCAATATTGATGAGTTGAGATGGTTGCGGTGAAATTATGTGTGGTAGAACAGCTGCCTCCAAACGAGTAGAAAAGTTTCCAACTCGAGAATGTAGAGCGATGTTTACTCGATGTTGAACTTTAGTGTTGCTTGATCCAATGCCGCTAATAGAGATTGAAGCTGCTTTGGGCGAAATTCCGAGACGTTTGACTAACCGTTCGCTAACCAGGTTGAGCTGTGATCCTGAATCGAGAATTGCTCTGCATTGTATTTCTTTTTCATTCGTTCTAACTTTGAACTATGTACTAAGAAGTACATAGCTGTTAGAATTGCAATGTTTAGATGTAGCAAGCGACGTGGCTTCCTGATTCATCTGTAAACTGGTTTTGTCTGTTGGTACGCGATCCATATTTCTTGTTGATGACTTGTTGATCTGTTCCACATGCTCTAGGTGCAACAAAGTGTTGTGTTTTTTAGAACATTTCATGCAATTTCCTCGCATGCAATTTTTTGCGCTATGACCAGGTTTTAAACAGTTAACGCAATAGTTTTGTTTTTGAATGAGTTGGAGGCGAGCTGATGGTGATAGCTGGAGAAACCTTTTACATGAAAATAATGGGTGCCCGGTGTTCTTACATATGATACAGGAACCGCTGTGTTGGCCTTCTGCTGTAATGGAATTGCACACCCTTGTCGTTGTAGTTAAATGTTTACCCTTTTCCGTTATTGCTTCCATTGACTAGAAATGCCTTTCCAAAAACTGTAGAAATTCTTTGACAGTTGGCACTTCTCGTGGGTACAAAAGAGATTGTTCGTACCGAAGACGTGTAGCTTGGTCTAGCCTTCTTAATAGCAAATGTAGCAGAAGTGGATCCCAGAATGTCGTATCTATTTGAAGATTTTTTAATGATAAAAGGCACTCCTGTGTTCTGTCATGTAGTAACTTGTAGTTATCAGATGTGGTTTTACCTGGAGCATCTACCAGTTCGTGCACTAGCTTACTGACTAGTAGTCTTTTGTTGTTATATCGATCGGTTACTACGGCCCAAGCTGCGTCGACATTTTCTCCGGTAGCCGTGAAGTGCTTGATTAGATTTGCAGCTTCTCCTACCACATGTGTTTTTAGATACCAGATTTTTTGAACACTAGGTATTGGCTGCATAATTATCAAGGATGAAAACAAGTCATGAAACTCTTTCCATTTCAAGTAATTTCCATCAAACTTCGGTAGCGTTATTTTGGGAATTGGTACAGTTAGATGCCCATTGTTATTTTCCGAATGGCAAGGACTTGATGAATTGCTGGTGAAATCTTTAATAGTTTCTCGCAATTTCATTTCTAGTTGAATGTATCGCTCCATGTTGTAGCCCTGACTCACCGGATCGTCACTCATTCCCGCTATATTGTAATGTTGCTCTTCAATATTTGCCCATAGTCTGTGGGCAACTTGGGTTTCCTCATTTGTGAAACCATTAGTTAATAAACGTTCTAGCGATGCCATCATGGCAGCTTGTCAGCGCATACTCTTAACGAGTTCATTATTGCAACTGGCTGTTGCCTCACAATGCTTAGTTATTTACTGGCTGATGGGCTGTTTCCTTGATTCAGCTGGAGCTACTTTTAGTATTCCTTGTTCAAATAGCTCTTTGTATTGATGCACGACGTCCATTATTGCCTGGTAGTAGTCCTCACTAAAATATTTATGTTCCAGCGTTAAATCTTCCAGCAATCGGATTTGGTTGTCGGTCACCTCGAAGTTCGACCATTCCTCGTCCAGTCTTCTTAACCGTTCTTGGAAATAGCTAGTGGACTCCTTTCTCGATGAAGGGTCCTTTTTAAAGTTGTGGATTATTGTTTCAATCCGTTCTCCGGTCAATTTTTGCTTGTTGACCAGTTCTTCAAACGACGCCATGATTAAATAGTGTCCTGTTGCGGATTCAATCGAATACTGTCCTGCACTTGTTACAGGATCACGTCGGGGTCACCAAAATGTTTGTGGTGAATTGTGGTTTCTTACAAGCACATGTAGCCTGAAGAAATGATATGGTTTTTATGTCCTCTCAAGCACTTTAACCTGGAGGAAGAGTTCTAATAAAACAATTCGTTTACTGTCTTAATAAAAACTCCGATTGTAAACTTTATTTGACTTTCTTTTATACAAATTAATTAAAGTAAAAACCGCTTATCTATTAAATTGTGTTAAAACTGCTAGTTTAACAGTGACCTATATTTATTTCAGGAACTAAAATGCTAACTTAAATGTTTATAATTGTGCATACGGTTATTGACATTTATTTGTGCATAGCGAATGAAAATAATATTGACCTAATTTAACACATTGAGCATTGTTTATCAGCAACTAAATCATAAGTAAATAAAATATTAAATTACAATAAATAATTTACATGAACAATAGTATTGATAAAATTTTTATTCATCCCAGCAGATCCTACTTTTAACTAACATGAAGTTGTAATAATAGCCCTAAAGATATTACTGCAATATTCCATTCAAATCAATAAGAGGCTTAAACAAATATCAAAGCCATAACAAGAACCTTAATAATCACTTACCTCTTTCTTAATTTCTTGCTTCATCATACTGCATTTATGATAACTACAATTGCAAGAGATAGACAAAACAACGATAGCTAGCGATTGTTTTACTTAAAAACAATCAGGTATTTGATAGAAATCGATTTCGTCGTCGAAACTTTTTGAGTGTCGACAAAACATGTGGTATGGCAACATGCGTCGATTTATATTCCATTTTGTTTCAACGAAAAAAATTACATATTTACTATGTGACGATTTCGATAATGCCTAACTAAATTCGTTAAAAAATCTCTTGAATTTATCATGGTATAATAAATACAAGGTACTTCCACTCTCTCTTTATTAAATTTAATAAGAATTTTGGAAGTTAATTTTTAAAGTAAAATAAAAGAAGTAAAAGTGCTATATTCGGCTGTGCCGAATCTTAAATACCCTGCACAGATGTAATTATTTCGTTTAAATTTTTCGGCTAGGAAGCTAAATGTTTTGCTTTTCTTATTTCTAATACCTCTGAACGTCTTTCAAAAATGTTAAATATGTTTAATTTAAAAACAAAAAGTAAAAATCCGTTTCATGTACCCGAAAAAGTTCTTATTGTCCAACCGTAGAATCGTCTTTTAGATATTTTCTATACTTTTTATACTTAGAAATCTTTTTTATACTTCTTCCCGAAGTATAAAAAAGATTTTACCCACAAAAAACCAAAACTAGGAACTTATGTGGTTAATTTTATGTACCAAAAAATTTTGATTTTCTAACCCTGGAACCGAATTTTTAATTTAAAAACTTTTAATACCGATTTAATTCTTAGCGAAGTATAAAATATGTTTAATTCACTGAAAAAAATCAAAATTGGGAACTTTTATGGTTACTTTTATGTACCAAAAATATTTCCAATTTCCAACTCTGGAAGCGAATTTTTATTTCCTTACCAATGCAATTCTTAGTGTAACATAGTTTTACTTGACAAAAAATTTAAATTTTTAAACTTTTTGGTCACCTTCATGTACCATAAAATATTTCATTTGTCCAACCCTGGAGTCGAAATTTTGATTTTTTAAGATATTAATACCAATTTTGTTCTTCCTGAATTATAAAACAGTTTTAGTTAGCAAAACAAAATAAACAACGTCAGTTGCCTATTTGGTTACTTTTATGCAAAAAAAAAAAAATTATATTGTTTTGTTTAAGACAAATTCAAAGTTTGTAACCATTTTGATTATTACATGTACTACAAAATATTGCATGTACTCGTACCAAAAATACTTTCATTTTCCAAACAAACTGGACGTGGAAAATTTATGGAAGAAATTATCAATCGAATTAAATAGCATTGGTACACCACGATGTAACTGCTTGGAAAAAAGTGAGTTCATATGAGTACACGATAAACATTTGTATATATATATATATATATATATATATATATATATATATATATATATATATATATATATATATATATATATTTGTTTCTACAGTTATGGAGTGACTGGAAGTCGTGAATAAAGAAGAAAATAGCAACGAACAATCAGGAAGCGATTTCTGCTGGGGAAGGACTGTTCAACCAAATATACACTTAAAATAAGAAATTTTCGGTCTGTATACCTTGGTTGATGCAATAAATATCTCTGTCTCAATGATAGCAACCGAGTTTTCTTCATCTGATGATGACGCAACTTGGTGTGAAGCTACAGTAACTCAAAAAGTCGACTTGAAAAAAGAAAGAAGACAGATAATCTTTTTGATGATCTCTATATGGATGATAATATTAAGAAATCTTTAAAAGAATATATGGAACACAATGCAAAAACTGTAAAAGAAATTTCAGATTCCTTAAAAGCTTTGGTTGAGATTTCAAATAGAAATGTTGAAAATTTAAACCTTATGACATCTAGCACACGCCGCATTTATAAATCATTCGAATATTTAACGACTTCTATAACAGCAGAATTAAAACGGCATAATAAAGAAATGGAAAAAGCACCGTTTGAAAAAAAATCTAAAAAAGAAAGATTTAGAAATTTACGAAAAGCAATTGGAGTTAGACACTTTAATATATCAATGAATTAAAGATATACATGCTTTATTGATGAATTTTTATTTTTATTTTTTTTTTTAAATAAAGATTTTTATTTAATTTAAACCTTCAGCAATACTGGAGCGCATAATATTTGCAGCGTTTCTTATAGTAGAGTCAGTTTCATCAAATTCGTTTTGGTCATTATTTTTATCATTTGTATGTTCTGAAGTAAAAAATAAAATAACCGTTACTTACTTACAATCATAGTATTTATAATATGGTATCATTTTCCATTGAAAAACAGATGCTGTTAATATCAACTATTTGTTACTTAACCGGTTGAATGTTTGTAAGATTCTACTTTATTTTCATTTTAAATTGCTCTTAAATACTAACCACGAACATAATGAACATCTTAAACTAATTTAGTACGCATGCGCTTCTTTCTTATCAACTATTCTCCTTGTCTTCTCTTAGCGACAATAACACGTGCGATAGATAATAAGGGTTGTTTACTAAGATCAGGGCGTACTAAATCAGGTGGCATCGTTAGGAATGTAAACAATTTTTTGCTCCCATTGAATTTTTGTTTGTTTTGTGAGTTTAAACTGTTAAAGTACGGCGTAATTATACAAACATACACTACATATATGTTCAGAGCTGATATATGAATAAAAACTGTTTATTGAAAAACGAATATTTTAAATTATTGTTGTGAAAAAAGTGAACTAAAAGAAAATACTAATAATAATAATAACAATCTAGATAAAAAACTAGTTAAACACGATAAAAGGTGTTTTATGTTTGCTACAGTCGTTATTTTCAAATTTATTTTCAAAAGTGTCTTCAATATATTTGGAACAAATTCGTTTAATATTGCATTTCATAGTGGAATTTATATTTGTTCTTTAATTGGTCAAAATTAATTATCAAATTTTATAAAAATATGCCTTTTTGTGAGCTGTGCAAAAAAAATATGTTCCTGGTAATGGCGACTCATTTTTTCGTGTGCCTAAGTGCTCCATAACAATGGAAAAGTGGAGTAGCTTGTGCCAAAAGCAATTCACAAAGCGGTCGCTTACATATATGCAGTGATCACTTTTTGAAGAATCAGATCATATCATATATAGACCCATTTCCGATTTCAGGTCACAAGAAAATATTGTGTTTTGAATAAATCTTTTTTTTTACTTTTTCTTCACTTTTGTATGTTGGCATGATGCAAGATATTTTATTTCTTAAATTTTAAATGCTTCTTTTTCTTACGCTTTTGACATTTATATCTCAACTCATTGTTTTGACAATCGCAACTTTATTACACAAACAAAAACACCTATGTTGTTGTACTTGTAGCCCTTACGCTGCCACCTGGTTTTATTACACCTTAGTCATGGTGTAATAATCATATTAATTAATCCAGAGAATATGAAATACAAATATGTAGGCAAAAAACCAATTTTTATCTCAAAAACAGATACGGGCGTTTCATAGCACAATTGTGCTGAGATCATTCACACGTATTCTTACCCTCTTTAATTTAGTCGTCGAAGAGACAGCGACGAGTGAATATCAGGCGGATGCTTACGAACTTTTTATATTTTTTTCCAGAATATTTGCCCAGCTAACAATTTCAGTCATGATGATATGCGAAAATTATTTTGTTATAAACAATTCTTTCGATAACATACAATGCCTTTTATAAAATTTTTCTCCAATAACGGACTATACTAATTCTCCTAATTTAGTAAATACATTTAGTCTTATTAGTTAGTCTGTGTAAAATCTTATCAAAAATATTTTGAATATGTTTCCCATATGAAAATGATCTTCCATGCCGACAAATATCAAAGCTTATTAAGTTTGATACATCCAACCGCGTATTTTTTTTGTCGCATATTCAGTGTTATGCTCCAGCAAGCAACCATTCTTTTATATATTTTTTTTCTTGAATGGAAAACATAACAAATTATTGTCCTATCTTTTTTAATTTTTTTCATTTGACTGTTTACTTAGAAAAGTTTTATTTTTAATTAATAATTTTACGTAATAAACGTTTGTTTCCAACTTAGAATATATTGCTACTTATGTATAAATATATAATGCACCATTATCTTTCAAACGCTTGGCTTTTTGTTTGGTGGGTAGCTCGCAAGCTCAACACATACACAATTTACCAATACATTGACGGTGCCCGCCACTGCTCTAAAACGTACTTAAGATAAACAAACAACATGAAAACCAATTTGCTCTTTAAACCGTAATTAGTCTAGACAATATATAAATATTTAGGCAAGAAAACAATTTTTATCTTTATGAACCTAAATAAATATGAAATGTATTCTATCCTGATAAAACTATGTTCAATTACGTATGTAGTAAGAATTTTAACGAACATTTTTATATTGGTATATTAAATTGAATTAAGATTCTATAGGCTAATTGTTCGAAATTTTTTTTTTTTTTTAATTTAAATCTCAGAAAGATGATGGAACAAAAAATTCAGAAAAATGGGACATGAAGAAAAATAATCAAACGGTAACACGGGTATTATAACAATAACATGTTAACATCAGCTTGATACAGTTCTCGTATTCTTTTTCACAATAAAATTTTTGTAAATAGGAACTGTTATCACATTCAACTAAGCCACCTAATAAGTGGTGACAAACACAATACACATGAGCACTGATGATGAAAGGGTTGCGTCTTTCGAAAACAGCTGTTCTGCTCTGCTGTGTAAGTTGAATAACAAAAACTGATGTTGACTTGCCCTTGTGCCTTGGAATATTTATCATGTCTTTTTGAGATTTAAATTTAAAAAAAAAGAAAAAAAAAATTTCGAACAATTAGCCTATAGAATCTTAATTCAATTTAATATGTTCAATTACATTTGAACATTCTGCTGAAGATTTAATGGTATTGGTGGTGAAAAATCTAAGTTAACCTTGGTCTTTGTATTGTTGTTACATTTATACCTTAAATAGATAAAAATTAAGATTGTAGTTACATATAATAACAATTAAAATAAATGATACATGTCCGGAAACATAGCGATATTTCATTCTCATCAGTTCAGTATTGTCGGCCTGCATCTTCTATAGATTTTGGTGTATATTTTGTAATATTTGGAATTGTTGATTACCGTTACATCAAATGGCTTTACCAGCTTACTATTTGCTTGCTGAAATTCTACGCCCCATGATGATGTCTGAATTGAAGTTTTCTTCTTGGTTGTAAAATGTTGAGAAGAGGTCAAAGTTATTCCTTCATACACTGCTGTACAACCAGCTGGCAAATTCAGTATTCCTTTTGAAGGTAATGTCAACCAGTCACGTGCACTATTTCCGTAGTCTATGTTTAATGTAAACTGGTCGAAAACCGTGAAAATCCATTGATTCTCCTTTGACAATTTTTTCAAAATACACTTTCTTGAAGTTTCCTGAAAATAACACTCAGCATGCCTGGATTGTTTTAAGGCTGAACCTCGCATGATCGCTCTACTGCAGGATTCCAAGAAAATTCCTCTTTACAATTATATTGTCCCTGATGGTTTTTTGTACAAACGTTAAACTGAAACTGCCATATCAAAAAATATAAATTTGTTGCAAAATTATACATGATATAATCACCGTCGACCATAGGTATCATTGCAGTGCCATTTCCATCAACTGGTAGTCTAATAATTTCGTAAATTTCTGAAGTATGTATATTATACTAGGGTATTTCTGCCTGTATTACCAAACGATTATCTTCCACAACACCCCTAGCCACCATAGAACTGTAAACTTCTTTCAGATCTGTACCAGTTTTTGTTCCGGACAAGATCAGCTCATTCGGCAATAGTTTTCTAATGTTTGATATTTCCTCCTGCAGTTGTGCAGCAGTTAGAAGATCTGGGTTGATATGGCCGTGGTTAAAATCAATCAATAAATTCATGATAGATGACTGAATTTCACTGCACTCATCGATCATTAGATGTAGCTGAGTCATCATTACTTGAAACATAACAATCAATCGCTCGGTATTGGTGTCATTTTGAACTTCATCATAGAAAATTTTCAACTGCCGGTACATTTTACTAAAATTCTCGTTTACTTCTTCAGTTGTTTTCTTTAGCACATTTATTGTAGAGTTCACAATAGATGTCTGCTGTTTCGCCAGATGTTGTAGTTTCTCCTCATTCTGGAAAATATTTCTCATATTCTCTTCCATCAATTTCCGGCGTCCATCATTCCGAAAAGCACATGATAGATCGAGCCAACAAATTCAAATGGCGATCTTTTTTGTCTTTCCTTCTTCAGCAACAGACTATTATTTTGATCTACCAAACGAAATCTTCTATTGACTGACCATACTACCATCTCTCAAGCCTCTTTACAATTTCTTAATTTGGGACATTGGTCTTCAAGTTTTTCCTTCAGTTTTTTAATTCGTTTTATCTCCTCATAATACTGATCTAAATCGTAATGTATTATTAAGTTCCATTTGGAGCTTACAACGTTCATCTCTCCAATATTATCAAGATGCAACGCTGTATTCAGAGGTATTTTCTTCATTTCGGCACTCATATCATGATTTAGTAATGCAGAATTTACTGCACCTACTGTTTACATCAAGAACATACACCATAATAAACAAGATTTCAGAAAGTTATTTCCGCTGGTTTGTTTAATTTTTGTGTGGGAACTTCTGGCTCTATCCTGATTATGCTCGTTTGAATTTTCCGCGTCCGGTAGCTGGATTATCTTATGGATTGGTCGTTGTAGAATATTATTTTGATACCTTATCTTTACCACTCGAACTTTCCCATCCTTTTTTCCGTGCACTTCCGTTATTCTTCCAAGAGGCCATCTTCCTGGATGAGTATTTTCATCTTTGACCAGAACTGCTGCTCCTTCTTTCAAATTTTTAACTGAATGCCTCCACTTATTCCGTTGTTGGAGCGTTACAAGGTACTGTTCCTTCCAGCGATTCGAAAAATCTTTTTCAGCCGCTGAATAAGTTTCCATTTACTTAATGATAATATAACTGCGCTTTCAATATGCTCCCCGGGTTCTATTACTGGTCTTCCAATGAGAAAGTGAACCGGAGACAACACATCAACTGCATCAATATCCTCAGCATCCCTTCAACCAAAGGCCTGGAGTTTAAAACAGCTTCTATTTGTGCCAGCAAAGTACTTAGTTCTTCAAACGTCAATTTTGTGTCGCAAAGTATTCTTTTGAGATGATACTTCATCGACTTTACTCCAGATTCCCAAATTCCTCCAAAGTGAGGGGCAGCCGGGGGAATAAACTGCCAATTTATTTTTTGTTCAGCCAAGATAGGTATAAGTGTACTATTTTTTTAACTGCGGCTTTGAAATCCGCGTCTAACTTTTTACTAGCACCCACAAAATTAGTTCCATTATCAGAATACAAGTGAGAACTCATGCCTCTTCTTGAAAATAATCTTCTCAAAGCCGCAGGGAATGCTTCTGTGGTCAAATCACTCACGACCTCCAAGTGAATTGCTTTTGTTGCCATACAGACAAATACGGCAATATGGCCCTTGT
Organism: Linnaemya tessellans; assembly: GCA_951800035.1. Classification (NCBI taxonomy): domain Eukaryota; kingdom Metazoa; phylum Arthropoda; class Insecta; order Diptera; family Tachinidae; genus Linnaemya; species Linnaemya tessellans. The sequence continues at coordinate 74,731,257 of OX637532.1, forward strand.
AGCTTTTCTGGCCTCTTCCTTTCGAACACCTTAAATGTATTGGTTCAGCCTAGTCCACTCCCGTATGAGTAAAAGGATGTGAAACATTCACTCTATAATCTGGTAGACTACCCATTAGTTGCTTAGATATATTTTGTTGATAGCGAATGAATGTTGTACAGCTTTCAATACACTTCTTCACTGCATTTTTTAAAACCATTATCTAATATTTATTTTTTTTTGTTGACTCCATAAGTCGATTCCTACCATGGAGCATGGATATGTGTGTCTGGTGTATTATTAAAGATGAAAGTTCAGACTTTTGTAAAATTATGGGATGTTTTTGATTATATTGTAAACCAGAATTATGCAATCTGCCACCAACTCGAAGAATGCCATCTTTATCTAGAAATGGAAAAAGACTTACTATTTTGCTTTTGTTACTCACCGCACGCCCATTATTCAGTCTCATAATCTCATCATGAAGTTCAACCTGCTGATGATTAAAAATTATAATCTTTTCTGCCGCCTCAAGTTCTGGAACGGTCAGATGCTGCGGATATCTTTCTTTTTTTCTTAATTGTTTTACAAACCGAAGTATCTAAGCAACTATTCTTCGTAACTTGCCTAGTTTGGAGTATTTGCATACTAACTTGTTAATAATATTACAGCTCGTCAATTTCTCAGAAGTCCTCAATATATTTGTTGATTTTGGCTCTTCGTTTTTCGGTCAGAACTCGGAAGAATTTCATAACCACTTAGGACCATTCCACCACAAAGAGTGATGTATCAAATTTTCAGCATTAATACCTCTGGAAGCTACATCCGCAGGATTGTCCTTACTGCTTACGTGATGCCATGACACCTCAGGCAAAATTGTATTTATTTCGTTAACTTTATTTCTTATAAATTTGTCTTTATTTTTATTGTTGCGAATCCAACCTAACGTTATAGTTGAATCACTCCATGCATAAACTTTACATTGTCGATTAAAAATACGAATTACTCTATGCAAAAGCTTGCTTAGAAGATGAGCAGCACGCAGTTCTAATTTTGGCAGAGTTTTCCTGTTTTTAATCGGGTTCACTTACTTTTAGCTGTTAGTAGCTTAACAGATGTATCCTGTTTAATGTAAACTATAGCGGCATAAGCTTTTTCAGAGGCATCTGAAAACCCGTGAATTTCCAATTCAGTCTCGCACGTTGATTTAACCCATCTTGGGATACGGATCTTTTGAAGAGCGATTACATCTTTTGAAAATTCATACCATTTATCTTGAAACTCATCTGATAACACATCGTCCCAAGAAGATTGCCGGAACCATAGTGTTTGAATAAATAGTTTCGCTAGTACAGTAACAGGAGACATCCAGCCCAAAGGATCAAAGATTCTTGCCACATCTGAAAGAGCTTACCTTTTCGTTATTTTATTGTTCTGTGTAAAATTTACCTTAAAATGAAACTCGTCTGTGGCCGGATCCCATTGTAGACCTGAAGTTTTAACAGTGATTTCTTTGGTGACATCTTCACGATTTATAATTGTTTTGTGATTTGAGACCCATTTGCGTAAATTGAAACCAAAATTGTTTAGCTGTGCTTGTATACGATGCCGTATGTTCTTACATTGTTGAACATTATCTGCTCCTGTCATTAGATCATCCATATAGAAGTCTTCTTTTATTATTTTCTTAATTAGTTCATCTTCAATTGACATGTGGTCAGCAATGTAAAACAGCGATCTTACTGCTAAAAATGGTGCCGATGACATGCCATATGTTACAGTTGTTAATTTATACTCTTTTATAGGACTGCATTTGTTTTCTCTCCATAATATATGTTGATACGATTGGTCAATGTTTGCCATTCTTACCTGGCGGTACATTTTTTCAACATCAGCTGTTATAACATATCTCCAGAGTCTCCATTTTATTATGGTATCGAAGATATCTTTTTGTAGCTTAGCACCTGCAAACATCACATTGTTTAAACTTCTATTTGTTGTTTTAGTAAAAGCGTCGAACACCACACGCAATTTTGTTGTCAAGCTGTTTTCTCTGATTACTGGTTGGAGTGGTAAATAGTACTTCCAGCTGCACTTCTTCTCTACCTCTTTCATACGGCCGAGATTTAAATACTCGTTCATAAACTCTACGTAGTGTTTTTTAAGTTCCGGCTCTTGTTCGAATTTTTTCTCAAAAGACAAAAACCTCGCCATTGCTTGTCTTCTGGAATCTCCTAACTCATTGTCCTTTTTAAGCGGCAATTTAACTACTATATGACCTTGTGCATCAACTTCGGTTGTTTTCTCATAGTATTCTTGGCAAAATTCATCTTCACGGCATTCCTCTATGTCAGGAAGTTCATCTAGCTCCCAAAACCTCTCCAAGTTAGTTACAGCTGCTAATAATTTTGTTGGTTTTGCGGTTTTGCAAATTACACCAGATAATATCCATCCAAAAATCGTTGATTGTGCCAAGATACTACCATTTTTGTGTAATCCTTCTTGCAATATATATTGATAACAATATCTATTCGATCAGATTTGTTGAATGCTGGGTCCGCCAGAATAAAGTTGTTCCAATCTTCAATATTAAACTCAAATGATTGATTTGGATGTGCCCCCGTTAATTTTGGCAAAATGAGGGCATCTGCTTCGATTTCATGGTTACTCATAAATCTTGGTTTCAAGATTAACTTTGTTTTTGCTTTAGACAGTCCTACCAAAGTACTGCCGATTCCATGAATCTCTGTTTTGAATTTAACACGTGGCAATGATAAAATCTGGGATGCTTCTTCTGATATTGTCGTTACCTGAGAGCCCTGATCAATTAATGCTCTTAGGATTACTTCTTCTCCATTTATTGCATGTACTTTTACCTGTGCAGTTGCTAGAAGTACTGATGTTGTTAAATTTTTGGTAGTCATTGCTGAATTGCTGGGTTTTGATTCTTTAATTTTTTCTTCATTCAGATGTAGAATCTTATGGTGGCCTTTATTGCAATAACAACACTTAACATTATTTGAACACCACTTGTTGTTTTTGTGATCTAAGCATTTAAAACACCATTTATTATTATAAGCCACTTTTCTTCGTTCATAAATCGGTAATGTTAAAAATTTTCTGCAAATCGCAGTTGTATGGTTATCCATATTGCAATGTAAACAACATATTTTCATTGAAAACATCACATTAGAAACTTTGCCAGTTTCAATTGAGGAGCTCCATAACAAAACGCAATAATTACATTTTTCAAAATGTTTAAGTTTTTGATTGAATCGTATTCTACATATTGAAATCTATATTTCCTTTACTACAAAGCATACCAAAACTCAATACTTACACTGCAATTCAATATCAAATATAATGGTTCAGAGCAAAACGCAATAATTACACCTCTTACTTAACTTACTTAAATTACATTTTGTCGTTTTTCCAAAAAAACCTTATGATGTAATTATTGCGTTTTGTTATGGAGCTCCTCAATTAGTTTTTTATTTATTTTCTTTTCTTGCCCTTTGGAAGCTGCTTCTAAAGCTTGAATTTGTTGTTCCAAAAAAAACCTAGTATGTCCTTTAGACTTTGAATTTTTTTAGATTTTTTAACTGTTTGTTCGTAATATCGCAAACCGTCTTTATCCAGTTTTCTGATAACAATACGTGCTATAAATGGTTCAGCATCTTCTATTTTAATGTTCATACTTTTAAGGGCATATATACAACTATTTGTTGTATCTAATAGCTACTTCAAGCTTGCCGATGATTCGCTATTTGCCATCGGTTGATCAAGTAAAATATCTACTTGGTTTGTAAATAACAATCTATGATTTTCATATCTTTGCTTAAGAATCTCGAACGTTGCCTCATAGTTGTTGTCGGTGATCTTTAGATGTTGCACCAATTTTTTAGCTTCGCCTTTAAGTGATGTTACTAACCTGTACATTTTTTCTACATTAGAAAGATACTTATTGTCATGTACTAAGCTTTTAAACAAATCATGAAATGATGACCATTCATTTATATCGCCACTAAATTCAGGAACTTCAATTTTTCCTAAATGTGCTGAGTTTGAATATTCTCCTTCATTTTTGTTGCTCGGTTGTTGCCTAGGCCCATTCATGCAATCTGCAATAAGTTCGAGAGCACTAAAATATGTGCTTTCGGCATTTAGCATCATTTTATGCATATTTTTTGGCTTTTTGGATTCACTTAAGTTGTGATATATGTTTTGGAGCTTTTGGTTTCTAGATTCTAAAAATTTTTCTTTTATTTGAAGCTTTTTGTTGGACATGTCGGCAATATTCGCTGATAGTTCATCATACCAGTCAGTTAACCAATCTGCCATTTCAACAAATTGTTCCCATGATTCATCATCTGATTCAGTAGTTATTACTTTTTCTAACTTACTGTTTTTTTATGTTTGAGGAAATGTCGGCAATATTCGCTGATAGTTCATCATACCAGTCAGTTAACCAATCTGCCATTTCAACAAATTGTTCCCATGATTCATCATCTGATTCAGTAGTTATTACTTTTTCTAACTTACTGTTTTTTTATGTTTGAGGAATTTGTGTAACGTTTATTGGTTCTTCTTGCTGCATGGCTTCTTTTATTAGAAATTGAACCTCTGCTATAATTTTTGATAACGCTTCATAGTACTTCTTTTCAAAATAATCTTTTGATGTAATGCCGTATGCCAAAAGTTATGAGTTATTTGCCGTAAATTCGACTTCAATTTTACTTATCCTCTTACTGACTTCTGGGAGTCTCGAACAGCGGATTGCCTTTTGAGCCAGCTTCTCTCAAATAGCAACAATTTCGTCTCCCAATTCTTTTTGTTTTTCGAAAAGTTTTTTTTTATTTGCCATTTTAATATAAAGTAAATTTTAAAATTTTGTTTATAAGTTACTAGTTCTTTTTGTCGAAGGACCAATGTTAATATAAACTATTTGTTACTTAACCGGTTGAATGTTTGTAAGACACTACTTTATTTTCATTTTAAAATGCTCTTAAATACTAACCACGAACATAATGAACATCCTAAACTAATTTAGTACGCATGCGCTTCTTTCTTATCAACTATTCTCCTTGTCTTCTTTTAGCGACAATAATACGTGGGATAGATAATAAGAGTTGTTTACTAAGATCATATTAATTAATCTATGAATATGAAATACAAATATGTAGGCAAAAAACCAATTTTTATCTCGAAAACGTACTTAAGCTAAACAAACAACATGAAAACCAATTTCCTCTTTAAACCGTAATTAGTCTAGACAATATATAAATATTTAGGCAAGAAAACAATTTGTATCTTTATGAACCTAAATAAATATGAAATGAATTCTATCCTGATAAAACTATGTTCAATTACATTTGAACAGATGCTCTTCACCTTTTGGCCCCTTAGTTCTGATATGAATGCCGTCTATACATCCTGGAATGACATACTTTAAAAAAAATTGCTTACATGCTCTTAAATCTGCTTCGGTACTGTTTTTCTTTCATAATATATTTGAAAAACATTTTGAAACAGACCGTTAGATACTTCCTTCTGCGAAAAGTCTTAAGGCAGCTACCAATTGTATTATAAGAGGAATGGATGAACCTGTCGATCTATTTCTAATCTTATTCAAAACTATTATAAAACATTCCTTGTTTAATCGAAAATATCCCATGAATCTAAAGAATAAATGTGCACTTAAAACTACCTATAAGAATTCACATTACTACTACTCACGTTTCCTCGGGCAAACTAAAGGGGTCAGATTTGTCTCGTAAGTGTTTCCGACATACAATCTCGCTTTCACCTTTGGAATTATTTTCAATAAGAACTAAATAAACTCCAACAGCTTTGAACTTAATTTTGTAATTTCGTGGGAAAAAATAACCGAAAACAAGTACAATATGTACTTGAAAATAATATCTGCATACATACATATGTATATCTGAAACATTTGCTCGTTATGGTTAAACCTAACCATAATTTCTGAAAACCATATACTGATATTAAACATCAAAAGCGTGTAATTTCAACTTTAAAGATATAAACATTATTAATCAAAGATATCTTACACAAACAAGACGAAGGGAATCTTTTTAACAACATTTTTATAATAAGGCGACTTTTAGTGGAACAGATGGCAGCTTAATTTACACATAAAATGTACATACATATATTATTTAACTTATTCTCTTACTCATATGAATATTTTCTATAAGCTAGAGTTTCACGGTAGGGTCAATATCTAAATATTTTAAAAGTATTATTTTTACATGTGTGTATGTATATATATAAATATATATATATATATATATATATATATATATATATATATATATATATATATATATATGTATAAGAATAGTATAACGGTTATCTATAAAATCGTACATATTGGAAACAATATTACATAAACAACGAGCGATCACGTACCTTAATCATTAAATGTTATATTATTTCATTAATATATTGTATATTTATATATTATGACAATAAATTAAGGTCACGTGACACATTTTATTTCTGAAACATAAGTATATAAAAGCATGTAGAAGATGGTAAGCATGTTATTATATTTGGCTCATTAGCTCTTCATGGCTATTATACATAAGTGCAAAAATACAAATCATTCTGTATAAATACGAAGTCCATTATATCTTTACATTAAGTGCACAAATGATTATATTTTCATATACATACATTCATCTACTGTAACATATTTTTTTCACACCCAGCATCATTAACTTGGCATCCCTTTTTTTGTAAATCCATTCCAGAAGGGAAGAATTATAATAAGGGAGAATTTCCAGTTCATTCGTAACATTTATGCAATGTAATGTCTTAATAAAAATAGCGAAATATACCCGTATGTACATATGTACATATATATATATATATATATATATATATATATATATATATATATATATATATGTATATATATACATGTATATATATACATGTATATATATATATATATATATATATATATATATATATATATATATATATATATATATTCATTACTAATTACCATTCGAAGAAATAAAATTAATAGAAATTATAATGGCAATAATAATATGAGTTTAAAACAAGTAAAAGTGCTATATTCGGCTGTGCCGAATCTTAAATACCCTTCACAGATGTAATTCTTCTTTCTTGCCAAAGCAGAAAGTAGGTTTAATTAAAAAATCAAAATGATGTTATCTGTTACTTTTATATTAAGAAAAATTGACTAGGAAGCTAAATGTTTGGCTTTTCTTATATCTAATACCTATTTTCCAACTCTGGAAGCGAATTTTTATTTTTTTTTTCAATGCAATTCGTAGTGAGGTGTAGCATAGTTTTACTTGACAAAATATGTAAAATTTATAAACTTTTTGGTAACCTTCATGTACCATAAAATATATCATTTGTCCAACCCTGGAGTCGAAGTTTTAATTTTTTCAGATTTTAATACCAATTTTGTTTTTCCTGTATTATAAAACAGCTTTAATTAGCAAAAAGAAACTACGTCAATTGCTTTTTTGGTTACTTTTATGCAGAATAAATATTTCAATTTCCCAACCCTGGAAACGAAATTTAAATTTTTTTACCAATGCAACTCTTAATGAGACATAAAATAGTTTTATTTAAGAAAAACTTAATATTTGTAACCATTTAGGTCATTTTTATGTACCCCAAAATGTTGCAGTTATTATGAATCTAAATTTTGATTTTTTTTTAAATTTTGATACCAATTTTGTTTTTCCTGAACTAAAAAATAGTCACTAAAAAACACCGTCAATTGCCTTTTTGATTACTTTTATGTATTAAAATAAAAATTCAATTTCCCAAACCTGAAAGCGACATTTAAATTTTTTTAAATTTTCTTTATCAATGCAAATCTTCATGAGGTATAAAGTAGTTTTGTTTAAGAAAAATTCGAATTTTGCAACCATTTTGGTTATTACATGTACTACAAAATATTGCATGTACCAACTTAAATTTAAAACTTAAATTTTTCCAACCCTGGAATTCATTATTTTGTTTTTTTATCAGTGCAACGCTTCTTGAGGTATAAAGTAGTATTATTTAAGAAAAATTGCAAATTTTTTACCATTTTGGTAACTTTCAGGTACCATAAAATATTGCATTTGTCATCCCTGGATTCGAAATACTATTTTTTATTTTTGATACCAAATTTGTTCTTCCTAAATTATAAGACAGTTTTAGTTAGCAAAAAAAAAAAAAGACAGCATCAGTTGCCTGTTTGATTACTGTATAAAAAAAATTCAATTTCCCACCCCTGGAAGCAAAATTTGAATATAAAAATTTTTTTTGGCCAATGCAAATCTTCATGACGTATAAAGTGGTTTTGTTAAAGAAAAACTTGATATGTTTAACAATTTTAGTTACTACATGTACTACAAAATACGGAATAGGCCGAAAAAAATTTTTAATTTCCCATCCCTGGAATTTTTTTTTATTTTGTTATTTTTAAATAGACCATTGAGGCTTCTTAAAGCACGAAATAGGTTTAATTTACAAACATTAAACAAAATACTTGATTTTTGGTATAAATTGTGCATATCGAAGAAATTACACACGGAATGACAAACCTATATACCCTTTCACTTTTTTGTGAAGGGTATAAATTATAATATGGAAATTATTACTTAAGCTACTTTTACACACTAACGGTCTTATGCAAAATAAATTTTAATTGATGCTTGAAGTTCACGTCAGTTAATAAAAAGTTTTTGTGTCTAGTTGAAACAAACAACAAAAACTAGATGCATATACATTAATAAAATAAAATAATTTTACAAAGAACAAGTTAAAAGGTTATATTCGGCTGTGCCGAATCTTAAATACCCTTCACAGATGTAATTCTTTTCGTTTAAATTTTTCGGCTAGGAAGCTATTTCTAATACTTCTGAATGTCTTTTAAAAATATTAAATATAGTATGTTTAATTTACAAACACAAAGAAAAAATCCGTTTCATGTACCTCAAAAAGTTTTAATTGTCCAACAGTAGCATCGTCTTTTCTATTCTTTTGGTTTTTTAAACTATTTTTTTTCCTGATATATAAAGTAGGTATAATTCATCATAAAAATCAAAAATAGCAAGATATATGGTTACCTTAAAATCAGAAAATGTCGATTTTTCAGCCCTGGAACCGAATTTTTAGTTTTTAAATTATTTAATACCAATTTAATTCTTAGCGAAACATAGAATATGTTTAATTCACTGAAAAAAACCAAAATTGGGAACTTAAATAGTTTCTTTCATGTACCAAAAAATTTAGATTTTCCCACCCTGGAACCGAATTCTTAATTTAAAAATTTTAAATACCAATTTAATTCTTAGCGAAGTATAAAATATGTTTAATTCACTGAAAAAACCCGAAATTGGGAATTTATGTGGGTACCAAGTGTATGTAATAAAAAATATCTATTTTCCAACCCTGGAACCGAATTTTTAATTTTTTTATACTAATTTAATTTTTTCTGAAATATAAAATAGGTTTAACTCACAAAATTTTGAATTTATGTGGGTACTTTTATGTAACAAATATATATATATCGATTTTCCAAATCTGGAAGCGAATTTTTATTTTTTACCGATGCAATTCTTAGTGACATAGTTTTACAAAAAAATTTAAATTTTAAAACTTTTTGGTCACTTTCATGTACTTAAATTTTGATTTTTTTTAAATTTTAATACAAATTTTCTTCTTCCTGCAATAAAAAACAGTTTTAATTAGCAAAAACAAAAACAACGTCAATTGCCTTTTTGGTTACTTTTATGCAGAATAAATATTTCAATTTTCCAACCCTGAAAACGCAATTTTAATTTTTTTTAACAATGAAACTTTTAATGAGGCATGAAATAGTATTTTTTAAGAAAATTTTTTAAATTTTTTGTGCCAATTTTGCTTTGCCTGATCTAAAAAATAGTTTTAAATAGTAAAAAACCGACGTTAGTTGCCTATTTGGTTACATATATGTATAAAAAAATATTTAAATTTCCCAGCCCTGGAAGCGAAATTTTAATTTTTTTTACAAATCCTAGTCTTCATTAGGTATAAAGTCGTTTTATTTAAGAAAAACTTAAAATTTGCAACCATTTTGGTCACTTTCATGTACTACAATATATTGCATGTACATAAAAAACTTTAAACTTCCCAACCCTGGAAGTGAAACTTTAATTTTTATTGCTTTTTTTTACCAATGCAACTCTTCATGAGGTGTAAAGTAGTATTATTTAAAAAAAATTTAGAATTTTGAACAATTTTGGTCACCTTCATGAACCATAAAATATTGCACTTGTCCAACCCTGGATTCGAAATTTTGATTTTTTTTGGACATTTTTGATACCAATTTTGTTCTTCCTAATATATAAAATAGTTTTAGCAAAAAAAAAACAACGTTAATTGCCTTTTTGGTTACTTTTATGTATAAAAAAATTTCAATTTCCCAGCCCTGGAAACGAAATTTTAATTAAAATTTTTTTTTTTATCAATGCAAGTCTACATGAGGTATAAAGTAGTTTTGTTTTCGAAAAACTCAAATTTTACAACCATTTTGGTTTTCTACATGTACTACAAAATATTGCATGTACCAAAAAAAAATTTTATTTTCCCAACCCTGGAAGGGAAATTTTAATTTTTTGTTTTTTATCAGTGTAACGCTTTATGAGGTATAAAGAAATTTTTTTTTAAATTTCAAGTTTTTTACCATTTTGGTCACTTTCATGTACTATTAAATATTGCACTTGTCCATCCCTGGGTTCGAAATTTTATTTTTTATTTTTGAATTTTTGATACCAATTTTGGTTTTCCAAATTATAAGACAGTTTTAGTTAGTAAAAAAACAACAACAACAGTTGCCTGTTTGATTACTTTCACGTATAAAAAGTAAGCACGAAATAAGTTCAATTTAGAAACATTAAAAAAACAAGTAAAAGTGCTATATTCGGCTGTGCCGAAACTTAAATACCCTTCACAGATGTAATTCTTCTTTCTTTCTTGCCAAAACAGAAAGTAGGTTTAATTAAAATATCAAAATGATGTTATTGGTTACTTTTATATATAAGAAAACGTTTAAATTTTTCGGCTAGGAAGCTAAATGTCAGGCTTTTCTTATATCTAATACCTATGAACGTCTTTCAAAAATATTTTATATATTTAATTTACAAACAAAACAAAAAATCCGTTCCATGTAGCCCCAAAAAGTTCTCATTGTCCAACCGTAGAATCGTCTTTTAGATTTTGTTGATTTGTTTTGTTGATATATAAAGTAGGTATAATTCATCATAAAAATTAAAAATAACAAATAAAAGGGCTGCTTTTATGGATCAAAAAATGTCGATTTTCCAACCCTGGAACCGAATTTTTAATTTTTTAATACTAATTTAATTTTTTTCTGATATATAAAATGGATTTAATTCACGAAAAACACAAAATTTGGAATTTAGGTATGTACTTTTATGTATCAAAAATATTTCGATTTTCCAACCCTAGAAGCGAATTTTTATTTTTTTACCCATGCAATTCTTAGTGAGGTGTAACATAATTTTACTTGACAAAAAAATTAAAATTTTTAAACTTTTTGGTCACTTTCATGTACCATAAAATATTTCATTCGTCCAACCCTGGAGTCGAAATTTTGATTTTTTAAGACTTTAATACCAGTTTTGTTCTTCCTGTATTATAAAAGAGCTTTAATTAGCAAAAAGAAACAACGACAAGTGTCTTCTTGGTTACTTTTATGCAGAATAAATATTTCAATTTCCCAACCTTGGAAACGAAATTTAAATTTTTTTTACCAATGCAACTCTTAATGAGGCATGAAATAGGTTAGGTTAGGTTAAAAGGGCTGCCCGCAGTAAGCGAGAAAAACACTCGGAGGCCATCAAAAGGCCCATTGTGATGCCCAAGAGGACTACACCCTACACACTCTTCTCAAGACGAAGTGGTGATTCCTGAGAACCATCCAGAACTTCTCACAAAGCCCGCCAGGGCAGCCAGCGGTGCATCCCTGAGGCAGTCAAGATCCCGCAGGAAACGAGAGCCTAGATGTCTAAGCCTACGCTCCTGCAGGGCCGGACAGTCACAAAGGAAATGCTGTACTGACTCCTCCTCCTCCTCATCGAAGCAGCTCCTGCAGCGGCCATCATGGGGAAAGCCCAAACGCTCCGACATGTGCCCAATTGCACAGTGCCCCGTCAAGACCCCTACCAGGAGTGCCAGCGGCTGTTTCCCAAAAAACAGAAGTTGCCTAGTCCTAGCTCTGCTAAGCGAGGGCCATAGAGTTTTGGAGACCCTACAGGTAGTAATACTTGACCACCTGTTTGTCACCTCCCTCCTTGCCCACCTCTGAAATCTGCCCAGCAGCTCAACTGAGGGAATGTCAATGTCCCTACGCGATACTGCTTCATCCAAGGCCGAACCCGCTCTCGCGCATTCGTCCGCCATCTCATTCCCCTGAATGCCTTCATGCCCTGGAACCCAAACCACATTGACATCATGCCCCCTAAGTCTGGCCAGAGATTGAATGCATGCCAGTACACATCTCGACTTTATAATCTCCGAACCCAGGGCTCTAATTGCTGCCAGACTATCTACACAGATGTCAATAGTTCTTGCCTCCAAATTGAGCCCATCAATCCTTAATGCTGCCTCGGTAATGGCATAAATCTCTGCTTGGAAAACTGTCGAGGTATCGGGTAGCCTGAGCGATACCGAAAGGCCGAGACCCTCGGAAAATACCCCCGAACCAGTGCCAGTGTCCATCTTCGAGCCGTCCGTAAAAACCAAAGTTGCATTACTACGAGTCGCAGAGTTTTCCTTCCAGTCCTTCCTCTCCGGGAATGCGACTGAGAAGGATTTGTCGAAGCACATGACCGGAGTCATATAATCAGTCCGTCCCCCCAGGACCTGCCCTCCTACCTTTTGTAGGATAATGCCAGGTCCCGTACGATCATGCCTGAAACTGCCCGACTCCATGAGCCTGAGGGCAGATCTGGCAGATATGTACTTGATGTATATATCAAGGGGAGCCAAATCAAGCATTGTCTCTAGACTGGCCCGAGGGGCCGACCTCATTGCGCCAGTCACAGCAAGACATGCTAGCCTCTGTACCTTGCCCAGTATAGAGAGATATGTAACCTTGTCCACAGCCCTCCACCAAACAAGTGATCCATAACTAAGAATGGGTCTGATCACCGCCGTATACATCCAGTGAAGGATGTACGGTTTCAACCCCCATCTCCTCCCTGAAACTCTCTTGCATGCGTAAAACGCACATAGAGCCCTCCTCGTTCTATCCTCCACATTTCGTCTCCACGATAGTTTAGAGTCTAGAATAATGCCGAGGTACTTCGCTTCCCTCGAGAGTCACAAGCTCATGCCACCAAGGCATGGTGGCCTAAAAGCCGGGATCTTATATCTCTTGGTAAAAAGTACCAGTACAGTCTTCGAAGGGTTTATGCCTAGACCGTTCCCCTTGGCCCAGTCCAGTAGTTCGTTCAGCGCCGATTCCATGAGTTCACTTATCGTAGGCAAATATTTACCCCTTATAAGGAGCACAACGTCATCAGCATAAGCAACTACCTTGGTGCCACCTGCGTTCAACCTGAAAAGGATGCTGTTCAGGACAAGATTCCATAGGAGCGGAGACAGAACTCCCCCCTGCGGAGTGCCCCTTGTTACAGCCTTCCTCCTCGTACTCATGCCCAAACTGGATACTATGGATCTGCTCCTAAGCATGTTCCCTGCCCAGTCCGTAATTAACTGGTCCGCACCGATCTCTCTGAGCGCCCCAGTTATCGAGGATATGTTCAGATTGTTAAAAGCGCCCTCTATGTCTAGGAAGGATGCCATAACAAACTCCTTCTTGTCAAGGGAATCTTCTATAGTGCCGACAACATCATGCAGCACCGTCTCCACCGACCTACCCTTCTGGTAGGCATGCTGTGCACCGCAGAAATTCTATGGCGAGAGAAGTTCCCTGACATACAAATCAACCAGTCTCTCCAGTGTTTTCAATAGAAAAGATGACAGACTGATTGGTCTGTAATCTTTAGCGGTACCGTGGTTTATCCTCCCCGCTTTTGGAATAAATACCACAGTAACCTCCCTCCACTCCATAGGAATGTACCCGTAAACGAGACTTCCCCTAAAAATGGTTAGCAGCCATGGTAAAATCGCCTCCATGGCATGCTGCATCAGCGCTGGGAAAATACCATCTGGCCCCGCTGACTTAAAGGGCTTAAAAGATGTCACTGCCCATCTTACCCTGGCTGACTGCACAATGGAGTCCACCAAATCACTCCCTAGGATAGCTGTTTGCACGGGGACGACAGTACCACGTACGTCCGCCCCGTCCTCGCAATCCGGAAAGTGAGTTTCCATTAGTAGCTCCAGGGTATCCTCGCTGCTTTCAGTAAAAGTTCCGTCAGGCCTCATAAGGGATCCCGGCGTGCCAGGCTCCTTAGAGAGTAGTTTTCTTAGGCGGGAAGCCTCAGATGTGCTCTCCAAGTCACCACAGAAACGCTTCCACGATTCCCTCTTTGCCTTCCTGGTTTCGCTCTTGAAGGCGTTGAAACTCCTACGATAGTTATCCCAGTCTATGGGATTTCTGTCGCGCTTCGCCTTATTAAAAAGTCTTCGGCAGTCTGTCCTGAGCTGCTTGAGTCTCGGATTCCACCACTTCTGATGGACTTTCGTTGACGGTTGCCGCTCCCGACAAGATGCGTGATAGGCGTCCCTCAGTGTCCTTGACAAAAGGACTGAAGAGTCCTCCAGCTTCTGGATGCTGCCCACCTGCTCCGCTACTGGAGGTGGTAGGGCATCCACGAGCTTTCTGAAACTTCCCCAATCCGTTTGCCTAGGGTTCCTGTAAGGCTTGCCCCCACTCGGAATAAGATCGATCGTAAAAGTGATTCTGTTATGATCATAGAATGAGCACTCAAGGCTCACCCTCCAGTCAGATATTCTAATAGAGTCCCTATCACTAACCAAAGTTAAATCAATGACCTGTTGCCTGATCCTATTGAAAAACGTTGGCCTATTGCCCTTGTTGCAAATCCTAAGATTGGTTGACAAGAGAAATTGTAATAAATCCTCACCTCGTTTATTTATATCCGTGCTGCCCCAGAGTGTGTGATGCGCATTTACATCACCGCCCAGTGCAAGGTCATGTCCACGTGTCCCGCACCAGTCAATGAGTGTGCGCACCGCACTCGGAGGAGGGTCATCCACCTCGTACGGTAGATACGCCGATGCCAGGATCACCATCGGGAGATCCTTGCGTTCAAGCGCAGCTACCGTTAGATCGCCAGAGCTGTAATGGGATAAAAGAAAAATATTGATGTTTTTCCTAATCAGAATACAGCTTCTAATCTTACCTTCCGTGGTAGGAGAGAGAAGAGTAAACAAACGTGACCGAAGGCCCCGAACCTTATTTCCAACTAGCCAAGGCTCTTGGATCAAGGCCACGGATATGCACTCCCTCTCCATAAAGCGTAACAGCTCGTCCGGTGCTGCCTCGGAGTGATGCAAGTTAATCTGCACCACCTTTATGCCGCTCGGAGTCGCCATTTTGTGAGTCCTTCTTTGTAGGCAGAATCAGCCTAAGCTGATTCAGCCCTTATTTGATAACACCCTTTTTGGGGCGCAGGAGATGGAGGGATTCTGAATCAATTTTGATCCAGAGATCTTTGCCATCCCCCTTGTCCCTGGCACGTCCACGTTCAATCGTCCAGTTCTCAGTACCAAGGTCCTTATTCTGGCGCTTAATGAGTGTAAGTGTGGCCTCATCCTCCAGAATAGGAGGAGGAATCCACACGCGCACCGTCACCTGAAAAGGAACTTGGTCCAAGGGCACGATTTCAATTTTGGCTCCTGGCCAGAGCTCGCCAGCTTCTTGGATGCTGTTTTTGAGAAAACCGAGAGCCTTCTCATTACCGCAACCAATAATTTTGACGCCTCTGGACCACTTTGCCCCATCAAACGCAGTGAACGAGTCATCGTCACAAGTGGCGAGCGCGTCCACTAGTCTGCGCAGAATTCGTTCTTCCAGAAGCAGCCATTGATCATTTGTCATTTTGCCCCCCGGCTGACTGCGATCAATAATGGCTACCTGTAGCTCAGGTGCTGATGTCAAGCTAGTTGATGGTTTCAACCGCTTGCCCTCAGGCATCTGCGTCTCACCCGACCTTTGCCGTTTGCCACTAGAACCCCCTGCAGGGTCCCCTTTGCCAGCCCCGTGACCTCGTTTAGAGGAGAATGGAGCTTGCCTTGAGGACTCCTTGCCGGCGGTTTTCGCTTTACCGCGTAGGTCATCACCTCTCTTTGACTTGGACGACACCCCTTTCGATGTAGAAGGGCCATCGTCCAATTTCTCCGAGTCGGTGATCGTGCTCGGTCCAGGTTTAGTTGAGGGCCCGGCTGATGCCGAGATCGCTTTCCTACCCTGGTTTCTGGCCACGTTCGTCCCCGTCTCTGGCCTTGCCTCCATGACAGAAGTATTCCGAAACTCCTCATACTTCCGAACATGGTAGGCATGCTTGCGCCGCAAAGCCTTCTCCGGGGAGTCAAGGAAGTTGGATCTCGAGATTCCAACGACCCTAAAAACCGGAGAGAACGCTTGTAGCCTGCCAGCTTTTTGCGTTCGTCCGGTCTTTTCTCCGCTCCTTCCATCACCTGTGCCTCTGATACCTTCCTGTCCGCCCCCACCGATTGTCTGTCCTTGGTATCAGAGGAGACCATGGTGATGTCATCCTCGTCCGTCTCGTAGATGTTAAGTCCGTCCAGTCCTGGAAATATGTCTAAGTCATCGTCACTAACTGTCCTGTCTTGTCTTTTCAGAAACCTGTCCCCTACTATGTCTGCCCCCCCTTGGCCCTTAGCATTGTCCGCCCCCCCTTGTATAGGTCCCTGAAAAACACTCCCCATTTGTGTCTGTCGCCCGTCATCCCTTGTCGTACTGTCCGAGTTTGATGTTTTTTCTGTTCTTTCGCTTATTGTTCCCACGAGTGTAGGGGAGAAAATGTCCACCATGTCATAGCCCCCAGTGACAAGGTAAGGGCTTAATTACTTGTTGAGGCGCCCAGGTATCAGCAAGGCTCCGTAAGAATACAGTCGGTTACCCCTGACTGCAAACCAGCCGACAGGAACGGGTCGCATAACACCTCGGCTTAGGGGGGATAACTATTTGCCATGCAAGCCTTTAGAGCACTTGCCACCAAAAACAGGCAGAAACCCTAAAAAGGTCATCTTACTCCAGGTTCTGTCTGAATCAGAGACACTTGCCACAGCCAGCACTGAGCCACCACATCGCGCCAAGATTGTTATCCACGTGATGGGAGGCATGAAATAGTTTCAAGAAAAACTTAACATTTGTAATTTTAGGTCTGGAATCTAAATTTTGATTTTTTTTTAATTTTAGATACCAATTTTTTTTTTCCTGAAATAAAAAATAGTTTTAAGCAGTAAAAAAACAACGTCAATTGCCTTTTTTGTTACTTTTATGTATAAAAAAAATTACGATTTCCCAACCCTGGAAACGAAATTTAAATTTTTTTAAACTTTCTTTATCAATGCAAATCTTCATGAGGTTTTGTTTAAGAAAAACTCGAATTTTGCAACCATTTTGGTTACTACATGTTATACAAAATATTGAATGTACCAAAAAAAAATTAATTTTTCCAACCCTGGAAACGAAATTTTAATTTTTTTAGTTTTTTTTATCAGCGCAACGCTTCTTGAGGTATAAAGTAGTTTTATTTAAGAAAAATTGCATTGCAAAAATTGTATACTATCATGTATACAAAAATTCAATTTCCCACTCCTGGAAGCAAACTTTGAATTTAAAATTTTTTTTCGCAAAAAAGTGAAAGGGTATATATAGGTTTGCCATTCCGTGTGTAGTTTCTTCGATATGCACATGGGACCCCATAAAGTATATATATTCTGGATCCTTATGAATAGCGATGACGATGAGCAATGTCCGTCCGTCTGTACGTGAAATCGGTTTTCCCAAGCCCCCAGAAGAGCTAGAGACTTCGTTCTTGGTCCGTTGGGTTTAAAATGAACTTAAATAGAGTGCTATTGAAATCCAGAAGGAACCGAAATATGGTTCCAGAGCTGGGAAGCTTACACCTATTTCTCGACGCAAAATTTATACCAAAAATCAATTATTTTTTTAATGTTTTTGTAAATTAAACCTATTTCTTGCTTTGGGAAGCCTCAATGGTCTATTAAAAACTAAAAAAAATTTCCAGGGATGGGAAATTAAAATTTTTTTTGGGCCTATTCCGTATTTTGTAGTACATGTAGTAACTAAAATTGTTAAAAATTTCAAGTTTTTCCTTAACAAAACCACTTTATACGTCATGAATATTTGAATTGGCAAAAAAAAAAAACAAAAATTTTTAATTCAAATTTTGCTTCCAGGAGTGGGAAATTGAATTTTTTTATACATGAAAGTAATCAAACAGGCAACCGACGTTGTTTCTTTTTTTGTTTTTTGCTAACTAAAACTGTCTTATAATAGAAAGAACAAAATTGGTATCAAAATTTCAAATATAAAAATAAAATTTCGAATCCAGGGATGGACAAGTGCAATATTTTATGGTACATTAAAGTTACCAAAATAGTAAAAAAGTTGCAATTTTTCTTAAACAAAACTACTTTATACTTCATGAAGATTTGCATTGATAAAAAAAATGTTAAAAAATTTAAATTTCGCTTCCAGGGTTGGGATATTGAATTTTTTTTTTATACATAAAAGTAACCAAAAAGGCAATTGACGTTGTTTTTTTACTACTTAAAACTATTTTTTAGTTCAGGAAAAACAAAATTTTTATCAAAAATTAAAAAAAAACAAAATTTAGATTCCAGAGTTGGATAACTGCAATATTTTGTGGTACATAGAAATGACCTAATTTGTTACAAATATTAAGTTTTTCTTAAATAAAACTATTTCAGCCTAATTAAGAGTTGCATTGGTAAAAAAAATTAAAATTCGTTTCCAGGGTTGGGAAATTGAAATATTTATTCTGCATATAAGTAACCAAAAAGGCAATTGTCGTTGTTTCTTTTTGCTAATTAAAGCTGTTTTATAACTCAGGAAGAACAAAATTGTTATTAAAGTCCTAAAAAATCAAAATTTCGACTCCAGGGTTGGACAAATGAAATATTTTATGGTAAATGAAAGTGACCAAAAAGTTTAAAAATTAAAATTTTTTTGTCAAGTAAAACTATGTACCAATTGTTCCAATTTTGGTTTTTTTCAGTGACTTAAACCTATTTTATACTTCGCTATGAATTAAATTGGTATTAAAAATTTTAAAAACTATTATCCAGGATTGGAAAATCGAAATATTTTTGGTACATAAAAGTACATACATAAATTCCAAATTTTGTGTTTTTAGTGAATTAAACCTATTTAATATATAAGAAAAAATTAAGTTAGTATTAGAAATTAAAAATTCGGTTCCAGGGTTGGAAAATCGACATTTTCTGATTCATAAAAGCAGCCATTTTATTTGTTATTTTTGATTTTTATGATGAATTATACCTACTTTATATATCAACAAAACAAACCAACAAAATCTAAAAGACGATTCTACGGTTGGACAATGAGAACTTTTTGGGGTACATGAAACGGAATTTTGTTTTGTTTGTAAATGAAATATATATACAATTTTTGAAAGACGTTCATTGGTATTAGATATAAGAAAAGCCAGACATTTAGCTTCCTAGCCGAAATATAAAAGTAACCGATAACATAATTTTGATTTTTTAATTAAACCTACTTTCTGTTTTGGCAAGAAAGAAAGAAGAATTACATCTGTGAAGGGTATTTAAGATACGGCACTGGCGAATATACCACTTTTACTTGTTAACTTTCATCGCAGTCTTGCATTATATATACGCAATGATGTTGCGCACCAAAGCCAGCAATCACTAGGCTTGTATGATCCAGAATTTAGCTGCCTTTGGACTAAATTCAATATCAGGGCACATAGTTTGCATTTCGGATTCCTTTTTAAAAGTTCAAAAGCAGGAAGGGATCAAACTTTATCGGGCTTCGATTCCCTTTCCGATTCTATATCAAACATCCTCGAAAGTTGTCCGGACAGTGAAATAGTTATTGCTGGTGGGTTCATTGTCCACAACTAACCGAGGCTTCGCCATTCGAGCCACACAACTTCAGAGGGCCAATATGTTGAGTTATTCGCCGTGCATAATCACCTAGCGCAACTAGTGAATGAACAAACACATATGCCGTGTGTTGAAAGGCACCAACTTAATACGCTTGATGTGTTTCTAACTTCACACCCTCAAAAATATGAAGTGAACGTCAGTACACCTCTCGGTAATGCGGATCATTGTACCATCTCCGCTTCTTTTTCGTTCTCAGCACCTCGAAACATTTCACCCACAGCCACGAAACGTTTAAAATATGTATACGAAAAATATCGAACTTTCAATTGGAAACCTTGTTTCTTAGATAAAAATATCGATGTAATGGCGCAAATGGTTGGAAATTTAATTTTGCTGAGAATGAAATACTTTATCCCAACCAAAAAAATTTCGGTTAAGCCGAGACAAAAATATTGGTTTAACCTATCTTGCAAAGAGGCAATCAGATCCAGAGAGGAAGCATTCAGTACTTGGCGGAATAATAAAAACGCAAATACTGATGCGCTGCGCAAACAAGCGAGGTCTTCGTGTGCCAGAGTGCTAAGGCGTGAAAAAGCTTTATACGAGCAGCGCCTTCGTGCTAAAGTTCTTACTGCCACGAGAGGTAGTAAAAGCTTTTGGTCATTCGTTAAAAGAGTAAAGGGTAAAGCTAGTTCATCAATTCCAACTCTTTTAAGGGATGACCAAAAATTCACTGAACTTGTTGATAGAGCTAACCTTTTGGCTGAAATGTTTGCAGGTATTTCTTGCTTGCCAGGTAGCAATCAGCAATTGCCCGTGGTGGAAAGAGTATCAGTTACTATGCCAAAAATATTCTTTCGACCACGAGCAGTTAAAAAGGTTTTAGCGAATCTCAACATAAACAAGTCTCCTGGGCCGGATGGCATTCCAGCACTGGTCTTGAAGCAGTGTTTTTCGACGCTAGCGCGTCCATTGGCTAAGCTATTCAGTGCGTCGTACTATTCCGGTAAATTTCCGATGTGCTTTAAGTTAGCCAATGTAACGCCGATCCCTAAGAAGGGAGAGGCTCAATACCCCGAAAATTACCGCCCAATTGCAGTCTGTTCTGCACTTTCCAAAGTCATATCAAAAGCATTTGATAGGGTGTGGCATGATGCACTTCTGTCAAAACTGGCAGCCTTTAGTGTCGGTGATGTTTTCTCTCGGTTTATAGGGAGCTTCCTCAGAGACCGCACTATACGAGTTGTTATAGATGGGGTCTCATCAGACGAGTTCAAGGTTAATTCAGAGATGCCGCAAGGCTCTGTTCTATCTCCTACTCTTTTCCTCATCTTATAAATGACCTCCTATGTCAGACTTCAAACCCTATCTACTCTTTCGAGGATGATAACAGCATTAACCATTCTTTCTCGTTCACCAGCCGGCCAGAGATTGACACCAGGAGACGAAGAATGAACGAGTCACTCACAAGTGATCTTGTGTCAATCTCCGAATGGGGCCTCGCGAACAGGGTTAATTTTAACCCTCATAAGACGCAGTGCTGCGTGCTTACGCATAGGCGGCTGGTCGAAGATTCTGCGCCATCCGTGTTTATGGATGGTATAGGTATTGGGGAATTAGAAGCTCTTGATGTTGTTGGTATGAAAATAAAGTGTGACATTCGATGGACAGATACATTTTTCATATTCCAAAAGAAGCATTCAAGTGCCTCGGGTTTTTAAGACATACTTCGCCCAAACTGATCTCTTCAATATGTATACCACCTACATCCGACCAAAGATGGAATACAACTCTCATGTATGGGCCGGTGCTTCAAAGTCTGTTTTGAAGTTGCTCGACCACGTACAAGAGAGCGAAGAAACTCATCGGTGACAGTAGGGTAGCCAACTCTATTGACTCACTGGAGCATCGACGCAACGTGGGGTGTGTTTCACTGTTCTACCGATACTACAACGGAATGTGTTCTGGTGAAATAAGGGAGCTTGTGCCTGATAACCGTTTATTTCTGCGAGGTACCCACTCTTCACATAGGGCGCATCCTTTTGTGGTTGAGTTGTCAGTGAACCGCACCATGCCTTACAGAGAGAATTCGTTCTTTGGCCGAACGGTTCGTATGTGGAACAAATTTCCAGCAGAGGTCTTTCCTGTCAGCTTTAACTTGGGGAGGTTCAAATCGAACGTCCACAAACACCACTCCCTCTATCCTCTTTTCCATAACCAAATTTCCTACGTCTGGCACAATGCATCGCATATGTAGGGGTCATCCCCTGAGTGCTGGTCCAAGAAAAAAAAAGCTACCTTAAGACAGGCAAAGGCAAATGCAGGGCGCGTCGCCTTTTCATTTACTCTTCTGCTACGTACGTGTGTACACGCATTGTAGAGCTGTAAACAACTTTAATCAGTCTAGTTTCAGCATTCAAACAGGCAAGTTGTGTTTATCGCATACTTTATGAATCAGCGTTGCCAGAAAGCAATGTAAGTTCGATCACAGTGGAGAAATCTTTATGAAAAAAATGTTTGCTGATTCTAGTACAGGTAGTGTTTGGGAATTCCCGGACATTTTCATTTCCCGGGAAACGGGAAAAAACATTTATTTCTCGGGAATCCCGGGAAATTTTTTTGTTATAATATCAACCATTAAAAACATTAAAATTTTAAAAAATTTTTGGTTAAAACAGTTTTATTAAAAATAAACAATATGTGTATCACAAATTCAGCTTGTGTAAAACTAATTAAACATACAAAACACAAAAAAAAAAAATTTAAAAAAAATTCGAGATCTTCATTACAAAACTTTGACAAAAAAATAACATATATACACACGAGTATATGTACATAAGTTTTTAGCTTTTTAAAAATGTTGTTCTTAAATAAGTCACTGGACATTATATTTCTCCACTTCGTCCCAAAGTGACTAGCAAGAGAAAAAACTCTTTCGCTTTCCACCGAAGTTGGTTATATGGTTAAAAGAGCATTATACAGGTTTTCAATATTTCTTGTTCTATTATTGCTTACTTCATACATATTTAACTCTTTTTTAAAGTACTTTAGATTAGTGATATCATTCTCCAATTTTTTTTTTGAAAGTAGCATCAGCTCGAATTTCTGTGATATCACCATCACTACTAGATTCTTCAGCATCTGAAGAACAGTTCATAAAAAGTCGTTTATATATATATTCTGCATATATTTTTATACAACTTTTTGATATAGTCGAATCCAAAATATAATTATTTGTTTTCAAATAATTTATTAAACACATAATTTTTTTGTTACGTCTTTCGTGTGCTATTGCTTATATAGTTTCTTTAATTTTTCTGGATAGTAAGTTATTAGTTAAAGATAACTGTTCAAACAAAGTTTCAATAATAGCATCAGCTATTAAAAGATTTGTATCACGTCTGCTAAGAGCTTCAACAGCATCTTTTATTGGATTTTATACCTCCACAAAATTTTCTAGCAGCTGAACATGACTTTCAATCCACAAATTTGCACAGTTAAAATCAATTAACGTTTTCATTATAGCATTTTTTGCTTTTAAAAATAATTGAATCATAGTTACCATGCTGTTCCATCTAGTCTTTAGGTCATGAATTAGGTGAACCTCTTTTCCAAACTCTTCTTTTGCATAGTTTTCTAAAGATGCTGTTTTGAGTGGACTCTTTTTAAACAGTTTAACGATTTTTCTAGTATTTTTGTTTTTGAACAAAAAAATTACTAAAGTTAGTAGGCATATAAATTATAATATTAAATTTGTTTTATTGAACGAAAATTCGTAAAATATAAAAAGTTTTGTATATTTTACGATGGTAGATTAAAAACTTACCAACAACTTCATACGCAGTGGATTCATCGTCATCGTCACTTTCTTACATAGGGACTACACGTAACATAATATGTAAGATGAGAGCGTCAAATTCAATCGCAGAGCGAATTATGTTACGTGTAGACTTCAAATTAGTGTTATCTCAATCTTATAAGATTTTTCATGAGAGCGTTGTTATAAGAAATCCTATAACAACAATCTTATGAGATGAACTGTCAAATAAGCACATGCATTTGTATTTGTGTATAAAAAGTCGCCATTGGAAATCTTTAGTCGTTTGTGAATATTTATTTTGTAATTGTGACATAATTATTTTACAATTAATTTCACTCTGCAAACAATTAAGCAAAAACACCAATAATTTTATCAAATTTCTTGGCAAATTATAAACACTCTCACCTCGGCTGCCAATTAATTATGAATTCTAATAGTATTCCCCTTGGCAAACATTAAGATTAAGATGCAGAAATCCCTTCGCTCATTCTGCCGACGTTCTCTCAAATATTATGTCAGAGTTAATCGCAGTTGTAGACCCTACGTTAAGTATTGCTTATAGAATTACAAGAATTTATTTTTACATACAAAACCTCTAACACAGCCATATGTATGGCATTATTCCAACAGAAAAATCCTTCGGTTGGGCTCTCTGAAACAAACCGCTTCATTACGTTCCGGACATCCGATATTGTGGCAACTATGTGATGTTCAAAATTTAAACCAAATTCTATAAGTCTTTCTTCAACAATATTTCTTATTATTTTGCGGTACATCTTCCGGAAATATACACCAATCCTAAATTATGAAAGGAATCAGTACCAGTTAAGCATATATTCATGTATCGCTTTTGGGAAATGCTGGTCCACTCATCCAATATAAGTGAAAATCTGTCATTAATTGCTACTTGAGAAGTAATTTGTTTTATCATATTTTCTTTAACACTTTTATAGTACTTAATAATAAGATTTTTGAGGTCCGTTTCATTTTTTGGCAATGGCGTATTAAGTGACGAAAAGCTTTCACGAATGAAAGAGCTTCTTGTAATCATTCTGATGGACATTCCGTGGTTGTAGTGACTTATGTTTACATTTGTATACACGAGCTTGATTATTGTTTTGTTTATGTTTATAATAAATTGAAATCAATGAATACACTTCATTAGTGATACTGTGAATTCTATGAATACACTACAATAGATTTAATGGGTGTTTTTTATTGAGGTATAGAACTTTAAGTTGGCATCACTTTTTTAACTGGCGGCCATTTTGTCAGCTGTCAAGTGATTAATATTTGGTTTGGTTTGCCATTTCATCATGAACAGGTTGACAAAAGAACAACGCTTGCAAATCCTGCAAATTTATTTCGAAAGTAATGGTTCAGTTCGCGAAGTTTACCGCAAGCTCCGTCCATTTTATGGTCGACATAATCGTCCATCAGAGCAATTAATTCTGTTAACCATGGATCGTTTTCGCACATGAGACCTTTGAGACGCCATTACATCCACAAAAACTGACTGTTTGGTGTGCTCTATGGGCTGGTGGAGTCATTGGGCCATACTTCTTCCGAAATAATGCTGGAGAGTCAGTTACCGTTAATGGAGACCGGTATAGAGCCATGATAACCGACTATTTTGTTCCCGAATTGGATGGCATGAATGTGGATGAGTTGTGGTTGCAACAAGACGGCGCTACATGCCACACAGCGCACGTCATAATCGATTTATTGAAGGAAACATTCGATGAGCGCATAATTTCGCGGAATGGACCTGTCAATTGGCCACCAAGATCGTGTAATTTGACACCATTGGATTATTTTCTTTGGGGATATGTGAAGTCGCTCGTCTACGCCAACAAACCAGAAACGTTAGGGGACTTGGAAGCCAACATTCGTGGCGCTATTGCCAACATACGGCCCCATATGCTCGAAAAAGTGGTTGAAAATTGGACCTGTAGAATTAGCTTTATTCGAGCCAGCCGCGGCGGCCACATGCCCGAAATCATATTTAAACATTAATGGCATAAAATTATCCTTCCAATAAAGCCAAATTGATGGACATTAAAACGATTTTCTTGTGTTTTATTTCAATTCGAAGTTCTATACCTTAAAAAAAAACACCCTGTATTTTTGTATATCTTTATATATATATATATATATATATATATATATATATATATATATATATATATATATATATATATAGTGGCAATGTGAAATATATTTAATAAAACCATTCTCATGTACTGGTATTCTCCAGAACATAGTTTCATCGCACTAGTTTTATTTGTAAATAACATATACAATGACTTATTCATATTTGTGTGGCAGCATATTAAAAAACGGTAATATCATAACAAATATGTTAGTGAGTGCTCATTTCGCTCAGTTTACTGAAATGTTCAATTGTCAGTTCAATAGCTCAGTGACACAACTCTAGTGAATACGATGGTTGAGGCATGATAACGGTTTTGTTTTTGGGCAAAAAGTCACGCACACGCATCGATGTGTGAGCTGGTGCGTCATCATGGTGCAAAATCCATGATTGTTTTTTCCACAATTCTGTGCTTTTTTGACGAATTGCTTCTCGCAAACGGCCCAAACTTCAAGGTAGTATTCCTTATTGACCGTACGACCTTGTGGCAAGAATTCATGATGAACCACGCCATTGCAGGCGAAGAAAACAGTGAGCAAAACCTTC
Source organism: Linnaemya tessellans (assembly GCA_951800035.1). Classification (NCBI taxonomy): domain Eukaryota; kingdom Metazoa; phylum Arthropoda; class Insecta; order Diptera; family Tachinidae; genus Linnaemya; species Linnaemya tessellans. The sequence goes on from OX637532.1 coordinate 74,757,914, forward strand.
ACATTTGACCAAACTTGACATGCTTTTTTCAGTCTTGGCTCTTCTGGACGCTTCCATTGGGATGATTGGGCTTTGATTTCAATGTCATAGCCATAAATCCATGATTCGTCACCAGTTATGACCTTTTTGACGATGTTCAACAGCTTCTGAGCGATGTCTATGCGACGTTGTTTTTGCTCAAAATTTAAAAATTTTGGAACAATCTTCGCTGCCGCACGTTTCATGACTAAGACATCCGTAAAAATTGCTTGGCAAGAACCGAACGATATGCCAACATCATCAGAAACCTCTCTGATAGTGATTCGACAATTATCCAAAATCATTTTCTTCACCGCTTCAATATTTTTATCGGTTGTTGACATGCTCGGGCGAGCAGGACGAGCATCGTCATTAACATCTTTTCGGCCTTCCTTAAACCGGTTATAACACAATTGAACTTGTGTTCCGCTCATAGTAGACTCGCCAAACGACACAGTCAACATTTCAAATGTCCTTGCGCATTTAGTTTTTTACACAAAAGTTAATACAGTTTCTTTGATCCATTTTTTCGAATAGTACATAATCGAAGAGCACACCAAAACACGACTAACCTTTTTATCTATCAAAAACAAACTGACAATCCGAAATGGATGATATTACCAACTTATGTATATAACAGACATTTGTACCAACATAACAGAAAAAAATGCGATAACCGAACATACGTAACTCAGGAAAGATGAAAATAACAGTTATTTTTTGATCAGACATATATATATATATATATATATATATATATAAATACATATATTATATATATATATATATATATATATATATATATATATATATGTATATATATATATATATATATATATATATATATGTATATATACAGATGTATATATATATATATATATATATATATATATATAAATATATATATATATATATATATATATATATACATATATACATATATGTAATTTGGAAAATATTCAGAACCATTCTCATGTACTGGAATTTTTCAAAACATGGTTTCATCGCACCAGTTTTATTTGTAAAAATGTTCTATACATAGAGATTGGTTCTGTAGACATGCCACAATACATATACAATGACGTATATGTATAGAAAAACCGATCTGAAACAAAAGAGCTCTAAAACAAAAGCGCTCTAACACAAAAGCGATCAGTTCTGAGCTAAAATCATCTATTGTAGTGAGCGCTCATTTCGCTCAGCTCACTGAAGCGTTCAATTGGACCATCTCATAGCTCAGCGACTCAACTCTAAAAGACGTTACTAAAGCGCTTGATTTGAGATAATTTCTGTGTTGGACGGTTTCTAATGAATTTTAAACTTATTTTTGACGTTTCTGGGATTAATTTTGAAGATTTTTTTCCAGTTTATTTAACATTGGGTACGAGTTTAGTATGGGTGTAAGCCTGCATTGAATTGGCTCTTACACTAACTCATCAACAAACATCATCCTTATTTCAAAACTAACAATACCTTTTCGACTATTTACAAACTTTCACAAATAATTTGAGAATAACTAAAGAAAAAGCATACATGGATAAATATATACATATATATAATATATATATATATGTATATATATATATATATATATATATATATATATATATATATATATATTGTATTTTAGATGTATTTTAGAATGATTGAGCTCGAGGTCGTTTTTGTAAAAATCGTTATAATTTTTCTATTTTATTCGATATTTCGTCAACAACTTGCTGACATCATCAGGAATAACAATCGAAAATTAAAATTTTCTGTATAAATTGGTTTTGAAATATGAACAATTTTTTTTCGAATATATCTATGTTTTCAAAAATATTAACATAAAAACAAAAGCATATATACAGGCTTGAATATATTTATACATGTATACATCAATACATACATGAACGTATACATATATGCATACATGAACATACACAACTACATACAAACATATATATTATTAAACACAGATAACAATTATAATCGGCGCTTAATGTTAGAAACATTTAGCAAACATTTCAGCCAAAAGGTTAGCTTTATCAATATGTTCAGTGAATATTTGGTCATCCCTTAAAAGAGTTGAAATTAATGAACTAGCTTTATCTTTTACTCTTGTAACTAATGACCAAAAGCTCTTGCTACCTCTCGGGGCAGTAAGAACTTTGGCACGAAGGCGCTGCTCGTATTAAGCTTTTTCACGCCTTGGCACTCTGGCACTCGAAGACCTCTCTTGTTTGCGCATCGAATCAGTATTTGCGTTTTCATTATTCCGCAAAATACTGAATTCTGAGAACGAAAAAGAAGCGAATTACCGACAGGTGGACTGACATTCACTTCATACTTTTGAGGGTATGAAGTTAGGAGCAAGTCAAGAGTATTAAGTTGCTGCCCTTCAACACACGGTATATGTATTGGTTTATTCACTAGTTGCGCTAGGTGATTATGCGCGGCGAATAACTCAACATATTGGCCCTCTGTAGTTGTATGGCTCGGACGGCGAGGCCACGATGAGTTGTGAACATTGAAATCACCAGGAATAACAATATCACTGTCCGGACAACTTTCGAGAATTTTTGATATAGAATCGGAAAGGGAATCGAAGCCAGATAGAGTTTGTTCCCTTCCCGCTTTTGGACTTCTATAAAGGAATCCGAAATACAAACTATGTACCCTGATTTTCAATTTAGCCCAATGGCAGCTAAATTGAGGATCATACAAGCCTATTGATTGCTGTCTTTGGTACACAACATCATTGTGTATATATGTATAATGCAAGACCGCATCCTCAGATACCTGGGTTTCACTTAAAGCTACAAAAGTGAACACAAACTGAGAAGATCGCTCTTAAGCCTCGTACGTTGCAGAAGTCCATTTTGAATTTACCTGCCATGAAATAAGCTTAGGGAAATCCAAATTAATCGTATGTCTTGTTAGTATTGATTCCAACGATGGTGATATATATATATATATATATACATATATATATATATATATATATATATATATATATATTTATTTATATATATATATATATATATATATATATATATTTATTTATATATATATATATATATATATATATATATATATATATACATATATATTTTTGTTAAGTGTATCTGTAGCTGAATTTTTAAGATGTGTGGTAGTTTGTAGCTGCCGTCTATGACAACTTGTTGCATATTTCGATATATCCGTTGACATACCTTTCCAGTAGTAATGTCTTTTAATTTTTTCAGGTTCTTCTATTGGATTGTCGTAATATTTCAGCATTGTATCAAGAATTATCTTGGAATTCTTATCACGACGTAGTAACTCTACTTTAAAATTTATTATCATTTTAAATTCATTTATTGATATAAATTCGACATTTTTCCTACATGATGACTCTTGTAATTTATAAATATCATGTTTACCGGTCACGTTTTCGAACATAAGGAAAAACTTTCTTAAATCGAAATTCCCATTCGAAAACAATGATCAATTTGTACATGTGTTATTATTCATTTTCCTCTTTATATGTAACATCTTTTGGAGATAATCTTAACTTGGCAAAATTTTCCGGCGTCAGTGTTAAAGGTGCCAATACACTACGTGTTTTTGCTTGTGTTTTTTCAAATGTGCAATTCACATGTTTTTTGTTGTGTTTGTCAAACTTGATTAATTTACATACGGTTTTTAATTTTTGGTCACCAACTTGTATGTACAATTACACGCGACATCGGCCATGATTGTTTACAACAGCTGATATGTTCAAATATTAAGTCATTATTATAACTTTAAAGCCGCTGAAAATTTCTTTGGTAGCGTTGCTGAAGTGCCGGCGTCACAAATATTTATTTAAGTTTTTTTCTTTTTAATCTGTAAAATATGGAGCTTGTATCAACACTTGTTATATACTTTAAATCATTGTTATTAAAATTTTAAAATTCGATAAAAAATAATTAATTTATCACTAATGCAAATACTTTAAACGGACGGCTAATGATATCGGAGACATTCAACCGTCGATAAATGTTTTCACATGGCATAGACATTTGAAAACACATGTTTGAACATATGAAAATAGAACATGCTCTAATTGAAAATTTGTTGTATGTTTTTGCTTGTGTATTTTACACAAGCAAAGTTTTTGAGGTCACCAACTGCATGTTTTTACCGAATTATCTAAAATTTGACAGGTACAATGTAAAAAACATGTAGTGTATAGGCACCTTAAGTAAATGTACAAACATATTGAGAGTATCATTTTTATTGTTACTTAACACATAAAAAATTGTTGTTACGTTTTTAGACATATTCGTAAAAACGCTTTTAATATTTTACAGGATTCGTTGAATGACAAATAAAATAATACACGTATATATAAATTTCATATATAGAACGGGCAACACTAAATGTAACCACTGAGGTAGAATCTGATTAAGGCGTTCCTTCAAAAAGACTCTATAAGAGAACCTGTACAACCTGAACGCCGATTGGCAGTAACATTGCTGTAGTTACCTTTATTATACATAGATCAATTCAATTAATATTCACAAGTTTTCTTCCTGTTTCAAAAAGATACTTAACTCATGGAGCTTCATTCCAATCTTGGTCTTGGTCTTTTAAATTATGAAAAGAAACTGTTCGGTGCATCATTCTGGAGACAACAGAGATTATTTCGAGCAAATTAGGAAGTCATTATTTGTCTGAGCAAAATACTATAAAGGAATTGCTCAAGATTTTTGGGAGTTGTGGAATATGCCAAATTGTTTCGGCTCCATCGATGGCAAGCATATCGCCACCAAATGTCCTCCGTGTGGCGGTAGTTAATTCTTCTGCTATAAAAAGGTTTTCTCAATTGTTTCGCTGGCGAGTTTTGCTAACAAACTGATTAACAACGCTGCTGCATCTCCTACATACCTAACAACTATACTGATTGGGAAGATTCACATGGTTTCATATAAGACGGATTATGGCGAAGTGGATTTGGAAGTAATATTACATAAATCACAGTTTCTTCAAACTTTCACTATTATGGAGCTAGAACTTTAGAAGAGATGGGAAATAGTTTATGCGATTTCTTTTCAAGAATATGGCAATTTGCCTTAATTTTTCCATATAATTATCAATATTAATTATTCTGAAAATTAATGAAGATTTTTTATATTCAAATTAAAACACAAAATTAAATATTTCATCAATTAATAATTCATTTTTTTATTTTGAAAAAAGGATCACTGTAAGGAGATCATTTAATAATGAAATCTTGTAAAAAGATGATAATATCACGTTTCGTTTTTTACTATTAATCAAACTAAAAATTGCCTTTAGTGACGCAAACAAAACGTTCTTTAATATATATATATATATATATATATATATACATATTTATATATATATATATATATATATATATATATATATATATATATATATATATGTGTATGTATATGTATACATATATATATATATATATATATATATATATATATATATATATAGATATATATATATATATATATATATATATATATATATATATATGTATATATATATTTATTTATTTATTAATAACTCGTTAAATAAAAATATTTTCAAAATGTAACAAACCTTAAATAATGGTAAACAAACAGTTTTCTACAAAGTCGTGAATTCTAAACTGATTGTGATTAAAATTTTGATTACCAAACGTTTTCCGGAGACGATATAGTTCCTGCATTATGCTCGCTTGAAACTCAACCTTAGCCTCTATTGGCAGGAAATAAAGTGGCTTGACAATGAACAAAGAAAAGTCAGGCTTCTGAAGAGGGATCATCAAGAAAAAATTTTGAAATTTATGGGCCCTTCGGCTGAGAAAAAAATATTTCTTTAAAGGCTTAAAAACTTTCATATTCGTTCAGTAGACGGTTTAAAAGTTAGCCACTTAGTCTTGCCAAATCCAATTAATTTTCTGTATTCTACATCTACTGTGTCACAAATTGATTTCAGGTCTTCGACACGAACTGTATAAATATAAAAATGGGAAAAATTTTAACAACAATTAGTTCAATATCTATAGGGAGACATTCTGTCGCTGTTTGAATGCAGCTACTTAAAATATGTGCAGTACAGCTGACTCAAAACAAGAACGTTTCCAGTAGATCAATGGTGAACATCACGAAGCAAATTTTTGCAAATCGAATTCACACGTATAATACGTGACGTATTCTTACTCTCTTTTTTTTATTCTTCTCTGAGAATAATTTTTTCTCATTTTACCCATACACAACGGGAGATATTCCGTACGTTGTATGAAATATTGTTTTATGTGAAAAAATAGAAAATAAAATGCATTTTTCTATAGGAAAAAAAATTATTTTTCTATAGAAAAAATAGAATTTTAATAGAAACAAGTAGAGTTTCAATAGAAAAAATTTTTTCGGTTTGACTTTTCCTTGACTTATTAATTAAGTTAATATTGCATCGAAATTTATAAGAATTAACAGCTATAACGAAGCCAGAGTGAATATTAAAGAAGATAGCGGATACCACAACTCACTCTTTACAGCAAATTTTTAAAATGCTGATATATTGAAACTACAACGAAGTCATTTTAGATAAAAACAATTCATTTAACATTAAAAATACATTCAAATCTCCGCCTTACATGTACATTCCTCGCCGTTTCAGCGACAACTGAATCATATATAGAAAAATAACCAAATTAACTGTGCTTTCTGTTTGACTCATTTATCTTATTGTATAAGTGAGCGACATTTTTCTGGTCATATCTGCAGTAGATGGATAAGTAGAATCTTTTAATACCGACGCACTAAGTAGATGCACTCAAAATGAAAAAAATACTTAAAACTTTTTATTATTTATTTGATATTAAACCAGTGATGTCAGCCTCATACACAATTGTGGAAGCAAAACTCACATGTACGCTTACGCTCTTTTATTTTGAGAGCGTAAAATATAATTGTTTACTGAAAAACACTCTCATTCAGCGGGAAGTATCGCAAGTCCTGTTTTGAGGCCTCTAAACAGAAATAATATATTTATATAAATATATATATACAATACATATAAGAGGTTTGAAATAAGTTGGATCCACTGTATGTAGGTACATCTTTTCGAAAATTTCTTAAAGTAGCTTTTAAATTAATTCATAAGTAAGACTTTTTGTAAAAATTGTTTCTCTTGTATATAAACTAACCAAATGTTCAGCTTAAAAATGGAGAAATATTTTAAAATTAAATATCTGAGCACTTGGCAATTTTCGAAACCCTTTTTTACAAGTTCCAAAATTAGAAGATATTATTGGTAAATAAAAGGATACTCTTAGAAAAGGCCACTAGTTAGGCCTTCGCAACCGCACATTTCTCCCGCTGGGAATGTAAGAGATAAGAGTGATCTTAGTTTATATGCAAGAGAAAAATTTTTACAAAAAGTCTTACTTATGAATTAATTTAAAATCTACTTTAAGAAATTTTCGAAAAGATGTACCTACATACAGTGGCTCCAATTTATTTCAAACCTATTATATGTATTGTATATATATATATATATATATAAATATATTATTACTGTTTAGAGGCCTCAAAACAGGATTTGCGATACTTCCCGCTGAATGAGAGTGTTCTTCAGTAAACAATTATATTTTACGCTCTCAAAATAAAAGAGCGTAAGCGTACATGTGAATTTTGCTTCCAGCGATGCCAAGTTAGCGTATTTCGCGCTATATTTAGCGCTTTTAAACTACCCAAAAGTCGCATTTTTTACCATCAGCGCGTTTTAAAAAAAGTGCTAGATTAGCGCTTTTTGGTTTTTAGTTTAGTGCTTTTGGCGCCTTTCTAATACAACTGTTCAGAAAATCGTTTTTGCTTTTATTATAAAATTTTTTGCAACTGCTCTTTTGAAGTTTTTCAGTTTTGCCAACTGATGAATTTGATTATTTAGACGGTGATATTGATTCTTTACTTAACGAATACTGTTGTCTTGGCTACAGTTTTGAAAAACCCTGTTTTGATAACAATTAAGCAAAAGCTTATACAATTCACCAGAGCTCCTATTTTTGAAATAAGAGGAAAAATGCCATAAAAGGGAGATAGAAGAAATAGAAAACTGTCTGCACAATTTGAAGTTTGTTGAATGGAAAAAAAGAGACAGAACCGATTTATTTTGGAATGAAGTACATAATTTCAAAAATTCAGTGAGTAAAAATCCTTTTTGAAGTTATCAACTTTTGTTATTAATATATTATCATTTCCATATTCAAATGCAGAGGTGGAAAGATCTTTTAGCGTAATGAATTTTTTTAAAACCAAAATAAGAAACAGAATGTGTCTAAATACAGTTAACTCACTAATCCATATAAAATATGGTCTAAAAATTAAAAAATCTTGTTGTTCGGATTGCAAAATACCTGCAAATGTTAGCGCAAAAATTAATTCCAATGAAACATACAGAAAATCTAAATTTTATATGAAAACGGTGGTATGGCTTGAAGATGAAAATGATAATATTGTTACGTTTTTAGACCTTTTCGTAAAAACGCTTTTTACTTATCCTTCAAGGATTCGTTTAATTGCATCAAATTAAAAACACAGACAATTAATTTTAGAAATATAATGCGGCAACACTTTATTTACTATTTTATTAACACGAGTGTTTGTACTACTAAACACTTAGCGATGTAAACACGTCTAGATTTAAAATCACACTGATCCCGCTGTTCACTGGCAGCGACTTTATATAGCAAAATGACATCGTCTGGTAACTTCGCGAAGCATCTGGTCATGGTTGTTGTTGGTTGTGCTTTACTTAACATGTAGCTATATACGTGTGTTTGTATATATGAGTGCTCTGTGTGTTGTGTAGTTTTGTTTCTTCTTGTGCTATGTGGGCATGTTGCTGTGTATATTTGTGTGTATGTTGCTGTGTATATTGATGTACATGTTTAGTTTTTATTAGCAGCGAATACTTGCGTACAAGATCATTAAGAATAACATCATCATCTCTTAGCATTGATGTTACTAGGTTTTTCGTTATTGTTGTTTACACTTATTATTGCACAGCCTCGAATGATCTTGTATATTCTCAACGATGTATCCGGAATATTCCATTTCCGTTAATTCAAATATTATCTGCATGGTGTTGACCAGGGTTGTAACATTTTGACATCTAGAGATGAGTTTGATAGTGCTGCCAAGTACATATAGCCACATTGTCGTTATATTTGAATCTATTTTTAAACTTTGTAACACTGCCGCCCACTTAAGCCTGTTCGACCCGAATAGGCATACAATCACCTCTTCCATAGTGCGCCAATCGTTCGAGATGTACTATCTTCATTTTCGACCTTGGGCTATTGTGCTTCTGTATCCGGTACACAACGTCATTCACTCTCTTAATCACTTTATACGGGCCATCCCAGTGAGTCTGTAATTTTGGGGACAATCCTTTCTTCCGTTGGGTTTTATAAAGTAGAACCAATTGTCTAGCCTTCATGTTGTCACTGACCATCTGTATTCTGTTATGCATCTTACTCCGGTTGTTGCTGCGATTACGATAATTATTGCCATAATAACCACGATTGTTGTAACTGTCACCACTGTAATTGCTCATATTACGATTATTGTAGTTGCCGCATCCTCTATAAACTCCGCGCCTTGTAGATGACACGCCAAATGTTTCACCATTCAATATCCGTTCCTGGCGCCAATCATAATTCTTATTCTTTGTACGAACTCGTGTAGTTCTACCGGAAATATTATCAAAGAATGTTTTGGTCTTATCGTAGCCTACAGTAATTTCTTTTTCTCTTGGTTCATGTTCACCAGCTCCAGTTTCATTGCCGGACCCATCCTTTTTATCAGTTTCGCCATTCATCTGTTCTGATTTTGGTTCATCGCTCACCTTATGTTTTGGTAGTCGTGACCGAAGTTCTTCGAACTTAGTATTTGCTTGTTCACAATCGAAATTTTGCTCAAACTTAATGGGATTACCTAAAGGCTTCTGACTCACACTGGGATCATTAGCTGATCTATAGGCCATTATGTTACGCATATTAGAACGTGGTCCCATTCCATAATTGCTCATATTGTTGCCACGACTTGTATTCCAATTGCGCCGATTAGGGTTACCGCCCTGATAATTGCGTTGGTTGTAATGATTCATGCTATAATTTTCCATCATACGACTGGAACAATAATTACCGCTGTTGCGTTGCTGATTGTCTCCACGTTGATTTGGATGGTTCTGCCGCTTACGACCAGCATCGCACGATTGACCACCACCGCCATGGTTAGACTTATTCTGATGATTCTTATGATGTTGCTGCTGTGGTTCTAAGTTCACTCGTTTGCTGTTTCTTGGTGGCGAAACAGATCTACCTCTTTTTCTTCGTGCTTTGCAGCTGCGCTGAAAATGACCGATTTTTCCGCAGTTAAAGCACTTAGGCTTTTCTTTGGTAGCACTTTCCGCCAACAGTTGTCGCATTGCCTCCTTAAAACTAGCAACTAGGCTGTTATCTTCCTCAGACAAAACCTCCATATTCTGCACCTTACATATCTGTGGATTACAAACCATCCTTGCAGTCTCCTGAGCCAGAGCAAATGAAACTGTCTCAGCGAAAGTGGATTTCTGCGTTGCGAACACAGCCAGTTTAACATCAGAGTCGCGAATGCCGTTAACGAACACCTCAGTTTTAAAGTGGTCCAGGAACGGGTGACTCTCGCCTGGATATGTGAGCTGCACTAAACGCTCGATTTCCATTGCGAAATCTTGTAGAGACTCGTTAGGCTTTTGAACTCTACATCGCAATTCCATTCTGTATAAATCGCGCTTGTGCTCACCACCATACTTGCGCTGCAATGCTGCCATTATTTCATTATAGTTGTTTCTGCTGCTCACTGGCACGGTCTCAAGTATTTCTGCGGCTGTACCCTTTAAGGACAAAATCAACTCTATGGCCTTTTCTTCAGCATCCCATCCATTTCTACTAGCGACCGTCTCGAACTGGAATCTAAAGATGCTCAATGGTACGCTGCCGTCAAAGCATGGCGCTTTTATTCGCGCAGAAACCTCCGCAACTGCTCGTACTGGCCCGCCACTACACTCAAGGTTATGCACTTTGTCTTCTAGAGCATGCAATTTTTCTTCGAACTCTTTTGCATGCTGTTCCAGGCCACCGCTTTCTAAATGTTGGACTCTATCTGCCAGCTCTGAGAATTTATTCTCAATAGAATCCACCCTCCTATTAATGGCCTCAGAAACCTCTACCAGAGTCTCGTTGGTGGCTCTATTTGACTCCAACAGTTTTGTTTCCACTCCCTGTATTTCGGCTACCAGCTTTTCAGTGCTGATCTTTGATGCTTCATGCATCTGATGAGAGTTCTGTTTTATTTCAGTTATTTCGGCTACAAGCTTTTCACTGCTGATTTCTGAGTTATGTTTTATTTCAGTTATTTCGGCTACAAGCTTGTCACTGCTGATCCTTGATGCAGTTTGTGCATCATTGATTCCTTTTATCTGAATCATCATAGCAGCGAACATTGAATTTATGTCCATGCTGCTGGTCGTAGCAGGAGGACATACCTCTACATCGTCTTTGTCCTCAAACTCGTATGTCCCGATGTCGATGCCGCGATTCTTAAACTCATCTATCAGCCTCTTCTGCAGTTCAGCCTTGTTACCTGCTGTTGGTAATTCCCGCTTACTAAGCTCCTTTTTTAGCTGTTCAACTTTTAGCTCATCAAATTTCATAATTATATTTTTTTTTTATGTCCTTTTTTTCCTTAAATTGCAATGTCCTTTTTTTTTCCTTAAATTGCAATGTCCTTTTTTAATTATTTTTGCAATCCCACTTCTGACACCAATTGTTACGTTTTTAGACCTTTTCGTAAAAACGCTTTTTACTTATCCTTCAAGGATTCGTTTAATTGCATCAAATTAAAAACACAGACAATTAATTTTAGAAATATAATGCGGCAACACTTTATTTACTATTTTATTAACACGAGTGTTTGTACTACTAAACACTTAGCGATGTAAACACGTCTAGATTTAAAATCACACTGATCCCGCTGTTCACTGGCAGCGACTTTATATAGCAAAATGACATCGTCTGGTAACTTCGCGAAGCATCTGGTCATGGTTGTTGTTGGTTGTGCTTTACTTAACATGTAGCTATATACGTGTGTTTGTATATATGAGTGCTCTGTGTGTTGTGTAGTTTTGTTTCTTCTTGTGCTATGTGGGCATGTTGCTGTGTATATTTGTGTGTATGTTGCTGTGTATATTGATGTACATGTTTAGTTTTTATTAGCAGCGAATACTTGCGTACAAGATCATTAAGAATAACATCATCATCTCTTAGCATTGATGTTACTAGGTTTTTCGTTATTGTTGTTTACACTTATTATTGCACAGCCTCGAATGATCTTGTATATTCTCAACGATGTATCCGGAATATTCCATTTCCGTTAATTCAAATATTATCTGCATGGTGTTGACCAGGGTTGTAACATTTTGACATCTAGAGATGAGTTTGATAGTGCTGCCAAGTACATATAGCCACATTGTCGTTATATTTGAATCTATTTTTAAACTTTGTAACAATATATTATTCGAAAACGAACAATTTTAAATCGAATTTTGTTAAAAAGCGATCTCAAAGGTACAAATTAGCTCTAACTTTTTTTTAACTAATAAAAAAGCATATATTTTAATCAATGTTTTTAGCGCTTTTTAGCGCCTTTTGTTTTATTAATACATATGTATATGGCGCATTTTAGCGCTTTTTGTTACACTCCTGTGCGCATTTCGATCATAAATAGTTGGTATCCCTGTTTGCTTCCACAATTGTGTATGACGCTGACATCACTGATCTACACATACAGCGAGTAACTTCTTGCTTATATTAAGCAGATCACAAATATACTTTGTTAAAATATCGGAGGATTCCCTTAGCAAATTATTAACCTCTATTATTATACCCTCCAAAAAAGAATTTGGAGGGTATATTCACTTTGTCATTCCGTTTGTAACGCATCGAAATATCCATCTCAGACCCCATAAAGTATATATATTCTTGATCAGTGATGAAATCTAAGACGAACTGAGCATGTCCGTCCATCCGTCCGTCCGTCTGTGGAAATCACGATTCAATCCAAACGAAAAGAGCTAGACTCTTGAAATTTGGCATAAATATATTTTAAAACTTAGGGCAGGTTAATTTCGAAGATGGGCTAAATCGGGCAAGAGGGAAAAAAGTTCCCCTAAGAAGAACTAAACCAACCCAGAAAAAACAACAAAATTTTTATAGTTTTTTGGTTATTTTGTTAAGCAAATGATATATTTTTATGTCAAATACGGTCCAACGCCTTAAACTTGGAGCCATTAAATAAAATAAAAATATTTTTGGACCCCGCCCACTTCAGTGGGCGTTATTATAGGCAAAAATAGCATAAAAATTTAACAAATTGTTTTACTTAAGCCTACATTCCTTAAAAATAACACTTTTAAGCTTTAATGACGAAGCTGAGACGAAACCTGGTACTACTCTGCCCTACCCCCTCCTTCCCTTTCGCCCCCTAAATGACCCTACAAAAAAATAAAAATTTTTTAAATTTTGTATATAATCATCCCAAGCATTTATCTTTAGAGTTTTATGACTGCCGATTTCTGCCCTACCTCCCCCCCTCCCACCTCTTCCTTTGCCCCCTAAATGACCCTACCATAAAAAATTTTTTTTTTTTAAATTTTGTATATAATCATCCCAAGCATTTATCTTTAGAGTTTTATGACTGCCGATTTCTGCCCTACCCCCCCCCACCTCTTCCTTTGCCCCCTAAATGACCCTACCATAAAAAATTTTTTTTTTAAATTTTGTATATAATCATCCCAAGCATTTATCTTTAGAGTTTTATGACTGCCTGTTGCTGCCCTACCCCCTCCTCTTCCTTTGCCCGCTAAATGACCCTATTAAAAATAAATATACATTTTTTTTATTTATTGTATAATCATCCCAAGCATTTATTTTTACAGTTTTATGTGTATCTGTTTCTGCCTTACCCCCTCTCCCCCTTTGCCCTCTAAATGACCCTATCAAAAAAAAGAAATCTTAATTTTGTATATAATTATCCCAAGCATTTTTTTTTAGAGTTTTATGACAAAGGTGAAATGTTTCCCCCACAGCCCTTGCCAAAGCGACCCCGCCAAAATACAGTTTTTATAGCCTCCAAAGAGAATTGTGATGAAGTCTAAGACGGTCTAGCAATGCCCATACCTTCGTCTGTGGAAAACATGATATTGTATATTTTTGAACCGAGCCCCCTTTAGTGGGCGTTGACGTACGATATTATATAAAGGAACTCTGTCCCACCAAGTTAAGCATTTCAAATTCACTTACTAAATATTTGGAGGGTATTTAATATTCGACCCGGTCGAATATAACGTTTTTACTTGTTTTTACTTGGATTCAATGCAATGGAATAAAATATTGAATAAGTATGGGACATATTTTAATGCTACCACGATTTGAGCAATCGCAAAAAATTGTAATCAAATTAACATTAGCCAAATCATTTTCAATTCCTCTAATAGAATTAGGAGCCAGGATTTTGCAAACTATAGATTCACACTCAGTACGAGCAGAAGAATATCTGTTATCAAAACAACTTTTTATAAGTTTTGAAGTGCAATCGTTGGAACGAAAGGAATGGTTATGTTTCACCGTATGGAATGCCCATGATCCTTCCGATACGCCAATTTGATTTCCATTTTCGTTCATACAATTGGATCGTAAATAACAGGATAGATATGTGGTAGAAACCGCAGCAATATCTGCACTCTTGTGTTTATTTGTTCGTAAGTGCTGTTGAATGCTAATTTTTCCTCTATTAGCAATACTGAAAGTTGCATTTCATTTAGAACACCATACCCGGCTATTGTTATTTGTTTTTTCAATAAAATTATATTGCTTTTGCAATTCATCATTAAAGATGCATTTTCGTCTGGGAGGCATGGCTAAATATTTTTTAAATTATAAAAAAGTACTCTGAAAAACTAAACTGTTTCTAGCTGTTGTGAGCGATGTCCATTCACTTTACAAGGTCGTAGCGCTAGCAAAGCAGATTATTTCTGTTATATGAAGTCATATTGCTGTCTTGTTTGCGGCGATCGTCCACTTCATATAACAAAAAATGTTGCTGAGATTATTACTTTTTTTATCGATATGACTTTGTTAATAAGCTTTGGTTGTGACACTTAATTTCCAGAAAACAAAGCCGATAATGTGTTGTTAAAGGCGGTCGAACAAAATGTATGACGTTGCCACATTATAAAAAAAAATTTTGTTCATTTGGAAATTTTTAAATAAAATCTGTAATACATATATACAGGGTGTTTTTTTTAAAGGTATAGAACTTCGAATTGAAATAAAACACAAGAAAATCGTTTTAATGTCCATCAATTTGGCTTTATTGGAAGGATAATTTCATGCCATTAATGTATAAATATGATTTCGGGCATGTGGCCGCCGCGGCTGGCTCGAATAAAGCCAATTCTACAGGTCCAATTTTCAACCACTTTTTCGAGCATATGGGGCCGTATGTCGGCAATAGCGCCACGAATGTTGGCTTCCAAGTCCCCTAACGTTTCTGGTTTGTTGGCGCAGACGAGCGACTTCACATATCCCCAAAGAAAATAATCCAATGGTGTCAAATCACACGATCTTGGTGGCCAATTGACAGGTCCATTCCGCGAAATTATGCGCTCATCGAATGTTTCCTTCAATAAATCGATTGTGACGTGCGCTGTGTGGCATGTAGCGCCGTCTTGTTGGAACCACAACTCATCCACACTCATGCCATCAAATTCGGGAACAAAATAGTCGGTTATCATGGCTCCAATTGCTGTGCACGGTGGCGAATAGATTCATTCGGGTCCTCTTCAACATTTTGCTCTACAGCGGCAATTGTTTATTCGGTGCGCACTGTTCGACGTCTCTGCGGATGCGTATTATCACATAGAGTAAACGTAGTGCGAAAACGATCCATGGTTAACCGAATTAATTGCTCTGATGGACGATTATGTCGACCATAAAATGGACGGAGCTTGCGGTAAACTTCGCGAACTGAACCATTACTTTCGAAATAAATTTGCACGATTTGCAAGCGTTGTTCTTTCGTCAACCTGTTCATGATGAAATGGCAAACCAAACTAAATATTAATCATTTGACAGTTGACAAAATGGCCGCCAGTTAAAAAAGTGATGCCAACTTAAAGTTCTATACCTCAATAAAAAACACCCAATATATATATATATATATATATATATATATATATATATATATATATATATATATATATACATATATATATAAATGAAATTTATTTGTTGGTGGTTAAGCAATGTCTATATGCATTTCATTGGTGCTTTACCAAATCGTCAGTAGACTTCAACCACAGTTTTAAAAAGTTAAAAACCTCTTATCTTATGCATATACTTCCGAAAACCATCTGAGAATTCACAACTTAAATAGGGTCATATCGAACATACTTTATTTGTTGGTTTAGTTTTGTATGAGTTGCAAGCCTATGTTCTTGTTCTGTTGTTATTTTTGAAAATAGTTTGTAATTTACAAGTTGTGAATTCTCAGATGGTTTTCGGAAGTATATGCATAAGATAAGAGGTTTTTAACTTTTTAAAACTGTGGTTGAAGTCTACTGACGATTTGGTAAAGCACCAATGAAATGCATATAGACATTGCTTAACCACCAACAAATAAATTTCATTTATATATAGTAGTATTGTGACAACAATGTGTCAAATAAAAAGATTTCATAACTATATACATATATGTATTTTAAATGAAATTTATTTGTTGGTGGTCAAGCAATGTCTCTATGCATTTCATTGGTGCTTTACCAAATTATCAGTAGACTTTAACCGTGATTTGGTAAAGCACCAACGAAATGCATATAAGCATTGCTTGACCACCAACAAATAAATTTCATTTAAAATAGTGTTGTGACAACAATATGTCAAATAAAAAATTTCATATATATGTACATATATAAGTTTTTCCATTTGTCTAGCAATTTCGTTAATTAAATTGTATATACTAAACTTCATTCCTTGATCTCTAACTTATTTAAATTTCAAGGTGTCCAGTTCAGCAATTTCCAAAATAATGGCCTTTTTAGTACCAAGCCACATTTTCATGAGATCACGGACAAAGCACTATATAATATATTATACCATGGTATTTAACTATTATTTTATCCCCTCTCTTTTAACATATTTCATTGTATTACCTCATTTTAAATTTAAACATACTGAACGTACAACATTGATAGAATATCCCGCTCAAAATCTCATTGTGAATCGTTTTTGCATATTGACCGAGAGAAAAATTTCATTTTGAGGTTTTGAACATAAACATTTTGCAATATTTTGCTAAAATAATTTAATAAAAGCTATATAAAATATAAAGAATATAGAAAACTACGAAAAATCCCAGTTTCTATGCATTTCCACAAGAAATAAAGTCATTGTGTTGCTTTGCATTGAAGCAAAAATATTGAAACCATTACATTGATCAATAAGACAATTTAACAAAATCACGACAAGATTTTTATAATAAATTAATTGGCACACGGATTTTAATTATTGTTAATTATGACATCGATGCAATTAAAAATTTTAACAACTCAAATGAAAAGAAAAAAAACGGGTAACTTAAAATGATATGGTAACTTAATTATTATGGGAATGTCAGAATCCTTAAAATTGTCAGAAAATTATTTTAAATTTAATAGCTCACAGTGGCAGTACCTTGTTTTATTATACCATGATTAAGCTGGAAGTACATAACACGCGTATCACGCGTCGCGCGTTCTATGCGTTTCATACTTCAGACGCGATTTTCAACTCAAGTTACATGCAAAGCGTTTAATGCGTCAATCTTTATGTTTTGCTCAGCTGTAGTTTAATATTCACAAAAGTTAATTTTGCTAACATGTTAAATAATATTTCCGTACAATAGCAATCTCTTGTTGTATAGAAATTCGTAATTTTTAACGGCATTAATTAACTTCTCATCCATTGCACTTTAATACTATTATCTGCGTTTAACCTACAGTGTTTCCCCGTTTTACGAAGGCTCGCTTTACGGAATTTCGAAGTTACGAACATCATTAATAAACTATAAAATTCTTTATACGAATACGAAATTTCGAAGTTACGAAAATTATTACATATTAAATTATAAAATTCGTTATATGTACATACGAATGAAACATTTTCTATTACGAACGTGTGCAAGTCATGGTGAATCTACTACAAGGTGGCAGCTGGTCAGAAATTTGGCTGTTTTTGTTACACCTTATAGTAAATTCACCATAGTTCAAGTTGTGTATTGTACAATTCTAATTTAATTTGGGAACTCCCCGAAAACAATAACTTAGGTTCTATAATTTATTGAATTTCTTTAGTACAAGTTGTGTATTGTTTAATTGGAGTCAAATAATTTTTTGTTGGAGGTATGTACATATATCAGTAAAGTCTATTGTTGCTTGTGTTATATTAAATCGAAATAAATTTTGCTATAAAAATGTCTGGTAAACGGACAGAAACTACGGTTTACGCCACTAGTGCAAAAAATATCCGTAAAGCGATCACATTGGATATAAAGCTTGATGTTTTAAGACGGCTCGAAGCAGGTCACAAAAATAATGAAATAGGAAAAGCTTTAGGCCTCGCTGCTTCAACTGTTTGCACAATTAAGAACAATGAAGATAAAATAAGAAATAGTTTACAAAGAGTAACATCTTTAACTGCAAAAAATTTTTCAAAACAAAGAAGTGCGGTAATGGAAGAAATGGAACGAATGCTAAGTGTATGGATAGACCACCAATCCCAACAAAATATTGCGATAAGCACTACAATTATACAAGAAAAAGCCAGAAACCTTCACCAGTATTTAACAACGAAAAATGGGGAAGGATCTAAGACAGAGCAATTTTTAGCTAGCAAAGGATGGTTTGACAGATATAAAAAACGCAATTCCTTACATAATATAAAAATGTCTGGTGAAGCAGCAAGTGCAGATGTAGAGGCGGCAAAAAATTATCCTGCAATATTTAAAAAAATTGTAGAAGACAGTGGCTATACCCCACAGCAAGTATACAATGTAGACGAAACAGGTCTGTTTTGGAAAAGAATGCCATCTAGAACATTCATTTCCAAACAAGAAAAATCTGCGTCAGGTTTAAGGCTAAAGACCGTATTACGATTTTAGTGGGAGGGAATGCTGCAGGAGATAATAAGTTAAAGCCCATGCTTATCTATCATGCTGAAAATCCACGAGCCTTCAAAGGTTGTAACAAATCAGAACTTGGTGTTATCTGGCGATCAAATAAAAAAGGGTGGATGACAGCAAATCTTTTTGAAGATTGGTTGAATAATTTTTTTGCGAGTTCTGTAACAAAATTTAATTCAGAGCAAAATATTTCAAACAAGGCATTGCTAATTATTGACAATGCACCTAGCCATAAGCTAACTCTCATACCTGACAACATCAAAGTCGTATTCCTACCACCCAATACTACTCCTATACTTCAACCAATGGATCAGGGTGTTATTGCTAACTTTAAGGCTTATTATTTGCGCCGAGTTTTCAAGAATCTTATCAAATATGTTGATGGTCCAAACCGGGCAACTATTACAGAATTTTGGAAGCAATTTAATGTATTTAATGCTATTGAGAACATTGTAAAATCTTGGGATGAAGTTAAAGAAACAGCCATGAATGGAGTATGGAAAAAATTATGGCCCGAATGCACTAATGCTTTCGGTAGTTCATTACAAAACATTCAAGAAATTCAGAATGAAATTGTTGCTATGGCACACGAAGTTTGTATGGATGAAGTGGGCAATGAAGATGTGGCAGAAGTTCTTGAATCGGGACAGGAAGATGTTTCAAATGAAGAATTAATAGCGATTCTTGAAGGCAGCACGGATGCAGAAAATGCGGGGAGTCTTACGCATTGCGAAAGTTCTCGTATTTTGACATCGCAAAAAATGTCAAAAGCGTTTTCTCTTATCCAGGAAGCTATCGATATATTTTCGGAAAACGATCCTTCTATATAATTAATAATTTTTTAATATGTAATGTTAAGTTATTGATGTGTTAACATCTATATGCGAGCCTTTAGGGCAGTAAACTATCAGTTTCAATACATACGCAAGTGTAAGTGTAAGACTTTGTTTAATTTTCCCACGCGATTTTCTCCGGAAATTCATAGCCGATTTTATTAATTTTTGGATTAAAACGCTAGTGAGGGTTTCGACGAAGAGTTTAGGCCAAAAATTAAGGCGATCCGATATCGGCGAGCGGAGATTTAAGTGTTTTAATTCGGAGTATTAATTTGGAGTAATATTAAAAAAGTGTTTTATGTTGATCTTCGGTTTTGTCTTATGCATAGCAAAGAGAATAGTGACGTAGTTATACGTACATATATAAAAATGAGATAGCAAGACAGCAACGTATGTAGCTTATGTACAAACATAACAATGTATGTATGTATGTACATTTGTCTGTTGCTTTGCATTCTCTTTGTTTTTTGTGGGTTTAATATAAAATAAATAAACAAAAAGGTGTTAACACATCGCCCGTGAGTTCGAACACTCATTGATTTTTTTTTAATTTTAAAATTAAATGTTCTTTTTTTAATGTGAAATTTGCTTTTTTAATGAATGTCTTATGTATTTTATTTTTAAAACGAATAAATTTCTTTTATATGAATTTTAAAATTAAACGTTATTTTTATACCCTCCAAAAAAGAATTTGGAGGGTATATTCACTTTGTCATTCCGTTTGTAACGCATCGAAATATCCATCTCAGACCCCATAAAGTATATATATTCTTGATCAGTGATGAAATCTAAGACGAACTGAGCATGTCCGTCCGTCCGTCTGTCTGTGGAAATCACGATTCAGTCCAAACGAAAAGTGCTAGACTCTTGAAATTTGGCATAAATATATTTTAAAACTTAGGGCAGGTTAAGTCCGAAGATGGGCTAAATCGGGCAAGAGGGAAAAAAGTTCCCCTAAGAAGAACTAAACCAACCCAGAAAAAACAACATAATTTTTATAGTTTTTTGGTTATTTTGTTAAGCAAATGATATATTTTTATGTCAAATACGGTCCAACGCCTTAAACTTGGACCCATTAAATAAATTACAAATATTTTTGGACCCCGCCCACTTCAGTGGGCGTTATTATAGGCAAAAATAGCATAAAAATTTAACAAATTGTTTTACTTAAGCCTACATTCCTTAAAAATAACACTTTTAAGCTTTAATGACGAAGCTGAGACGAAACCTGGTACTACTCTGTCCTACCCCCTCCTTCCCCTTAGCCCTCTAAATGACCCTACCAAAAAAAAAATTTTTTTTTAAATTTTGTATATAATCATCCCAAGCATTTATCTTTAGAGTTTTATGACTGCCGATTTCTGCCCTACCCCCCCCCCCCCCCCTACTTTTCCTTTGCCCCCTAAATGACCCTACCATGAAAAAATTTTTTTTTTTAAATTTTGTATATAATCATCCCAAGCATTTACCTTTAGAGTTTTATGACTGCCGATTTCTGCCCTACCCCCCTTCCCCCTCTGCCTTTGCCACCTAAATGACCCTACCAAAAAAAATTTTTTTTTTTAAATCTTGTATATAATCATCCCAAGCATTTATCTTTAGAGTTTTATGACTGCCTGTTGCTGCCCTACCCCCTCCTCCCCCTTTGCCCGCTAAATGACCCTATTAAAAATAAATATACATTTTTTTTTATTTATTGTATAATCATCCCAAGCATTTATTTTTACAGTTTTATGTGTATCTGTTTCTGCCTTACCCCCTCTCCCCCTTTGCCCTCTAAATGACCCTATCAAAAAAAAGAAATTTTAATTTTGTATATAATTATCCCAAGCATTTATTTTTAGAGTTTTATGACAAAGGTGAAATGTTTCCCCCACAGCCCTTGCCAGAGCGACCCCGCCAAAATACAGTTTTTATAGCCTCCAAAGAGAATTGTGATGAAGTCTAAGACGGTCTAGCAATGCCCATACGTTCGTCTGTGGAAAACATGATATTGTATATTTTTGAACCCCGCCCCCTTTAGTGGGCGTTGACGTACGATATTATATAAAGAAACTCTGTCCCAAAGTTAAGCATTTCCAATTCACTTACTAAATATTTGGAGGGTATTTAAGATTCGACCCGGTCGAATATAACGTTTTTACTTGTTTAATTTAAAATTTGCTTTTTTAATGAATGTCTTATGTAATTTTTTCATATCACTTTGTTATAAATGTTTTTAAAAAAGCGTTTCGCATAACGAACATTTTGGGTACACATCTATGTATTTTCAATACAAACTTATACTAATATGGATCTCGCTTTACGAATATTTTTTATCCCTGGAACGTATCTATTTATTTTCAGTAGAATGGCATATTAATATTGAGCCCGCTATACGAATATTCGATATCCGTCTACTTTCACAGAACGTATCCTATTCGTAAATGGGGGGATTACTGTACCTTGTTTAATATATTGCAATTAATAAAGATAACAGAGATGGTAGTTATTACGTCAAATAAATCGATAAATTATATGAATATTTGTTTGAAGAAACAATTGTGATAAAATAACTATTTCAATGCATTTCACTCTTGAAAATATTAGTAATCTTTATTGCGACAGTGTTTTCTTATTAAAAACGTTTTATTATAACAAAAATGAAAAAATAATAATCCACGACAGAAACGTATTAATCGATAACATTGAAAATGTGATATAATTTGTCATCCCTGGCTATCAACAACAGCTGACATTTTTTCAAGACGCATGCCGCGTACAAATGTAGATCTACTTTACGCGTCAAGCGTTCTATTTTGGATAATATTTTTGGTATTTTGCCATTGTTGCAGGAAAAAGAATAGTTAAAAACTACGTATTTTTTTTTTAAATTTTGAGACATGCCAATACAAGAAAAATACAGAACAGTAAATATATACAAAACATTTTTACACTATTTGCTAAATAATAATTTATACAGAAGAGACAACTCAAATACAGTACTGTTCTCTATAATAGGGAACGTATGGTCACCGTAAGTATAGTCGAGACAGACGACAACGATAATGCAAATTATAAGAGTTGATCTACATTAATTCATGAATTATGTAGCATAATACAGTTAAATGTAGTGATTAATTCTGCATTAGTAAATGAGAATTTGGCAGCACTGGTGAATTTTGACAGTTGTGTCACTATTGTGAATGATTTTTTTTATGTTAGCCGTTACTATTTGAGTTATTTATTAAAATAAATAAGCGATGAATAAAAACAGTAAAAATATTAAATATTGATTATATGTAAGTTAAGTATAAGTTAAAAATATTGTTACAAAGTTCAAAAGTAGATTTAAATATAACGACAATGTGGCTATATTTACTTGGCAGCACTGCCAAATCATCTCAAGTTGTCACAATGTTACAACCCTGGTAAATACAAAGCAGGTAATATTTCAATTAACGGAAGTGGAATATTCCGCATACATCTTCGAGAATATACAAGATCATTTGAGGCTGTGCAATAATAAGTGTAAATAACAACAACGAAAAACCTAGCAACATCAATGCTAAGAGATGATGCTGTTATTCTTAATGATCTTGTACGCAAGTATTCGCTGCTAACAAAAGCTAAACATGTACACCAATATATACAGCAACATACACACCAATTTGCACATAAACATACCCACATAGTACAAGAAGAAACAAAACTACGCAACACACAGAACACTCATACATACAACCACACATAGTTACAATAAACAAAACACACAAGACAGCATTGTCATATAAACAAACACACGTATATAGCTACATGTTAAGTAAAGCACAACCAACAACAACCATGACCAGATGCTTCGCGAAGTTACCAGACGATGTCATTTTGCTATATAAAGTCGCTGCCAGTAATCAGCGGGATCAGTGTGATTTTAAATCTAGACGTGTTTACATCGCTAAATGTTTAGTAGTACAAATACTCGTGTTAATAAAGTAGTAAATAAAGTGTTGCCGCATTATATTTCTAAAGTTAATTGTCTGTGTTTTTAATTTGATGCAATTAAACGAATCCTTGAAGGATAAGTAAAAAGCGTTTTTACGAAAAGGTCTAAAAACGTAACAATTGGTGTCAGAAGTGGGATTGCAAAAATAATTAAAAAGGACATTGCAATTTAAGGAAAAAAAGGACATTAAAAAGAAATAATTATGAAATTTGATGAGCTAAACGTTGAACAACTAAAAAAGGAGCTTAGTAAGCGGGAATTGCCAACAGCAGGTAACAAGGCTGAACTGCAGAAGAGGCTGATAGATGAGTTTAAGAATCGCGGCATGGACATCGGGACATACGAGTTTGAGGACAAAGACGATGTAGAGGTATGTGATCCTGCTACGACCAGCAGCATGGACATAAATTCAATGTTCGCTGCTATGATGATCGAAATAAAACAAAACTCTCATCAGATGCATGAAGCATCAAAGATCAGCACTGAAAAGCTCGTAGCCAAAATACAGGGAGTGGAAACAAAACTGTTGGAGTCAAATAGAGCCACGAACGAGACTCTGGTAGAGGTTTCTGAGGCCATTAATAGGAGGGTGGATTCTATTGAGAATAAATTCTCAGAGCTGGCAGAGAGAGTCCAACATCTAGAAAGCGGTGGCCTAGAACAGCATGCAAAAGAGTTCGAAGAAAAATTTCATGCTCTAGAGGACAAAGTGCATAACCTCGAGCGTAGTGGCGGGACAGTACTAGCAGTTGCGGAGGTTTCTGCGCGAATAAAAGCGCCATGCTTTGACGGCAGCGTACCATTGGGCATCTTTAGATTCCAGTTCGAGACGGTTGCTAGCAGAAATGGATGGGATGCTGAAGAAAAAGCCATACAGTTGATTTTGTCCTTAAAGGGTACAGCCGCAGAGGTACTTGAGACCGTGCCAGTAAGCAGCAGAAACAACTATAATGAAATAATGGCAGCATTGCAGCGCAAGTATGGTGGTGAGCACAAGCGCGATTTATACAGAATGGAATTGCGATGTAGAGTTCAAAAGCCTAACGAGTCTCTACAAGATTTCGCAATGGAAATCGAGTGTTTAGTGCCGCTCACATATCCAGGCGAGAGTCACCCGTTTCTGGACCACTTTAAAACTGAGGCGTTCGTTAATGGCATTCGCGACTCTGATGTTAAACTGGCTGTGTGCGCAACGCAGAAATCCACTTTCGCCGAGACTGTTTCATTTGCGCTGGCTCAAGAGACTGCAAGCATGGTTTTCAAACCGCAGATATGCAAGGTGCGGAATGTGGAGATTTTTGTCTGAGGAGGATAACAGCCTAGTTGCTAGTGTTAAGGAAGCAATGCGACAATTGTTGGCGGAAAGTGCTATCAAAGAAAAGCCTAAGTGCTTTAACTGCGGAAAAATCGGTCATTTTCAGCGCAGCTGCAAAGCACGAAGAAAAAGAGGTAGATCTGTTTCGCCACCAAGAGACAGCAAAAGAGTGAACTTAGAACCACAGCAGCAACATCATAAGAATCATCAAAATAAGTCTAAACATGGCGGTGGTGGTCAATCGTGCGATGCTGGTCGTAAGCGGCAGAACCATCTAAATCAACGTGGAGACAATCAGCAACGCAACAGCGGTAATTATTGTTCCAGTCGTATGATGGAAAATTATAGCATGAATCATTACAACCAACGCAATTATCAGGGCGGTAACCCTAATCGGCGCAATTGGAATACAAGTCGTGGCAACAATATGAGCAATTATGGAATGGGACCACGTTCTAATTTGCGTAACATAACGGCCTATAGATCAGCTAATGGTCTCAGTGTGAGTCAGAAGCCTTTAGGTAATCCCATTAAGTTTGAGCAAGATTTCGATTGTGAACAAGCAAATACTAAGTTCGAAGAACTTCGGTCACGACTACCAAAACATAAGGTGAGCGATGAACCAAAATCAGAACAGATGAATGGCAAAACTGATAAAAAGGATGAGTCCGGCAATGAAACTGGAGCTGGTGAACATGAACGAAGAGAAAAAGAAATTACTGTAGGCTACGATAAGACCAAAACATTCTTTGATAATATTTCCGGTAGAACTACACGAGTTCGTACAAAGAATAAGAATTATGATTGGCGCCAGGAACGGATATTGAATGGTGAAACATTTGGTGTGTCATCTACAAGGCGCGGAGTTTATAGAGGACGCGGCAACTACAATAATCGTAATATAAGCAATTACAGTGGTGACAGTTACAACAATCGTGGTTATTATGGCAATAATTATCGTAACCGCAGCAACAATCGGAGTAAGATGCATAACAGAATCCAGATGGTCAGTGACAACATGAAGGCTAGACAATTGGTTCTACTTTATAAAACCCAACGGAAGAAAGGATTGTCCCCAAAATTATAGGCTCACTGGGATGGCCCGTATAAAGTGATTAAGAGAGGGAATGACGTCGTGTACCGGAAACAGAAATGCTATAACCCAAGGTCGAAAATGAAGATGGTACATCTCGAACGATTGGCGCACTATGGAAGAGGTGATTGTATGCCTATTCGGGTCGAACAGGCTTAAGTGGGCGGCAGTGTTACAAAGTTCAAAAGTAGATTTAAATATAACGACAATGTGGCTATATGTACTTGGCAGCACTGCCAAATCATCTCAAGTTGTCACAATGTTACAACCCTGGTAAATACAAAGCAGATAATATTTGAATTAACGGAAGTGGAATATTCCGGATACATCTTCGAGAATATACAAGATCATTTGAGGCTGTGCAATAATAAGTGTAAATAACAACAACGAAAAACCTAGCAACATCAATGCTAAGAGATGATGCTGTTATTCTTAATGATCTTGTACGCAAGTATTCGCTGCTAACAAAAGCTAAACATGTACACCAATATATACAGCAACATACACACCAATATGCACATAAACATACCCACATAGTACAAGAAGAAACAAAACTACGCAACACACAGAACACTCATACATACAACCACACATAGTTACAATAAACAAAACACACAAGACAGCATTGTCATATAAACAAACACACGTATATAGCTACATCCCGGTTGGGTTTTTTGAGCGACTTTGTCATATTGATATTTTCATCTATGATTCCTCCTTTCAAACTAGGTCTCATAGCGAAATTTGTATGAAAATATCGATATGCATAGACATGTCGATGAATGTAAGTGACAACGACACAGCTAAAGACAGTTTTGTAGACATTTTTATAGTTGATTCACCTTATAAAAGAAAGTTGAAAGTAATCGATATTGTCTGTTATTATTCGATACCAAGCTGAACTCTGCTGGAATTTGTCTGCTACAAGTATTCGTTAATGGTTGAAGGAAAAAAAAAATAACGGATTATTATATTTTTGTTTGTCAACGCATTGACGAATGTTGAAACTTAACAACATTGCCTGTTATGAGTGGATGTAAAGCTGAGTTGTTCTGCTGCACATAAACTATTGAAAAAAAATATAACGGTTCTTTTTTTATTTTGCTTTTTTTTTCTTCAATTTAAGATTAAATGTCATTTTTCTTCAGTTTAGTAAAGTTCTCAGTGAAGAGTGTTTATAAAAGTGATTTAAGAAATATAATTTACTTCTAAAAATAAAATATATAATTTACTTTAAAATCAATTAATAAGTTTTAAAAATTATAAAAAGTAAGTTAAAATGTCATCGAAAAGAACATTGAAAAGGGCAATTAAAAAACAACAGACTCAATATTTACAACGTTTGAACCAGCTTAGCCCAAACATAAATATAAGGCAAATTGCTTCCGAAAGTGTTGTTGAAGTGATTAATATTGACGGAAGCGTCGAGGAAATCCCTATAGGTCTACGTGAAAAATTAAGAACGCTTTTTGTTAAATATGGTATTCGAAAAGCTTTTGGTAATGAGTTGCTTAAGATTTTACAAGAGGAACACATGGATGTGCCTCTAAATATTGACACTCTTCTCAATATCAAAAGAGAAGAAATGGTTCTTCGTAGCGTAAATTCTGGTCAATATTATCATTTGGGACTTACACACCAGTTATTGAAAATTTCCAACTACTTTACAGAAAGTGAAACAGTAACTATTGACATAGGACTTGACGGAATTCCTTTATATAAAAGCACAAACAAGTCATTGTGGCCCATTTTGGACAAAGTCGTAAGTCCCACGATAAAATCTGTATTTTTAATTGGAGCATTTTATGGTGAAGGAAAACCTAAATGCATAAATTCTTTTTTACATGATTTCATTTATGAAGCAAAACAATTAATTGCTGATGGTCTTACTTGTACTGATAAAACTTTACCATTTAAAATAAGATTATTTATTTGTGATGCACCGGCTCGCGCTTTTGTTGCTGGTACTGTAGGTCATTGCTCTTTCCGTGGATGTAGTCGTTGTCAACAAGTTGGAAGAAGGGTAGGGCATGTAACCGTTTATGATACAATAGCTGGACCTTTGAGAACAGATGAAAACTTTTGTCAACTTGAGCATCACAACATACAATTTAAAACTGAGCAAAGCGACCTTGAGCGCATGGGTGTAAAAATGGTAAGTCAAATCCCTCTGGACTGCATGCACCTGATCGATTTGGGCGTCGGAAGAAAATTATTGAAACAGATAGTTGCCAAAATGTCTTTAGAAAATAGAAACTTATTATCTGTAAAGCTGCAGTCTTACATTGGATTTCTGCCTAAAGAGTTTGGCCGACACCCAAGGCCTTTGTCAGAGCTTGGAAGATGGAAAGCTTTGGAATTTCGGCACTTCATATTATATTTGGGGATAGTTGCGCTAAAAGGCGTTGTGAATGATGATATTTATTCTCATTTTCTTCTTTTGTGTCGCTTATAGGTTATTGTCTTGTCCTCTTCACTATAAGACCAATATAGCAACAGCAAGACAACTACTGTCTGATTTCGTTTTGTTTTACCCAAATTTGTATTCTAAGAGCGACTTAGTGTATAACGTGCACAACCTGCTGCACTTTCCTGATTGTGTTGAAGCTTTTGGACTGCCCAACAATTTTGCAGCTTATGATTTCGAAAATTATCTAAGACATATAAATAAACTTGTGCGACGTCCTTCCAATGTGCTGTCACAATTAAAAACAAAGCTAAAGAATGCATCAACAATAAACAATTACACCATATACAGCAAACGAGATTTAAAAAAGGGAAGAGTTCTAAACGTAGCTAACATTAATTATTACATAAGTCCGGATTTTCCTAATAACTTATGTTCAATAAAGTCTGAGGAGCAACAGAAAACAATAATTGTAAAGGTATCATCACTTTCTGGAGATATTGTCAAAGGAAAACAAATAACCAATACTAGAAGCTTTTTTAATTTACCAACCATATCAGATTCTATTGGAATTTATGAAACTGATGGCAAAGAAAATGAAACAGAAATCACATTCAGCATTAACCAAATTCATTCCAAAATGATTTTGCTACCATTTGAAAATAGAAACGTTTTAATGCCCTTGCTTCATACTGTTAATTGATTAAATTATTTCTTTAAATAAAGTAAATAAAATAATTTGCGTAATTGTCTTATTTTCTTGGCGATACAATTTTTTGGCTTTGCATCTTTTAATTCTTAGAAATGAACTCCGAATCTAAATTGGATCTCATTTTAAAACAGTTCGAGCGACTAGAAAATGTACCTGCAACAATTGATGTAATAGTGAGACAGCAGGTTCAACTGGAAATGAAGCTTGACAACTGCCTTAAAAAACAGGACGAATTGGCGAAAATTTTGGGCGAGCATAACATTTTATTGTCCCGAAATTTGTCTAATATATCTCTGGCTTCTGTCCGATTTCCTATAAAATCCGACGATGAGCTAAAATCACTTGAAGATGACCTTATGGGAGAAAACCGCGAAAACTTGGTATGTAAAAAAATATTAAAGGAAAACAATAAAATTCTTAACATAACATTATTTTTGAAGGTGATATCTATGCGCCGATTACTTTGCGACGATTTGGCTAGAAACTTGAAAAGAATTTTTGATTCGAATTTACTTTCCCAGTACAATTATGATGGAACCAAAGGCAAGAAAGCAATAAAGTTGTATTCGAACCTAACAACGGCTTTGAAAGGTTAGTATCATATAAAATTAAAGATTTTTTAAATATCAAGTTCTATTTCTATTCTATTTCTCTTTAATTAGAGTGCACAAGCTTCCAGTCTTTTGAAAAATTTCTTTTCAACTTCCGCTCGGCTATTAAAAAAGTAAAAAATAGAGACGCTAAACGCCACTCTAGAAAAGATCAATCCAACATATCTATGGAAAGTCAACAAACTTAAATCAATTAAACATTTAACAATCTAAAAATTACTTTTTATAGTACAACTTTTTCAAAATTTTTAGTCTTAGGTCATTACAATGGCAATTAAAAAATTAATTATTAATGTCTGTTTTGATTTGGGTTAATTTGTTTTTTATTTTTTTTATTTCTTATATTATATTATATTTTTAACAATATTTGAATTAGTGCCTTAATTTTTTAATAAAAATGTTTAAATGTTTTTAAAAGAAATCTTTTTGTGTTGTAACTTTGGGTATGGGATGAACACCCATAGCATAAAAATTCATTTATGAAAAATCAGTAAAAAATTATATAACGACTCATAAAAGAAAAATTCACAGAAGAGGTAAAGTGATTTTGTCTGCTACGAATCTCTGGGATTGTGACGAATTACATAAAAACTCATATATGAATATCGATGATATTGTCTGTTATGACTCACTAATACGCGCACGCCTACTAAACAAAATCAATTTGGATCATCTATGATGTTTTGGACAATTCCTTAAAAAATTCATGTATGACGCCAAAGAAAATTCAGCGTCTGTCATTTATGATTTAACATTGTCAGTACTTTTCACGATGAATCATCATGACGTTCGCCACGGGGTGTTAAGTAAAGCACAACCAACAACAACCATGACCAGATGCTTCGCGAAGTTACCAGACGATGTCATTTTGCTATATAAAGTCGCTGCCAGTAATCAGCGGGATCAGTGTGATTTTAAATCTAGACGTGTTTACATCGCTAAGTGTTTAGTAGTACAAATACTCGTGTTAATAAAGTAGTAAATAAAGTGTTGCCGCATTATATTTCTAAAGTTAATTGTCTGTGTTTTCAATTTGATGCAATTAAACGAATCCTTGAAGGATAAGTAAAAAGCGTTTTTAAGAAAAGGTCTAAAAACGTAACAATATGGCTGCTATATACATATGTACATAGCTGTTAACTTCGGACCCCTGCACCTAATTCATTGATTGGTGCTTATTTACATATTCCAGTTGTCCAGACGAAAAAAGGAATACTTGGAGTGAAGTGGACGTCCACGAGCTCTTCAAATTGTGGACCGAGCGGACAACGGTTTTGGGATGAGCAAAGAGAAATACGCAAATTTACAAAGACATGGCAGTTGCAATGTGCCACAAATGTAGTGTTACAGAAATTTATGTCAAAGTGGGGAACGACACAAAAATATACATAATTTTTTCATTCTTAATAGATTTTTTTGTAATAAATTAATATTAATTATTAATTGCAGGGAGGAGAAGAAACTTGTCAGTCCGTCTGGTGGAAGCCCTTCTGACTGGAAGTGTTGCCGTGCAGTGCACAGGATGATAGGCGGCCACGCGTACTACAATGTGAATGTTGAAGACATAATTACAAGCCATTCTTGCCAGCTGTTGTGGTATGTCTCGGCTGTCTCTGATGATTTAAGCATTCTCCTTCAAGCTCCGTCCATATAGGAAGAACTACGTCTCCTTGAATACAGCAAGTTTTTATAAGTATATTGAAATTTTTTGGGCGCACTTCTAATCCTCTGCCTAATCTTCTGGATCGAGCTTTTAGTTAGATAAAAGCATTTTCAGTTACACTACATATGGACAGTCGGTAGTTGAACATTTTTTCCAAGCTTGGTTGATATTGTGAATACGGAAATAGCTGCATCATATTGCACGACAAACAAAAAGCCGAATCGCCAATAAGCAAAACAGGTACATGAAAACCGGCAATCTGTTTGCTGTTTTGATGAAAAATATCGGCGCTTCCATGAAATTTTTTTAGTGAACTGCTTTGAAATATATAAGAATCATTGCTTCTCCCAGTTGATCCGATATTTATATAAGTACATTTTGATCTACCAAATAGGAAAAGCATATAAATAAATGTTTTCTGTAAATAATGCAACGAAATGCACCTTGCCAGTAGCACAATTCGAATACCAGCCTTTATACTTGTAAAAGTCCACTGCATCCTCATTGTTCGGCTGAATTTTGATGTGGCATCCATCCACAGCTTCAAATCATTGCGGAAATCCTAAGTTTGCGAATCCATTCATCACTACTTTCTTACTTTCGTCGGGTTGTGGAGGATACGAACCGATGCAGTTGAAAATATCGCATACTGCATGACAAAACTCTAAAACTATTTCACCGACTGTAGTTCGTTCAACACCGAATAAAGTAGCAATCGTCATGTATTCCGCAGATGATTCCAATGCGAACAATAATATAGCCACTCTCTTTTCGAGTGGAATACAATTCTTCATGTTTGTGACCATTTTGCCGATAATTTGCACTTTGGTGCAAACATAAATTTTCTTTATATGTAACGTCGCTCATTTTACTTACGTAGTGCTCCCAAAAAGTGCCATTGCAGTCCTGTAACTCATACGAGGAAAATTTAGTTTTATTTATGCTTATAAATTTTCACATCCCTCCGTTTCTTATGCCACAGTGTCCAACTATGTCTGTGGTATGTAGCATCATGGCACCCAATGCATTAATTTTTTTTATACCCTCCAAAAGAGAATTGGAGGGTATATTCACTTTGGCATTCCGTTTGTAACGCAGTGAAATATCCATCTGAGACCCCATAAAGTATATATACTATTGATCAGTGATGAAATCTAAGGCGATCTGAGCATGTCTGTGGAAATCACGAATCAGTCCAAACGAAAAGAGCCAGACTGCTGAAATGTGGTATAAATATATCTTGAAAGATGGCACAGGTCAGGTTCGGAAATCGGCTAAATCAGGCAAGAGGCAAAAAAGTTCCCCTAAGAAGAACTAAACAAAATTCCAACCTTCAAAAAACAACATAATCTTTAAAGTTTTTTTTTGTAATTTTGTTAAGCAAATGATATATTTTTATGTCAAAGAAGGTCCAACGCGTTAAGCTTGGAGCCATAATATCAAAAAAATTAATTCTAGGACCCAGCTACCTTTAGTGGGCGCTATTATATTCAAAAATAGTGTAAAAATCTAGCAAATTGTTTTACTTAAGCCTACATATCTTAAAAATAACATTTTTAAGCTTTAGTGACGAAGCTGAGTTGTAAAATACTTAACAATTGTACATATACAAACTATATATTAATGGATTTTATTAAAAAAATTTAGAATGCATTTTTGTTCCTTTTCAAGATTTTCGCAGCGTTTTTTATGTTCATATAGCTACACATTTTATGTACTTTTTTATTAAAAAGTTTCGCAGCTCGTCTAATTGATATTTGATGAAATAATGTTATTACGAAAATCAAGTTTTCTAAATTATAAAACCAATATTGCCATCAATATTGCACTTTGTTTTATATGGGTAAACGACATTTCTAAAACAATATTTGTTGATTTTTTTGTTTGTTAAGCAGCGTATTTCAAGGTGAATTAAAGAAATTTATTTTCTAAACCATATTTATCATCTGTTTATGTTTGTGTAAAGTAAAATGGGAATTGTTCTTATGTGCGGAAAATTTACATTAAATCAAAAAGTTTTTTTCTTTTTTTTTGAAAGCGTCACTACTATATGCATACACATGCATAGTATGAACATTCATATTTAACACAGCTCGAGCTATTTTATTAGGCGACATGATAATCGTTTTATGTTATACACAGACACATGTGTTTATTTATTGGAATTTATAGTTGAATAGAAACTAACTATATAGTTTTGTTTGTTTGTTAATTTCTGTTTTCGAAAAATCAATTTTCAGGACACCAAGAGCTCTTCTGATTATTTTATACCTGCATGGATAAGTACGAGTACATAAATAGATGATGCATCGATATTGTAGGTCAGTTTTGCAATCGGTAATATCCAGACAATTTCCAAATTATTGAATTTGTTAGTGAGATGATTTCACCATTGTAGTAACCTGGTACTTCTCTGCCCTACTCCCTCCTACCTCTTTGCCACCTAAATGAACCCATAACAAATTAAAAATAAAATTTACATTTAGTAATGTCGGCAAGGACCAGAGACCCCGACAAAATACAATTTTAATAGTCGCCAAAAAGAATTGGACCCCATAAAGTATACCTATTCTTGATCAGTGATGAAGTCTACGACGGTCTAGTAATGCCCATACGTTCGTCTGTGGAAAACATGATATAGTCTATTTTTGGACCCCGCCCTCTTCAGTGGGCGTTGACGTACGATATCATATGTAAAAATAGTTTAAATATTGAACAGAGGCGAAACGTCTCCCCCACGGCGCTTCCCAGAATAGCTCAAAATAGCGATTTAAAATTGGGTACAGAGATGTTTTGAAGGAACTCTGTCCCCCCAAGTTAAACATTTAAAATTTACTGTTTATTTGGAGGGTATTTAAGATTCGACCCGGTCGAATATAACGTTTTTACTAGTTAAATTTTCAATTAGCATAAGCAAAAGTAAATTAAAATTATTTATAATTTATGTTTTTATCACCGCCACAGCTGCCATTTCATTAAAAACAAATAATTTCTGTCGCCGTTCCATTTTATTAAAAACAAATAATTTGTAAAGAAAACAGCCGTCATGTCAAATCAGCTGTTCACTTAAATAATGCAGTAAAGGGGGATTCACACATGCATTCATTAGAAATTTTTGTTTCAGACAAAATTTTTTTATATAAAGTTTGACGTCGCTTTCAGAGAGGGAGACAAATTATTTTTTCCGGAGAACTCTCAGATTGAATTGGTTTAACTTTACATTTATTAAGAACAAACTTGAAATGAGATGCCAATAAGCTAAAGAAAATTTTTGAATTGAGTTGCCCCATCTTAAAATTTGCATAGTCGTTTTGTACTGTGAACTGATGGTGAGTGACAATTTCCTACATAAAATAAATAATAAATATTAAGAAATATATTTTAAAGTGAAGTGCCAAAAAAAAAGAGAAAAAATAATAAAGCGTGTTCTTAATACGCTTTTATTAGTTTCACCTGTATGTTTGCTTGCCTGTATCTTTAGGGAATGTATGTGCCACGGCACTTGAAAATTCACAAATTTCAACAATAACTTACAAATTTTGTACTGTTATGAAATTTTTATTTGACATATTGTTGTCACAATACTATTTTAAATGAAATTTATTTGTTGGTGGTCAAGCAATGTCTATATGCATTTCATTGGTGCTTTACCAAATCATCAGTAGACTTCAACCACAGTTTTGAAAAGTTAAAAACCTCTTATCTTATGCATATACTTCTGAAAACCATCTGAGAATTCACAATTTGTAAATTACAAATTATTTTCAAAAATCACAACAGAATAAGCATAGTAGGTCTTGATTGTATAAAGGTGTAGAAAAATAAAATAGATTCATATCGAATATAATTTATTTGTTGGTTTAGTTTTGTATGAGTTTTAACCCTACTATGCTTATTCTGTTGTGATTTTTGAAAACAGTTTGTAATTTACAAATTGTGAATTCTCAGATGGTTTTCAGAAGTATATGCATAAGATAAGAGGTTTTTAACTTTTTAAAACTGTGGTTAAAGTCAAAATGCATATAGACATTGCTTGACCACAAACAAATAAATTTCATTTAAAATTTTGTACTGAAACTTGAGAATTTTTAAGTGTAATTGCTCAAATTTGTACTGAAATTTGAGAATTTTTAAGTGCCCAAATTGTTCAAGTGCTTTGATGTTTGTGTGTATATTTTCCCAAGGTTTAATAAGGGGGTTCACATTGTTGTTATTTTTTTTTCTTATAATGTTGGGGTAGGCGTGTGAAATTTTGTCTGTCCGTATGAGACCGTGGGAATATGTGTCTGTCCATACGTGACCGTGGGAATATCAGTCCGTCGGTTGTGAGAGTGGGAATTTTTGTCTGTCCATATGTGTCCTTGGAAATTTGTATCTGTCCATATGTGACCGTGGGAATATATGTCCGTCGGTATGTGAGCGTGGGAATATGTGTCTGTCCATATGTGACCTTGGCAATACGTGTCCGTCGGTACGTGAGCGTGGGAATTTTTTTTATTAAAAGTGTTGTATAAATGGACCGCCCTAATTTTTTGTGAATCTTTCCTTTTTGCTACAGTTTGATTTTGTCCTTTGTTTTTTGGTTGTTTAATTCTGGTGTGTGTACTTAAGAATTTTTTGTTTTGTTTGTTTTTGTGTGCAATGTTAGAATGTAGTCAATAGTTCAATTATTCTCGCCTTGAAGGCATTATAAAAAAATTTACTGTTCCTTCATATTGATACTGATACTATGTTTATATTAATATTGAATGTGTTTATTTTATGCTTGACGATCATCTATGAAATATATTCAGTGTTCTGAATGATAGGTATGGTTTCTTTTGTTTTTTTTCAAGTGTGGGTTCTGTTGTGAGCGGCGATTGCAATGTTTGTCTTTCAGACAGGCTGTGTGTGACGATAGGTGTCTGCCCACATGGTAGACGGGTTTTATGGTTTCAATGTGTGGACATTTTTATTTTGAGTACGAAAAGGGATCAAGTATGATATGTGATAAGATGCACATATTCATGCGTACATTAATATCTACAAATTTGTTTCATTTACGCATGTACATGCAAACAAATAATAAGCGTTTACTATTTTTGCTCAAATATTCCCTTGTCCGTTAGAATGAATGAACCATTGTGCTTGATTGTTTGTGTGTTCTCTGAAATAAATATGTATGTATGTATGTTTTTATTTGAAATAAAAAGACATATATTTAAATTTTTAAAAGCATTTATTTAAAAGTTTGTTAACATATTCATTTTTAAGTAAAATTGCATTTCTTAAGGCACAAACACCATAGTCGTGATAGCTACAATAGAAATATTTCGAGTGCTTAGTTTACATTTGTTTAAAATTAATGCAGCCAATGTCTTCAATGTTATGAACTGTTTGATGAATCATTTTTTCTAGCCATCTTTTTTTCTCTTCCCCCTTAACATATATTTGTGAATTTCTTACATTGGATTTTAAAAACTTGCAAACGCTTTGAATTGAGACTGATCCATCATTCCATTTAATATGATGATAGTTTTTGGTTAACGAAACTGCTTCTCTCTGCTTTTTGGTTGATAAGCATTCAAAATCAAAAGGCGGTTTTATGATTAAATTGAGGCATTCGTTGTTGCTGAAAACTACAGCTAGTTCTTTTGCGATGAAGTCGTTTGAATTATTTTTGAAACCCTGCAAGTCTACAAAAACAATATCACCTTTTATTGGTATGTATTCTATTATGCGATCATGAATGAGAACGCAATAAGCAGATGTTTTTGCTGGAATATTAGTTGCTGTATCAATTTCAATCTTTATGTCGATTGGTCCGGTATTGAGCGTTTCGTATTGATGACTGACATCTACTACAATAATTGGAGCATTATTTTTAAACTCTTGGCCAGTTAGAAGAGGTTGGGGTTGTTTCATGTAGTAGCTTTGTTGACATCTTAGATACATATCATATAGAATCGCATAGCGATCATTTTTAAATTTTATATTAAGATCGTCATATGGGTAAGAGGTTGAGTTTAAATGTACTTTCAAGTTACTAAGATCGCAATGAACAAACTTGTTTTCTTGTTGAAAAGCAA
The DNA here is from genome assembly GCA_951800035.1 of Linnaemya tessellans. Classification (NCBI taxonomy): domain Eukaryota; kingdom Metazoa; phylum Arthropoda; class Insecta; order Diptera; family Tachinidae; genus Linnaemya; species Linnaemya tessellans. The sequence continues at coordinate 74,795,902 of OX637532.1, forward strand.
TCAGCACAAAACGAGGGCGTTCCTTATTTGCAGCCAGTTTAACATTCCATATATGACTTGTACCCGTATTAAGTTGTGGATTGATATGACAATCCCAACTACGGAATGCCACTGGTATAGCAGCACCAATATTAAGTATTTTGATCATATTCAATTTACTATGATCAGATAATTGAATATGTGGAATTCTCCATGATATTAGTGAAATTGTACGTTTTGCTTTCTCAGTGGAAACATTAGAGTGTACAAGATCTTCGTCGTTCTTATTACGCAAGAGTATCAACTCATGCTTACCATTTATTAAAACTTCATTGTAGTCTTCAGCGAATCCCAAAAGAAGTTTAAGTGGTACATAGAAATTAAAATGTCCATTTTGAAGATTCATATTATCAAGTTTATTCCATCCAGCATTTTGCAACACAACGCTTTCCGTAGGTGATAAAGAAACCAAATTTTTTAAGGTGCTAGTGGCTCCCAAATATATTGTATGGTCAATTTCAATACCATTTAGTTCATAGCAAATTTCGTCAAAGAGATATGCAACAAAATTGTTTTTTAATTGAAAGTTGGGTGTAGATTTCGATGTTTTTTTCATCTACAACAAATCCTTCCACATATATGTAGCCTTCACTAGGTAACACATATATCTTGATTTTGTATTGAAATTCATATTTCATCGTTGTTGTTGAAAGGCTGAAGGTATGGTATGTATGTATGATAGTCCTTTTTAATTATATTCTCGTCAGATAACGGTTTATCTAAAATATCTATTATTGAACTCATTTTGATTTCAGTTTCAAATTCAATGACTTGAGGAAACTCTTGTTTGCTGTTGTAAGTGATTTTTGATGAACAGATCTTTTCAATTCTTGTTTAGCTTGTAATGTTTGAGGATTAAATGTTGCTGTAGTATTCTTCGATATATTTGTGTTGTATATTATCATTATTTAATTGCTCTTAAATGTATTCGTATTGTAATTTCCTCTCCTCGAAAATTAATTTAGTCGCCGTTTTGATCGACCACGCGAAGAGCTAATGAACTTATCTCTCTAGAGTTTACTGGTAAATAAATAAAATTTTTGGGAATCTCAACTATTTTATAGCCAGCAGGTACGTTAATCGGAAACTCATGTTGTGTATGAGCTTTAGAATTATTCATATAAGTATTAACCACAATACTACTTTCAATTCTCAAAAGATTAACCTTAAAGATATTCACAGGAAGATCGGAGTAATGGTCCTTGTTTGGAGTTAATATTCTGCTATTGTATCCTAAAAGTCTACCTATTGTATTTTCATTCTTAAAATATATTGGTTCCTTAGAGCTGCTGACTTTAACTTGCATTGTATTGTTATTGGCTTCAATACAAATTGTGTTTTCTGGCGTGTATCGTTTGTATGCTTTTTCCATATAGTCAACTATATCATTTAATTCATAAGATCCGATCGGTATTTTAATTACATGTTCCCCTATATGAAACATGTTGTTATAGGAGTCTACATTCGGGATACTGTTATATGAATGAAAATCAGTTAGAGCACATTCATAGTTTCCGTTTAAATCAACAGGAGGAAAATAATTAGCAGATAGCTCTGATGAATTGGAGCTCAGAGTCAATGTTATTGACATTGTGACTGGTTGATTGTAAATAAATAAAGTTAAGCACGCAGTATAATTTATAAGAATCAGTTACATATTTATTACTTATTTACTTATATTAAATTAAAACTAAATATTGATGCAATTGTTGTTGTTGTTGCATATTTATTGTTTTCTTCCATTTACAATATCTCATTTTTGATTATCCAAGAATTGTGTTCATTACTATCAAACACCTTCTGTCCTTTAGGTTTAAGGACTTTTTCAACTAGATATGTATTTGGATATCTGTTTTTTGAAAGTTCTTCTTCATAGAACCCACCTCTAATAGGATTTCCGCGATAGTCTTCTAATATGTATGTTGTAGGATATGTATTTTGTACTCTCTTAATTGTAAAGATCTCTGTTGTCCAATTCGGAGTATAACCTTTTTCAAAAATGTTTTTATATTTGCTTATGCGTACATGGTCCCCTGCATTAAATTTTGACATTTTGTACATTTTTAAATGGCTGTATACTGTATATAGAAGCTGTTTCTCATTTGTTGAGTTGACTTTAATCGGTGGCATTTTAATGGTGCGATGAACTTTTCTATTGTATGCATTAAGTAAATCTTTGTATATATCAATCCAGTTGTATGAACCATTAAAACTTAAAACTCTTTCCACATCATTCCTTTTAACGTTCTATTGAATCGTTCTACTATTGAGGCTCTCATAGTGCTATATGTTGAGTAGTGATTAATATTGTATTTATCCATCAGCTGACTAAAATGTTTGTTGAAAAATTCTTTACCATCGTCTGTTTGTAAATTTTTTGGTACTCGTCCCAATGTAAAAATGTTCTGCATTGCCTGTGTTGTTTCAAATGCATTCTTCCTTCTCAAGGGTACTGCCCAAGCAAATTTTGGGAACGTATCAATTACAGTTAGCAAAAATCGATAATTTCTGTTGTCTACCGAATAATTTCCCATTTCAACTAAATCAGCTTGGCAAAGATCGTCTATTCTTTTCATTACAATTCTATGACGTACAAAAATTTTTCGAGCTTGCTTATGAAGTTCGTTTACTATATTTCTTTTTGAAGACATTTAATTTTTCTAGTCGCTTTTTTAAGTGTGTTGTGATCTACTTGGTGTACTTTTACCTATTGATTCGAACGCGTAATTTTCGATTCTATAAATTTTTCTCTTAGCTCTTCAATTTCCTGATCAACAAATATTTTATTTCTTAAAAGCTTTGCAACATTCTTTTGTGTTGGACATCAAGGTTTTCGTTCGTATCCATAAGGAAGCCCAACAACTTAGGATTATTTTTGTTTGACATAACTTCACTTCTATCGTTTATGTAATGAACAAATTTATCAACAGACATATTTTATATAAAAAAATAAATAAAATATCTTTGTATATAGTTTACACTATTATATTAGCTTCACGTAGTTATAGTTCTTCAATAATTGAGACAATATCGTTGTTGTGATTAGTATGACCTGCAGACTGTGATGCAAGCAGTAGTCTAAGTCGATCTACAAACTCGTTTGGATCATCCCAGTATATATAGTTTGGATTATGAAGGTTCAGCTGCATCAAACCTCTTCCCAAATAATTAGTTTTTGTTACATCTGATGAGCTCGTAGGATTTTCCCCTTTAAAAGTTTTCCAATAATATGTTTGTACTTGGACGCTCTACTCCCTTTGATTTGACCATCAGACTTATAGCCTCTCCTGTGCGTATTGGTAGTAATTAATATTTTTTATAGATTTCGAGTTCAAATTTATCATAGTTTTTTGGTGTTTTATGAAACATAAAAGAAAACAGCCCTGGAGTAAGAGCCCATATTTGACCACCAACCTGTATCTTATCTTGATTAAACTCGATGTTACTATTACTAAATTTCCATTCGTTATTATTATCTCTATGTGGGCCGTAGTTAGTATCTAGTTGATTTCTTGATTGCATTAGTGATAAGTCGGGATAACTTTCTTCATTATTAGAATTTTGTGAGTAAAAGTCGTCTTCATCATAATCACTGTTGCTTTTACTATTAGACTATTTGAACATTGTTTCTTCAATTAGTTTCTTGGGCGTACTCGATTCAAATTTCATTGTTGAGTTCTGGGGAGGAAAACTTTCACTGCCATCAATTCCAGTTTGCTTATCATTCTGTTCTCTTTCGACCGGTCTATCAATGTATTTAGAGCTTCTGATAAATTCTTTTAAAGGTTCTCTGATAGGCTTGAATGTATCTCTTAATTGTTCATGTGTATTCATTTCACCAGTTTTTATACTTCGGAGCTTTTTCTTCAAGATGTTTCTTGTTCTCATCAAGTTTCTTAAAAAGTTTTTCATTCATTTTAGCAATCAGGTCAGTTTAATAGGTATCAGATCAGGTCAGTTTGATAGTTATCAGATAAGGTTTTCAGGTCAGGTTATCAGGTATAGGATCAGCTTATCAGCTATCAAGTCAGGTTATCAGGTATAGGATCAGCTTATCAGATCAGGTTATCAGCTATCAGATCAGGGTTTACTTATCTGATCATTTACAACAAAGACATGTATAAAGTTTAAAGCCAGATTATATACTAACCGGTATCTTTGATGAAACAGTAATTTATATTATGATGAAGTAATCAAATGACTTTCTCTAGCGACCATTGTTTAATTCATTATCTTTACTTATCATCAAAAAACCATATATTTCTTTCCAACATTCTCGACAAATGTGTTGATACTTCTCAAAGTTCATATTGGTAGCGACCAACATGATTATCGTATACATGTCTCATATTTGCCGCATCTTGTTTAAACATAATAATTGCATTAGAATTATCTCTTATCAAATGCTTTGAAATTCTTGTGTAAGTTTGACACAAGTAAAATGAGTCTACGTTCTTATGACGACCCATACAAAAATATGCTCGTATATTGTTCTGCTTTTCACATGCAACGTCATCAAAAATCATAATTGAATTGCTTTGAGCTTCACTAGGAGGAACAACGGACTCATTATCTGAGAATGTGTAGTATCCCATTCCTTTAATTGGTGAAATTAATTTCTTTAGGTACTCATATTTAGGTTGATATAGAGATTTTGAGTATAAGTAAATGTTTTCAAACTTGAGACCATTAGGACTTTCCAGCAAACTAATCATGACATTAGTTTTTCCACGATTTGAAGGACCAACTATTAATGCTCGAATAGAATTTGGTAACAAGTAACTATGCCTTAATAAAGCTGATAAAATTTTTGAAAATAAAGTTTTGGGAAAGAGTTCTTTCAAACGACAGCAATCTTGCGGAAAAAACATTTCCATATATCGTGACCAACGCAATGAAAGCAAAAGCTAAGCTTGGTATGAGTGTTGAAGCAAAGAAAACTACAAATGGGAAAAGACCATCATCCCGAATTCGTATAAACAACAAAAAACTGTTCCATAAAACAATTAAATAAGCAACAAAAACATTACGGAAGTAGAAACCACAAGACATTACCTCGGTCATCAGGAAAAAAGCTCGTGTTGTAATACCGCGTATTATATGTAAATGTTCCAAAAATTTGTGGATTTTTACCGCTTATTCCGATTTTAACTGCTCTAGGTGCACTTTGTAGTCTATCAACTGGAGGTGCCGCTATAGCTAATGCTGTAAATGCAACAAAGAATGCAAAAAAAAACAATTTGAGGAAGCCACCAGACACAATAAAGCAATGGAGTCTATTGCTGTGGGAGAAGGACTGTACCTTAAACCTTATAAAAAGGGTTATGGACTTGTTTGCAGAGATCATTCAAAAAACTATTAGACATGCTACCCAACAGGCCATTATCAGAACTTTATCTAAGAAAATTTTCAAGAAATATTCCACACTTTAGGGGAGTTTTCATGTTGGACTCGCTGCCTAAACGTGCAAGGAAAATCGAATGTGGAATAATCAATTTGTGGGTGCTGTTGGCTGAAGTAGTAGAACACGAGACTATGAAGCGGAGGGTCGTGAGTTCGAGCCCGCGCTGAGTCATGAAATATTGTGTTGAATTCTTCTGATCAGCATTAGTGCGTGGTTGTGTTAGTTGTTGCTAGCCTTTTTCAATGATGAAGGCATAGTCACTGAACATAATTGGCAGCGACTGACACTATCATGTACTAAAAAGCAGAGTAACAGCACCCACCTTCGTCGGCCCTGTAGCAAAAATTAGCCGGCGAAGGTAAAGGTTGAAATAGCTACAAAAAAACTGTCTATCTTCTCATCTTTCCTCATCTGTCCCCTTAATACTATCCCCTCGTTTTCAGTTCCTGCGCAATGCATTGCATATGTACGGGTCATTCCCTGAGTGCTGGTCCTACTCCTAAAAAAAAAAAAATTAAAATTTAGATTTGTCAACAGGACCAGGTACTCATTGGGTAGCATACTATAGAAACAATGATGAAAAACAGTATTTCGACAGCTTCGGAAATTTACAACCTCCTTTAGAGTTAATCAAATACCTAAGTAGAAATATTGAATACAACTACAATGCACATCAAAACTTTAATACATTTAACTGTGGAAATTTATGTTTGAATTTTCTTTATGAAATAACTAAATATATCAAATAAAACACAAGCATATATCTGTATAGTTAAAAAAAATTATTTTGTTTTATTTTAATTTTTTTGTTTGTTAATTATAAAATACTCGTATATAACATTGTTTTGATTTTTTTTAGTGCCAAACGAGGTACTGACAGTTTGGTATCAAAAACTCGTCCATCTCGCTTTCTAAGGTCAGGTTTCTCTCTCCTTTTATTTGTAGTCGATATTTATCACTTGAAAGTTCCTCTAATTCTACATCTGTTAATACATTGCATCGGTTGGGGAGAAACAGTATATGGTTTTCCAGTTCAAGTTGAACTGTTTCCTCGTACTTTGTTGTTACTCGCTTTGCACGTACGATGACGTATTTGGATGTTTCATCTAAATCCTTTATATGGATTGAGGATTTTGTATTACAGGAATTGAATTTGCTTATTAAACTCATTGCGCTATTAATATTTCACAACTTACAAGTTTGAACTTCAATTTCAAAGTATTCACGATATAAGACTTCTAGACACTAAGAAGTCTAACTGAAAATTGATAGACAATGATATTTGATTTGTATGTAAGAGAGAGAGAGAGAGGGAACAAAAGACGGATAGATGAATAATGATATCTGTACTTAAAACTGAAAAGTTGGAAGAAGATAGTGATATATGTATAAATTTTTGAGTTCTTGACTCAAAATTTTAAATTAGTTTTGGAGTGAAACGCAGATTTAGTTTTTCGAATTGTATATCATTTATCTTACAACTGATTCGTTGAAAGCAATTATTAGTAGAGAACTAATAGTCAAAAAGATCGCAAGCCAATTTCGGATACAAAAAGTAACAAACATTTAAATCATGAGCGAAATAAGAAACAAGGTTGAACAATTCTTAGCCGATTTTGAAGGATGTCAACTATATGAACACAGAGAAATGGTGACATTTTTCCTCCATATGTTGGATGAAAACCAGGAGTTTGGTATAATGGAAGATGAGGATGGTCACTTCAAGTCTTGTCCGTGGAGTCATCCAGATTGTGAGGAAGGTCCAGATACTTGCCGATGCTCCGTATTTTATTTGAGAAAAATGGTAATAAATAATTTAATTAATTCGTATTATGTAATATTTCATTGAAGCTAAATAAAAATCAAAAAACAATAAATCGAAAATCAAGATTTTTTTTCTCATTTTAAATATACATATGTATTTGTACAATTTCTATTTATTTCTCTTAAAAATAAAACAATTTGTTCTCTTAATAATAGATATTGTCACATTTCTTCCTCTTCTAAACTAGCAATATCTGCTAAAATCATATCAAGTTCGTAATGAGGATTGGTTTCTTCTATACGAAAATGATGCCATGCTAAAGTATTTATGTTATTGTTAGTAATTTTTCTCTTATCGTCTGCATAACTTAATACTGCTTTACTTAATTCACTAGTATAAATTTGATGTAATTTGGACTTAAACGTTAACATGGTATCATATACTTATCAAAGACTTATCAAACAAACAATTTCTATATGACAATAAACTAACTTATCTAAAACGGATTTCTTTACCCCCTTCGATTTTTATACCCTTCACAAAATAGTGAAAGGGTATATATAGGCTTGTCATTCCGTGTGTAATTTCTTCGATATGCACATATATATTCTGGATCCTTATGAATAGCGATGACGATTGAGCGATGTCTTGGGGGGTTTTCCCAAGCCCCCAGAAGAGCTAGAGACTTCGTTCTTAGACTGTTGGATTGGAAATGAACTTAAATAGAGTGCTATTGAAATTCAGAAAGATCTGAAGTATGGTTCCAGAGCTGGGAAGCTTACACCTATTTCTCGACGCAAAATTTATAAAAAATCAATATTTTTTTTAATGTTTCTAAATTAAACCTATTTCGTGCTTTGGGGAGCCTCAATGGTCTTTTAAAAACAAAAAAAATTAAAAAAAATTTCCAGGGATGGGAAATTACATTTTTTTCTGCCTATTCCGTATTTTGTAGTACATGTAGTAACTAAAATTGTTAAAAATTTAAAGTTTTTCTTTAACAAAACGACTTTATACATCATGAAGATTTGCATTGGCCAAAAAAAAATTTTTTAAATGCAAATTTTGCTTCCACGAGTGGGAAATTGAATCTTTTTCATACATGAAAGTAATCAAACAGGTAACTGATGTTGTTTTTTTTTTTGTTTTTTGCTAACTAAAACTGTCTTATAATTTAGGAAGAACAAAATTGGTATCAAAAATTCAAAAATAAAATTTCGAATCCAGGGATGGACAAGTGCAATATTTTATGGTACATGAAAGTTACCAAAATGGTAAAAAATTTGCAATTTTTCTTAAATAAAACTACCTTACACCTCAAGAAGTGTTGCACTGATAAAAAAAATTTAATTTCGCTTCCAGGGTTGGAAAAATTGAATATTTTTTGGTACATGCAATATTTTGTAGTACATGTAATAACCAATGGTTGCAAAATTCGAGTTTTTCTTAAACAAAACTACTTTATACCTCATGAATATAAAGAACATTTTAAAAAATTTAAATTTCGCTTCCAGGGTTGGGAAATTGAATTTTTTTTTTATACATAAAAGTAACCAAAAAGGCAATTGACGTTTTTTTTTACTAATTAAAACTACTTTTTAGTTCAGGAAAAAGAAAATTAGTATCAAAAATTTAAAAAAAAATCAAAATTTAAATTCCAGAGTTGGATAACTGCAATATTTTGTGGTACATAAATATGACCTAAATGGTTACAAGTATAACGTTTTTCTTAAATAAAACTATTTCATGCCTCATTAAGAGTTGCATTGGTAAAAAAAATTTAAATTTCGTTTCCAGGGTTGGGAAATTGAAATATTTATTCTGCATAAAAGTAACCAAAAAGGCATTTGACGTTATTTCTTTTTGCTAATTAAAGCAGTTTTATAATTCAGAAAGAACAAAATTGGTATTAAAATCTTAAAAAATCAAAATATCGACTCCAGGGTTGGACAAATGAAATATTTTATGGTACATGAAAGTGACCAAAATGTTTAAAAATTTTAATTTTTTTGTCAAGTAATGTAATTTTTGTCGAAATAATTCGAGCTCAATTCTTGTATATTTCAACATTGCATCCCATGAAAGTCCAAGAGCTGTGTAATATTGATATGGATCCAGCTCATATATATGTACTTTTATAAACTTTTTTTAAGTTCTCGAAAATATCTGTTAGCAAAAGCACGTCTGTTTTTAAATATAATTCCATGTAATCTTTCATGGTTTTGGAACCAAAAGTATTCCAAACCTCTTCGGCATGTGAGTATTCCTCTAAAGAACATTCCTTGTTGTTCAGTTTATTAAAGAAATCTCTACGCGAAGGAAGCTGGCACTCATTAAGCTTATGAAAAGAATTTAGATACTCATTCGGAAAAATCCCCTTTTTCTTAATCAGCTGAAATTCTTTTTCTGAAGGGGATAGCACATCCATTTTCTTATTATTTAATAAATAATCATTATATATATCTTCGCAGTCTTTAATTAAAAATTCTACAAATTTTTCTGAGGCGTCTTTACCCGTATATATTCTTAATTTATCTAAGTTGTTCGTATGAAAACACTTAATATAGTAGCTAAAAGCACAAGGGATATGTTTCTTAACTTATTTGGTTTTATTACTCACACTACCATCAATATCCTGTAATATGCATTCGAAGTCTGCATATATAACGAATGGCACATCCATTTTCCTGTGATGCCCCTTAAAATTAAGAATATTATTTGGAGCTGACGGCATAGTGGTAACGATTTTACCACATTCCAATTTGTGTTGCTCCATAGTCCTATCATTGTGTGTGTATTGCAGACAGCTGTTGCAAAACAAAAGTTTTCTGCAGTGCTTTGTAGTCTGATGTTTTAAAAGTCTGTGGAAGGAAAATAGATATAAATATTCATACCAATATATATGTATGTGCGTAAGTGTATATGTGTATTTCTTTACTTACTTATATAAGTTTTTAATAAATATAAAGTGATGACACTCGCCTTTCTCCAGAAGAAGTAAGTTAACATGTTTGTTTTTTCTCCTTTTGTGAGGTAAAGTGGTCCAATAATTTCATCAGCTTCCTCATCATACCCAAACACATTAACACTGATATCAATGTTGTTCCCTTCAAAAATTCTGATATCCTTTAATTTTAGAGGGAAACTTAAAAGGCTGAAATCTAGCACAACATTATTTTGAAGCCTGATTAATTCGCTACTTATATCAGCAATATTATATGAGCTGCACCGTCGTCGATGAATCCAGTGCAGATATTATGGCCCATTTAAAACAATAAATGTCATTGTTTTCGACATTAATGCAAGCACTTTTATTTTTAAGTTTTTCTGACGTGCAAATCCAGTTCGATCCTTTAACAAGAGATGACTTGTTGATGCTAATTTCTGCCTGAACTATACGCGTTAAAGTCCAACCAGAATCCCTTTCCTGAAACTCAGGCATTTTGTTCAAAATTTCAGCAATCTGCTTAGCGATTAGTTCCTCTATGTTATCTCCTAAAGTAAGCAATGTCATTTTGGCTCTATGGGTTATAATGCTTAACTCCAATTCTTCTTCAATAATTTTAATGTATTCTGCTAAAATCCTTCTATTGAATTTTAATATCTTGTGTTTATTTAAGTTATTTTGAAGCCTTTCAACAAAAATACTTTTCTTCTCCTTAACAAACTCTTCCAAAAGTAGCTGATCTTTTTTATTAGGGATTGCGTATGTGATGATATTATTTTTGAATGCTTTGGATATTTCATAATATCCTACATTATCTTCGGTATCTGAGTTAGCATATGGAGCACTTATCGAATGGGATAACATTTCTTGTTCTTCTACTTCTTCTCTGTCAGGGGAACATATATCCATATCTTCATTCATCATAGTAACTCCTCCTTGTTGTTGATGCTGTTCATATTGCTGAAGCTGATGTGGTTGTTGTTGGTATTGCTATAACTGATTATTCAAATAATACATGTAGCTTGGGTACTGATATTGCTGGAACTGATTATTCTATGTCGTTGGCATGGAGTAGTATGAAGTCATAGCATATTCTTGATAATTCTGTGGAGCTCCGAACCCCATAAGCTGCTCATTCCTTGTCATTGAGGTCGGATAATAAGAAACGATAGGATATTGATGTGGGAAAGTGCATGCCTTAAGGATGTGTTTGGTTTTCCATGTGCTGCATGATTTTTGATGTGATTCAGATATGATTTTTGGTATTTGTATACCTTATCACAAATAGCACATTGATACACAGAAGAAGGACTCATATTTTGTTTTGTTTGAAATTTTTTTGTAAATAGTTTTTAATCAAAAGTATATTTTGATTGGTTAAACAACAAGAATTATTAAAACAGATCTGTATATGTATATTAATATTCTGTCTTTGCTTGAAATGTATGATGCACTTTTATTTTTAATACACAAATAATATCTTTGAGGTGCTTTATATTTATTTTGATATTTATTACACAAAGAATTTTTAAATATTCACGACTTCTCACTTTTAGATACAAAAATGTACCGAATTCTATGTTAGAAAATTTGAATTATATTAATTCTTGAAAATGGTATAGTAAGCTGCATTCCAACAAAGTAGTTTTCAAAGTCAAACATATGAAAACGGTTAAAATCCAAATACTTGATACCCTTGTAACTACAGAAATCGTTGGCTACAAAGAAAAATTTGTATTCTTGGAAGAAGGCATGTGAACAGAATAAAAAGAGAAAAAAAGTAGTGACTACGTAGACAATATTTATGTAAACAAATATGTTGATAAGTGATATACACAGAATACGGAGGCATGCTTATGCATGCACGTACGCTACACAATTTTGTAGTGAAATTAACTGGTGCGTAGACAATATTTAAGTAAACAAATATGTTGATAAGTGATATACACAAAATACGGAGGCATGCTTATGCATGCACATATGTTACAAAATGTTTAAGGGAATGAAACTGCTACGTAGGCAATATTTATGTAAACAAATATGTTATATAAGTGTGTATAAAAGTGATATACACAGAATACGGAGGCATGGTTATGCATGCACATATGTTACAAAATGTTTAAGAGAATGAAACTGCTACGTAGACAATATTTATGTAAACAAATATGTTGATAATTGATATACACAGAATACGGAGGCATGCTTATGCATGCACATACGTTACAATATGTTTAAGGGAATGAAACTGCTACGTAGACAATATTTATGTAAACAAATATGTTGATAAGTGATATACACATACGTTACAAAATGTTTAAGGGAATGAAACTGCTACGTAGACAATATTTATGTAAACAAATATGTTGATAAGTGATATACAAATACGTTACAAAATGTTTACGGGAATGAAACTGCTACGTAGACAATATTTATGTAAAAAAATATGTTGATAAGTGATATACACAGAATACGGAGGCATGCTTATGCATGCACGTACGTTACACAATTTTGTTGTGAAATAAACTGCTACGTAGACAATTGTTATGTAAACAAACATTTTGATAAGTGATATACACAAAATACGGAGAAATACATATGCAGCAGAGACGATCCAAAATTTTGTAACAAAATAAACTGCTAAATGGATAAAACATTGTGGTAAATGATAAACTACAAAAATTTTGTAGCTAAACAAATTTTCAAAGCAGAATTATTAGATTTTGAAGTTGAGGGTTTAGTTGTGAAATGAAGCCCTTCTGGTATACTCCACTGTATCGCAGACTTCAACGTCATCATTTAAAGGAATATCTTAAAAAATCCATGCAAGATGGATATCTTGAAGGGGATGACGAGCTTTTTCAACAGGTCTCATCACAACCAACATGTTCATCTGATGCAACCCAACAAATAGATGTAACGTATGAAAACATGCTGACAGGTGATGAGGACTTGTTTTTAAGCATTAATACGCAGCCTAGTGAGGTAACCATCAAAGAACCCATTGAAATATTGCGACATCCGAATCCTGCCAAATATAGATGTACCAATGTTTCTTACTTTATATGAAGGCACCAACTATTGATTGTTGGTAGAGGCAAGTAGTAATGAAGGGATACTACTCCAATGTGCTGTAGTAGTAGTAATGTAGCGATACTACTCCAAGGTAATTTTATAGGGATACTACTCCAATGTGCTGTAGTAGTAATGTAGGCATACTACTCCAAAGTAATTTTATAGGGATACTACTCCAATGTGCTGTAGTAGTAATGTAGGGATACTACTCCAAGGTAATTTTATAGGGATACTACTCCAATGTGCTGTAGTAGTAGTAATGTAGGGATACTACTCCAAGGTAATTTTATAGGGATACTACTCCAATGTGCTGTAGTAGTAGTAATGTAGGGATACTACTCCAAGATAATTTTATAGGGATACTAATCCAATGTGCTGTAGTAGTAGTAATGTAGGGATACTACTCCAAGGTAATTTTATAGGGTCAATATGATTTATTTATTAACTGATTATCTGAGATATTAGAAAACTTTTCAAGCAGAAAACGATTTTAAGAACTACTTAGGCGTTAACCTATAGTCTTTGGTACAGATATTTAAATTGTACCAAATTACTCGAGGTGGTATCACGATACCAACAAAGACGTAATGGTACAAAAAAAGTACAATTGTGTCACGTTTTCCATCCGTGCTCCAAGATAATGTTTTCAATAGGAAAAAATTATACACATGAGTGCAAATGAAATTCTCATTTGAGAAGTGTAAGATAAATTTAGAGTTTGAGAATTCAACAAAAAAAATTGATAAATGAAATTCTCATTTGTGTAGTGTAAGATAAATTTAGAGTTTGATATAAAAAAAATTGATATAAAAGAAAGTGCAAAACTAAATTTTTAGTTTTCACTCTTCAAAGTTACTTGAAATTACGTCAAACAAAAATGGTGAGAACTTTGCATATTATAAAAAACTCTTTAAATTAAAACTTTTTAGATCTATCAACAATCAGTTAACATCGCCCAAGGATTAAAATCCGAGTACACCAAAATTGACGATATTCCTTTAAATGAACCACACAAAATTTTGAGTGGAAGGTTACACAATATGGATCAGAAGTCATAGCGTATTTAGACAACAATAAATGGTTTTATTTACCCCAAAGAATGGTTAAGTACTTAAACAGAGAGGACCCTTACTTAGCTAAAATTAATGACAAAATGTGGCCAATTACATATAATACAATTTACATAGGACGACAATCATCAAATGGTTCGGCATTTTTCGATTTAAACTATAGCTAATTTTTTTAATTTCACAACATTTTGTAAATATATTGTTACGTTTTTAGACCTTTTCGTAAAAACGCTTTTTACTTATCCTTCAAGGATTCGTTTAATTGCATCAAATTAAAAACACAGACAATTAATTTTAGAAATATAATGCGGCAACACTTTATTTACTATTTTATTAACACGAGTATTTGTACTACTAAACACTTAGCGATGTAAACACGTCTAGATTTAAAATCACACTGATCCCGCTGGTTACTGGCAGCGACTTTATATAGCAAAATGACATCGTCTGGTAACTTCGCGAAGCATCTGGTCATGGTTGTTGTTGGTTGTGCTTTACTTAACATGTAGCTATATACGTGTGTTTGTTTATATGACAATGCTGTCTTGTGTGTTTTGTTTATTGTAACTATGTGTGGTTGTATGTATGAGTGTTCTGTGTGTTGCGTAGTTTTGTTTCTTCTTGTGCTATGTGGGTATGTTTATGTGTATATTTGTGTGTATGTTGCTGTATATATTGGTGTAGATGTTTAGCTTTTGTTAGCAGCGAATACTTGCGTACAAGATCATTAAGAATAACAGCATCATCTCTTAGCATTGATGTTGCTAGGTTTTTCGTTGTTGTTATTTACACTTATTATGCACAGCCTCAAATGATCTTGTATATTCTCGAAGATGTATCCGGAATATTCCACTTCCGTTAATTCAAATATTATCTGCTTTGTGTTGACCAGGGTTGTAACATTGTGACAACTAGAGATGAGTTGGCAGTGCTGCCAAGTACATATAGCCACATTGTCGTTATATTTAAATCTACTTTTGAACTTTGTAACACTGCCGCCCACTTAAGCCTGTTCGACCCTAATAGGCATACAATCACCTCATCCATAGCGCGCACATCGTACGAGGTGTACTATTTTCATTTTCGACCTCGGACTATAGCATTTCTGTTTCCGGTACACGACGTCATTCACTCTCTTAATCACTTTATACGCGCCATCCCACTGAGTATGTAATTTTGGGGACAATCCTTTCTTCCGTTGTGTTTTATAAAGTAGAACCAATTGTCTAGCCTTCATGTTGTCAGTGACCATCTTGATTCTGTTATGCATCTTACTCCGATTGTTGCTGCGATTACGATAATTATTGCCATGGTAGCCACGATTGTTGTAACTACCACCACTGTAATTGCTTATATTGCGATTATTGTTGTTGCCGCGTCCTCTATAAACTCCGCGCCTTGTAGATGACACACCAAATGTTTCACCATTCAATATCCGTTCCTGGCGCCAATCATAATTCTTATTCTTTGTATGAACTCGTGTAGTTCTACCGGAAATATTATCAAAGAATGTTTTGGTCTTATCGTAGCCTACAGTAATTTCTTTTTCTCTTGGTTCATGTTCACCAGCTCCAGTTTCATTGCCGGACTCATCCTTTTTATCAGTTTCTCCATTCATCTGTTCTGATTTTGGTTCATCGCTCACCTTATGTTTTGGTAGTCGTGACCGAAGTTCTTCGAACTTAGTAGTTGCTTGTTCACAATCGAAATCTTGCTCAAACTTAATGGGATTACCTAAAGGCTTCTGACTCACACTGGGACTATTAGCTGATCTATAGGCCATTATGTTACGCATATTAGAACGTGGTCCCATTCCATAATTGCTCATATTGTTGCCACGACTTGTATTCCAATTGCGCCGATTAGGGTTACCGCCCTGATAATTGCGTTGGTTGTAATGATTCATGCTATAATTTTCCATCATACGACTGGAACAATAATTACCGCTGTTGCGTTGCTGATTGTCTCCACGTTGATTTGGATGGTCCTGCCGCTTACGACCAGCATCGCACGATTGACCACCACCGCCATGTTTAGACTTATTTTGATGATTCTTATGATGTTGCTGCTGTGGTTCTAAGTTCACTCGTTTGCTGTTTCTTGGTGGCGAAACAGATCTACCTCTTTTTCTTCGTGCTTTGCAGCTGCGCTGAAAATGACCGATTTTTCCGCAGTTAAAGCACTTAGGCTTTTCTTTGGTAGCACTTTCCGCCAACAGTTGTCGCATTGCCTCCTTAACACTAGCGACTAGGTTGTTATCCTCCTCAGACAAAACCTCCATATTCTGCACCTTACATATCTGTGGATTGCAAACCTTCCTTGCAGTCTCTTGAGCCAGAGCAAATGAAACTGTCTCAGCGAAAGTGGATTTCTGCGTTGCGAACACAGCCAGTTTAACATCAGAGTCGCGAATGCCGTTAACGAACACCTCAGTTTTAAAGTGGTCCAGGAACGGGTGACTCTCGCCTGGATATTTGAGCTGCACTAAACGCTCGATTTCCATTGCGAAATCTTGTAGAGACTCGTTTGGCTTTTGAACTCTACATCGCAATTCCATTCTGTATAAATCGCGCTTGTGCTCACCACCATACTTGCGCTGCAATGCTGCCATTATTTCATTATAGTTGTTTCTGCTGCTTACTGGCACGGTCTCAAGTACCTCTGCGGCTGTACCCTTTAAGGACAAAATCAACTGTATGGCTTTTTCTTCAGCATCCCATCCATTTCTGCTAGCAACCGTCTCGAACTGGAATCTAAAGATGCCCAATGGTACGCTGCCGTCAAAGCATGGCGCTTTTATTCGCGCAGAAACCTCCGCAACTGCTCGTACTGTCCCGCCACTACGCTCGAGGTTATGCACTTTGTCCTCTAGAGCATGAAATTTTTCTTCGAACTCTTTTGCATGCTGTTCTAGGCCACCGCTTTCTAGATGTTGGACTCTCTCTGCCAGCTCTGAGAATTTGTTCTCAATAGAATCCACCCTCCTATTAATGGCCTCAGAAACCTCTACCAGAGTCTCGTTCGTGGCTCTATTTGACTCCTGTATTTCTGCTACAAGCTTTTCAGTGCTGATCCTTGATGCTTCATGCATCTGCTGAGAGTTCTGTTTAATTTCAATTATTTCGGCTACAAGCTTTTCAGTGCTGATCCTTGATGCTTCCTGTATCTGGATCATCATAGCAGCGTACATTGAATTTATGTCCATGCTGCTGGTCGTGGCAGGAGGACATACCTCTACATCGTCTTTGTCCTCAAACTCGTATGTCCCGATGTCCATGCCGCGATTCTTAAACTCATCTATCAGCCTCTTCTGCAGTTCAGCCTTGTTACCTGCTGTTGGCAATTCCCGCTTACTAAGCTCCTTTTTTAGCTGTTCAACTTTTAGCTCATCAAATTTCATAATTATTTTTTTTTAATGTCCTTTTTTTCCTTAAATTGCAATGTCCTTTTTAATTATTTTTGCAATCCCACTTCTGACACCAATTGTTACGTTTTTAGACCTTTTCGTAAAAACGCTTTTTACTTATCCTTCAAGGATTCGTTTAATTGCATCAAATTAAAAACACAGACAATTAATTTTAGAAATATAATGCGGCAACACTTTATTTACTATTTTATTAACACGAGTATTTGTACTACTAAACACTTAGCGATGTAAACACGTCTAGATTTAAAATCACACTGATCCCGCTGATTACTGGCAGCGACTTTATATAGCAAAATGACATCGTCTGGTAACTTCGCGAAGCATCTGGTCATGGTTGTTGTTGGTTGTGCTTTACTTAACATGTAGCTATATACGTGTGTTTGTTTATATGACAATGCTGTCTTGTGTGTTTTGTTTATTGTAACTATGTGTGGTTGTATGTATGAGTGTTCTGTGTGTTGCGTAGTTTTGTTTCTTCTTGTGATATGTGGGTATGTTTATGTGTATATTTGTGTGTATGTTGCTGTATATATTGGTGTACATGTTTAGCTTTTGTTAGCAGCGAATACTTGCGTACAAGATAATTAAGAATAACAGCATCATCTCTTAGCATTGATGTTGCTAGGTTTTTCGTTGTTGTTATTTACACTTATTATTGCACAGCCTCAAATGATCTTGTATATTCTCGAAGATGTATCCGGAATATTCCACTTCCGTTAATTCAAATATTATCTGCTTTGTGTTGACCAGGGTTGTAACATTGTGACAACTAGAGATGAGTTGGCAGTGCTGCCAAGTACATATAGCCACATTGTCGTTATATTTAAATCTACTTTTGAACTTTGTAACACTGCCGCCCACTTAAGCCTGTTCGACCCGAATAGGCATACAATCACCTCTTCCATAGCGCGCACATCGTACGAGGTGTACTATTTTCATTTTCGACCTCGGACTATAGCATTTCTGTTTCCGGTACACGACGTCATTCACTCTCTTAATCACTTTATACGCGCCATCCCACTGAGTCTGTATTTTTGGGGACAATCCTTTCTTCCGTTGTGTTTTATAAAGTAGAACCAATTGTCTAGCCTTCATGTTGTCAGTGACCATCTTGATTCTGTTATGCATCTTACTCCGATTGTTGCTGCGATTACGATAATAATTGCCATGGTAGCCACGATTGTTGTAACTACCACCACTGTAATTGCTTATATTGCGATTATTGTTGTTGCCGCGTCCTCTATAAACTCCGCGCCTTGTAGATGACACACCAAATGTTTCACCATTCAATATCCGTTCCTGGCGCCAATCATAATTCTTATTCTTTGTATGAACTCGTGTAGTTCTACCGGAAATATTATCAAAGAATGTTTTGGTCTTATCGTAGCCTATAGTAATTTCTTTTTCTCTTGGTTCATGTTCACCAGCTCCAGTTTCATTGCCGGACTCATCCTTTTTATCAGTTTCTCCATTCATCTGTTCTGATTTTGGTTCATCGCTCACCTTATGTTTTGGTAGTCGTGACCGAAGTTCTTCGAACTTAGTATTTGCTTGTTCACAATCGAAATCTTGCTCAAACTTAATGGGATTACCTAAAGGCTTCTGACTCACACTGGGACTATTAGCTGATCTATAGGCCATTATGTTACGCATATTAGAACGTGGTCCCATTCCATAATTGCTCATATTGTTGCCACGACTTGTATTCCAATTGCGCCGATTAGGGTTACCGCCCTGATAATTGCGTTGGTTGTAATGATTCATGCTATAATTTTCCATCATACGACTGGAACAATAATTACCGCTGTTGCGTTGCTGATTGTCTCCACGTTGATTTGGATGGTCCTGCCGCTTACGACCAGCATCGCACGATTGACCACCACCGCCATGTTTAGACTTATTTTGATGATTCTTATGATGTTGCTGCTGTGGTTCTAAGTTCACTCGTTTGCTGTTTCTTGGTGGCGAAACAGATCTACCTCTTTTTCTTCGTGCTTTGCAGCTGCGCTGAAAATGACCGATTCTTCCGCAGTTAAAGCACTTAGGCTTTTCTTTGGTAGCACTTTCCGCCAACAGTTGTCGCATTGCCTCCTTAACACTAGCGACTAGGTTGTTATCCTCCTCAGACAAAACCTCCATATTCTGCACCTTACATATCTGTGGATTGCAAACCTTCCTTGCAGTCTCTTGAGCCAGAGCAAATGAAACTGTCTCAGCGAAAGTGGATTTCTGCGTTGCAAACACAGCCAGTTTAACATCAGAGTCGCGAATGCCGTTAACGAACACCTCAGATTTAAAGTGGTCCAGGAACGGGTGACTCTCGCCTGGATATGTGAGCTGCACTAAACGCTCGATTTCCATTGCGAAATTTTGTAGAGACTCGTTTGGCTTTTGAACTCTACATCGCAAATTCCATTCTGTATAAATCGCGCTTGTGCTCACCACCATACTTGCGCTGCAACGCTGCCATTATTTCATTATAGTTGTTTCTGCTGCTTACTGGCACGGTCTCAAGTACCTCTGCGGCTGTACCCTTTAAGGACAAAATCAACTTTATGGCTTTTTCTTCAGCATCCCATCCATTTCTGCTAGCAACCGTCTCGAACTGGAATCTAAAGATGCCCAATGGTACGCTGCCGTCAAAGCATGGCGCTTTTATTCGCGCAGAAACCTCCGCAACTGCTCGTACTGTCCCGCCACTACGCTCGAGGTTATGCACTTTGTCCTCTAGAGCACGAAATTTTTCTTCGAACTCTTTTGCATGCTGTTCTAGGCCACCGCTTTCTAGATGTTGGACTCTCTCTGCCAGCTCTGAGAATTTGTTCTCAATAGAATCCACCCTCCTATTAATGGCCTCAGAAACCTCTACCAGAGTCTCGTTCGTGGTTCTATTTGACTCCTGTATTTCTGCTACAAGCTTTTCAGTGCTGATCCTTGATGCTTCATGCATCTGCTGAGAGTTCTGTTTAATTTCAATTATTTCGGCTACAAGCTTTTCAGTGCTGATCCTTGATGCTTCCTGTATCTGGATCATCATAGCAGCGTACATTGAATTTATGTCCATGCTGCTGGTCGTGGCAGGAGGACATACCTCTACATCGTCTTTGTCCTCAAACTCGTATTTCCCGATGTCCATGCCGCGATTCTTAAACTCATCTATCAGCCTCTTCTGCAGTTCAGCCTTGTTACCTGCTGTTGGCAATTCCCGCTTACTAAGCTCCTTTTTTAGCTGTTCAACTTTTAGCTCATCAAATTTCATAACTATTTTTTTTTTATGTCCTTTTTTTCCTTAAATTGCAATGTCCTTTTTAATTATTTTTGCAATCCCACTTCTGACACCAATTGTTACGTTTTTAGACCTTTTCGTAAAAACGCTTTTTACTTATCCTTCAAGGATTCGTTTAATTGCATCAAATTAAAAACACAGACAATTAATTTTAGAAATATAATGCGGCAACACTTTATTTACTATTTTATTAACACGAGTATTTGTACTACTAAACACTTAGCGATGTAAACACGTCTAGATTTAAAATCACACTGATCCCGCTGATTACTGGCAGCGACTTTATATAGCAAAATGACATCGTCTGGTAACTTCGCGAAGCATCTGGTCATGGTTGTTGTTGGTTGTGCTTTACTTAACATGTAGCTATATACGTGTGTTTGTTTATATGACAATGCTGTCTTGTGTGTTTTGTTTATTGTAACTATGTGTGGTTGTATGTATGAGTGTTCTGTGTGTTGCGTAGTTTTGTTTCTTCTTGTGCTATGTGGGTATGTTTATGTGTATATTTGTGTGTATGTTGCTGTATATATTGGTGTACATGTTTAGCTTTTGTTAGCAGCGAATACTTGCGTGGAAAGATATTCGACAACACAGAGACGAATAGCTCAGGCGATGCGTCAAACTTATACGCAACCCCAATTGGCTCAAATTCAAGATGATCGTGAGGCCGATACAGAAGAGTTGCTACAGAGGCAACAAAAGTTACAACAGCAACAAATGCAATTTGAACATGACATGCTAGTGGATCTTGAAAGACAAATAAAAATGGTGGAAGCGGATATATTGGATGTTAATAAAATAATGCGTACTATAACGGCTTTAGTGCAGGCACAGGGTGAAGAAGTGGAGCGCATTGAGACCAGTATTGAAAACGCTGCCAGTGAGGTCGAATTGGGACGTGATGAATTAGCCAAGGCTGCCGGTAGACGTCAAAGTTATCGTCGCAAAATCTTAATACTTTTAGTAATTGCTGTGATAATAGGTTTAATTGTAACTGGCATTATTGTTAGCAAACTAACCAGTTAAATTTTTTACATATTGATAACTTGCAAACACAAAAAGTTAAACTATTTATTTATTAAACAAATCATAAAGAAAAAGAAGAAACTTATATTAAAATGACAACAAACAATGAATTATATTTGAAAAATACTCTGAAGCGTGAGCACGAACAATATAATTATTCTCGTATTTTTCTCAAAAATAATTTTATAGCACATAGTTGTAGTTATTGTGGGGTCAAAAATTGATCAATTTAATACCTAAAAACTGAAATAGAAATAAAATTGTATCTTACCATGAGTTAGATAACGGCATCCAATGCTAAATAAAACCTTTGCAATTTTTAAAACCTGTTTAACAATTTTTGTTTTAAATATTTTTACAATATAAAACTATTGCATATTGATTAATGTTTAATGCGAAATCTGTTTACATATATTGAAGAAAAAGTAAGGCATTAATGTTTTAGTAGTAGTTTTTTTTGTTGTAAATGCTGTAAGTGTTTTAAGTTATGAATTAAAATGATTTTTGCTTAAATGAATTTCTTAATATACATACGTGCATATTTGAGTATTAATCTACTTAATTTATTATAATTTTTAATTTAACTATGTATTTACTAAATACGAAGAAATGTATTACTTTTGGTTTAAAAACACAAATACAATAATTATTATAAAGTAAATAAAGTAAGTAAATAAAGATAATTAAGAATAACAGCATCATCTCTTAGCATTGATGTTGCTAGGTTTTTCGTTGTTGTTATTTACACTTATTATTGCACAGCCTCAAATGATCTTGTATATTCTCGAAGATGTATCCGGAATATTCCACTTCCGTTAATTCAAATATTATCTGCTTTGTGTTGACCAGGGTTGTAACATTGTGACAACTAGAGATGAGTTGGCAGTGCTGCCAAGTACATATAGCCACATTGTCGTTATATTTAAATCTACTTTTGAACTTTGTAACACTGCCGCCCACTTAAGCCTGTTCGACCCGAATAGGCATACAATCACCTCTTCCATAGCGCGCACATCGTACGAGGTGTACTATTTTCATTTTCGACCTCGGACTATAGCATTTCTGTTTCCGGTACGCGACGTCATTCACTCTCTTAATCACTTTATACGCGCCATCCCACTGAGTCTGTAATTTTGGGGACAATCCTTTCTTCCGTTGTGTTTTATAAAGTAGAACCAATTGTCTAGCCTTCATGTTGTCAGTGACCATCTTGATTCTGTTATGCATCTTACTCCGATTGTTGCTGCGATTACGATAATTATTGCCATGGTAGCCACGATTGTTGTAACTACCACCACTGTAATTGCTTATATTGCGATTATTGTTGTTGCCGCGTCCTCTATAAACTCCGCGCCTTGTAGATGACACACCAAATGTTTCACCATTCAATATCCGTTCCTGGGGCCAATCATAATTCTTATTCTTTGTATGAACTCGTGTAGTTCTACCGGAAATATTATCAAAGAATGTTTTGGTCTTATCGTAGCCTATAGTAATTTCTTTTTCTCTTGGTTCATGTTCACCAGCTCCAGTTTCATTGCCGGACTCATCCTTTTTATCAGTTTCTCCATTCATCTGTTCTGATTTTGGTTCATCGCTCACCTTATGTTTTGGTAGTCGTGACCGAAGTTCTTCGAACTTAGTATTTGCTTGTTCACAATCGAAATCTTGCTCAAACTTAATGGGATTACCTAAAGGCTTCTGACTCACACTGGGACTATTAGCTGATCTATAGGCCATTATGTTACGCATATTAGAACGTGGTCCCATTCCATAATTGCTCATATTGTTGCCACGACTTGTATTCCAATTGCGCCGATTAGGGTTACCGCCCTGATAATTGCGTTGGTTGTAATGATTCATGCTATAATTTTCCATCATACGACTGGAACAATAATTACCGCTGTTGCGTTGCTGATTGTCTCCACGTTGATTTAGATGGTTCTGCCGCTTACGACCAGCATCGCACGATTGACCACCACCGCCATGTTTAGACTTATTTTGATGATTCTTATGATGTTGCTGCTGTGGTTCTAAGTTCACTCGTTTGCTGTTTCTTGGTGGCGAAACAGATCTACCTCTTTTTCTTCGTGCTTTGCAGCTGCGCTGAAAATGACCGATTTTTCCGCAGTTAAAGCACTTAGGCTTTTCTTTGGTAGCACTTTCCGCCAACAGTTGTCGCATTGCCTCCTTAACACTAGCGACTAGGTTGTTATCCTCCTCAGACAAAACCTCCATATTCTGCACCTTACATATCTGTGGATTGCAAACCTTCCTTGCAGTCTCTTGAGCCAGAGCAAATGAAACTGTCTCAGCGAAAGTGGATTTCTGCGTTGCGAACACAGCCAGTTTAACATCAGAGTCGCGAATGCCGTTAACGAACACCTCAGTTTTAAAGTGGTCCAGGAACGGGTGACTCTCGCCTGGATATGTGAGCTGCACTAAACGCTCGATTTCCATTGCGAAATCTTGTAGAGACTCGTTAGGCTTTTGAACTCTACATCGCAATTCCATTCTGTATAAATCGCGCTTGTGCTCACCACCATACTTGCGCTGCAATGCTGCCATTATTTCATTATAGTTGTTTCTGCTGCTTACTGGCACGGTCTCAAGTACCTCTGCGGCTGTACCCTTTAAGGACAAAATCAACTGTATGGCTTTTTCTTCAGCATCCCATCCATTTCTGCTAGCAACCGTCTCGAACTGGAATCTAAAGATGCCCAATGGTACGCTGCCGTCAAAGCATGGCGCTTTTATTCGCGCAGAAACCTCCGCAACTGCTCGTACTGTCCCGCCACTACGCTCGAGGTTATGCACTTTGTCCTCTAGAGCATGAAATTTTTCTTCGAACTCTTTTGCATGCTGTTCTAGGCCACCGCTTTCTAGATGTTGGACTCTCTCTGCCAGCTCTGAGAATTTGTTCTCAATAGAATCCACCCTCCTATTAATGGCCTCAGAAAGCTCTACCAGAGTCTCGTTCGTGGCTCTATTTGACTCCTGTATTTCTGCTACAAGCTTTTCAGTGCTGATCCTTGATGCTTCCTGTATCTGGATCATCATAGCAGCGTACATTGAATTTATGTCCATGCTGCTGGTCGTGGCAGGAGGACATACCTCTACATCGTCTTTGTCCTCAAACTCGTATGTCCCGATGTCCATGCCGCGATTCTTAAACTCATCTATCAGCCTCTTCTGCAGTTCAGCCTTGTTACCTGCTGTTGGCAATTCCCGCTTACTAAGCTCCTTTTTTAGCTGTTCAACTTTTAGCTCATCAAATTTCATAATTATTTCTTTTTAATGTTTTTTTTTTCCTTAAATTGCAATGTCCTTTTTAATTATTTTTGCAATCCCACTTCTGACACCAATTGTTACGTTTTTAGACCTTTTCGTAAAAACGCTTTTTACTTATCCTTCAAGGATTCGTTTAATTGCATCAAATTAAAAACACAGACAATTAATTTTAGAAATATTATGCGGCAACACTTTATTTACTATTTTATTAACACGAGTATTTGTACTACTAAACACTTAGCGATGTAAACACGTCTAGATTTAAAATCACACTGATCCCGCTGATTACTGGCAGCGACTTTATATAGCAAAATGACATCGTCTGGTAACTTCGCGAAGCATCTGGTCATGGTTGTTGTTGGTTGTGCTTTACTTAACATGTAGCTATATACGTGTGTTTGTTTATATGACAATGCTGTCTTGTGTGTTTTGTTTATTGTAAATATGTGTGGTTGTATGTATGAGTGTTCTGTGTGCTGCGTAGTTTTGTTTCTTCTTGTGCTATGTTTGTATGTTTATGTGTATATTTGTGTGTATGTTGCTGTATATATTGGTGTACATGTTTAGCTTTTGTTAGCAGCGAATACTTGCGTACAAGATCATTAAGAATAACAGCATCATCTCTTAGCATTGATGTTGCTAGGTTTTTCGTTGTTGTTATTTACACTTATTATTGCACAGCCTCAAATGATCTTGTATATTCTCGAAGATGTATCCGGAATATTCCACTTCCGTTAATTCAAATATTATCTGCTTTGTGTTGACCAGGGTTGTAACATTGTGACAACTAGAGATGAGTTGGCAGTGCTGCCAAGTACATATAGCCACATTGTCGTTATATTTAAATCTACTTTTGAACTTTGTAACAATATATTGTATATCTTGCAATAAATGAATGTAGTAAAGTAACATTTACCTTAATTATATATATTTTAGAGACGAGTTTGATTGCATTTTATTTGTTTTAAATATGCAGCATTATTTTCTATATTAAGACAAACTCTTAATAAAGAAAAACATGCTTATTCATTCTTTTTTAAGAAAAAGGATATGGAAAATTCCAAGGACACTGAAATCTTTTTTTTACTTCAATGTTTAAATGTAGTTTATGAGGTCATATATATTAAATTGTGTGTATGCTAGGAAGGTGGTTTTTTGTTCAAACTATTAAGGAAGAAAGACATGCGTATGCCTATTTTCAAAAGAAATGCGTATATCTGTTTCCAAAGACATGCATATGCCTGCTTTCATTTATGGTTGATCGCATTTATATTCTAATCTACTTTCTGCTTCAAGGTTTAAATGCAATTTATGATGTCATAAATGTGCGTTGGAAAGGTGGGTGTTTCTTTCTTAAGAAAAACGGAAACCTTTTATCGCAAACTATTAAATAAGAAAGAAAAAACATGCGTGTTTCAGTTTTCATATGTATGTAGTGATGTATCTAGAAAAAAGTATAAAACCAGCAATTTTTGTTTAAAAGTTTTAGTTCTGCAAAATTATCACAAGAGAAAAGAGCTTTCAAAATTTAAAAAAAAATTTATAAATATATACGAGTATATATACATTATATATTTTTCTTAAAAAAATATTTATAAAATCGTGTGTTATATACATATATACGTTATTTTATAATACAAAATTTATTTTAAATAATGGAAAATCAATTGTACAAGTGTGTTGAATGTTTTTCAGCAAAAAGAAGCATTTATTTGAGCATGAAAAAACTCATGTGGGATCTTCAAGGTATTTGAAAGATCTACCTCAAGGTGATGTAAAAAGAATTCAAAGTGCGTTTAGGACGAGGATGCAAACTTTGGTAATTGAAAATAGAGATGAAGGATGTCTCTTTAATGAAGAATTTTTAAATAAGGCATGGAAAGACTTAAAACCTGAAATTAATTTTTGGCTTCATCAATATAATGCCATGAAAATTAATATTGAGATACATGGACTATATGCAAAACTTATAGAAGACATACAAGACACTCCATTAGAAGTGAAGACTTTCCAAACAAAAATGCAAGCTATTTTTAATGACCAAGATTTTAATGAAGTTTTTCCTTTAAAAATAAAAACAATTATGAAAAAAATGGAGGAATTCCAGCAAAGAGACAGTGGATGGACTTTAGTGCAAATCATAAAATTGGAAACAAATATTAATAAATATCAACCATTAAAGGGTTCTTTATTTATTCCATTGCCTCAGAAGCTAAGCTCAAGAAAAGCATGTATAAATGTTCGTAACAGTGATGAATTTTGTTTTAAATGGTCCGTTGTCTCTGCTTTATTTAATTTAAATAACCGTGCCGAACGCGTGTCATCGTATCAGGTCAACATAAATTCAGCAGAAATATATACAAGAGGGAGAATGTTAGTTAAACTTTACTGGTCCGTGCTTCCCGATGCAAATAAAAGATATTGAAGTCTTTGAACAACTAAATGATTGGATTAGCATAAATGTTTTCGGATATGATGAGGAAAAAAACATTATCATTGGACCTTATCACAAAACAAAGCAAGTTAAAGATCTTCATATAAATCTACTTTTTATTCAAAAGGTAGTAAACTCTAAAACTATCTCCCATTATGTTTGGATAAAAAATATGTCCAGGTAGTATAAAATTAAATTTATATCGTCACAGTAACTTACTATCTTTGAATGTTTTTATATAGATTAATTAGAAGACAAACAAGCAAATTTAAAGGAAAGAATTTTTTGTGTGACTATTGCTTACAACATTTCACAAAAGAAGACACACTGAAGAAACACTCACCAGAATGCGGAAAACGGGTTGTGTATCTCCATAATCAAGATAAGTTACTTTTCGAATTTAGAAATCATAAGAATGTGATGGATGTGCCATTTGTTATCTATGCTGATTCTGAGTGTATATTTCAAAATATTGAAACATGCATTCCGAATCCAGATAAATCATCAACAACGTTGATAAACAATCATCATCATGAAATTTATATCCGAATTAGTTAAAGATGTTATAGAATATTCAAAATTTTTAAAAGAAACCAACGAAATGCATCCATTGACTGCAGACGAAGAATTAAGTTTTATAAATTGAAATATATGTCACATTTGTTCAAATCCTATCATTGATGAAGTTAAAGTAAAAGACCGTTATCATTTAAGTGGGAAATATAGAGGACAAGCGAGTTAATTTCCTGTTTAAGGAAATGAGTAAAAAAAAATATTTGTTTTTTCCGCTGCACTGAAATGTGCACTTCTTTATTTAGTATATTTTTAAGACTAACTAAAAATTGTTTCTTTACATCTATTTATGGCTAAAAATATTCTTTGTTAAAAATAATGTATTTTCCTAATTACTGTTTACTTAGGATCTATCGTAAAATATTTATTGTTTTACGGACTATTATGTGTAGTCTTATCTCAAGTCTAGTTCCATATACATATGTTAAATTGCCGATGTGTTTATTTTAGGTCTAGACCATTGTATAGTTATAATTATCTTCATCCCTTATTTTATGATCCGTCTGCATTTATTTATTAATGTATTACTGGCATGCTTTGTGTCTGTTAGGTATGTTATGCGTTAACTCTCCCCTGTGTCGAAAAGAAAACGTCCTCGTTTTTATACCTGAATCTGAAGTCTAAGTAATTCTGCCTCGTAATGTCTGTTATATAATTCTTGTGCCTTTCTCTTTTGTTGTGCTCTGTAGCATTTGCAAAGCTGTACCAAGGGGTAGATTATTGCTAGAAGTATTGTAAATATTAAAATTATGTGTAGTGTGGTTATAAATGGATGTTCCTCTAAAAGAATGAATAATGTAGATATTTCTTGAATATTTGTAAATTTATTTTCTGAGTCTGTATACAGGATTTCGAGTATACTTAATTTTTCATTATGTTTTTTATGAATGATGTCATAAATTCTTTGTTTTTCGTTAACCTTTATGTCAACGGCAACATACCTGGGTATTTTTAGTTTTGAAAACGCTCTAGCTCTAAGCTGGATAACCGGATCGACTTGAAATTTCTTGATATCCTAGTCCTGTTTTACGCAATAGTTCCAAGTTTGGTTAGGATTAGATCATCCGTTCGGAAGATAAAGGCCATTTACAAAGTAATTATGTTTTTATTATTATTACATAATGTCAGTTTTAATTATTTTTGCTTAAGTCTTTGGAATGCTCTGCACACACTGGTTTGTTGCATAATGTGCATGCTTTACGAGTAGGGCGTCGTTTCGCGCAGATGTAGCAATTCCCCTTTACTTTTAGCCGGCCCGTACTATCCCGTTCCTCCGATGCATGTGCCTCAGCATCCACAACTCCGATGGGCCCACCTTTCATGGCTTCGATGGCGTTGCGCGTTGAAAAAACTCTGGCTTGCACAATTGCTCGCTAAGCTGATGCAGAAACATCCTACGGCGGCTTGTAGATGTCTTCAGGCGAGTGTTGTTGTCAATGTATATTACGTATGCAGCAAACGCAGCAACGTCCACAATATTATAAAAGAAAGCCAGAGGCCATCTATTTGTGCGCCGCTTCGTACTAAATTCGGACAAGCACTTGTGCATGCTATCAACGCCACCTTTGGTTTTGTTGTAGTCCAATATAAGCAATGGCTTCTTCTTAGGACCGGTCGTTTCTGTTGTATAATGAGTAGTGGACAACATTACAACTGCCTTGTTTTTCTTGGGAACGTACGAGCACATCGTAACGTGATTACAGAACCCAAACATTGATGATTCAGCCTCACGGGTTGGCAAATGCTGCTGCCACGAATGTACGCCTTTTGTTGCAAGTACCCAATATAGATAAATTGTTGTCTAACATCAAAGTTTTTGCCAAGTTGTAGCTAGTGAAAAAGTTGTCACATACAATATTTCTTCCACTTCCAGCAAAAAGGTTGACACATAAATCCTTTACTACTCTTTGGCCAACGTTTCTTTCACGTTCACCAGACGGTGCCATTCCTGTATAGATTTGTCCCTGCATTGAAAAATTATATTCAATTTAGTTATTTAGATTTTCAACAATTTTCAACAATATTCATTGTACCTGCAATGGATAGGAAGAAATGGAGTCGCACACCCACCACACTTTTATTCCATATTTGGCAGGTTTTGATGGTATGTATTGCGTGAAGCCAGTTCCACCACGATAAGCATACAATTGTTCATCTACGGTGACGTTGGCTCCAGCCACGTAATATCTACGAAGACAGCTGTTAAGCATCAAAAAAACGTCCGATATTGCTGCTGCTTTGTCAGTTTGTTTTCGTTGCTGGCGTGTGTTTCCATTATCAAAACGTATGAAGTGACTTATTTCCCAAAATCGTCGTACACTCATTGCGGCACGATATAGTGGATGTGAAGTAGTTTTCCACAAATCTTTTGTATGCACGTAACCAGAATGTGTAACGCCACTTAGCAAAACTAGACCCAAATATGCATCAAATTCACTTTTTGTTATGGGAATCCATGATCTCGGTTCTCTTGTTGAATGTTTTGAGTTGTCAATATCATAAAATTGCCTTGCCTTTCGATTTGATTCACGAATAATTATGTCGCATATTTCGTTTGACATTATCAATTGGAACGTTTCTGCAATGGTCAAACCCTGCGTTGCCCGTACTGGTCCAGATTCTGCACTTCTTAAAATGTTGTGCGTACGGAATCTTACAGGTTGTGGTTGTATCGAGGACCAAACATTACCTTCTCTGGCAGTAAAAACTTCGCCAGTTTCAATTGGTACATCTTCAAGATCTTCATCAGAATCACTGTCGCCCTCTGGATCATATTCTGGTAACATGGGTTCTTCAACGTCTGAGTCATCTCCACCAATATCACCTAAAGCCTCGTCACCAACTATTGAATCGTGGTCACTTGTTTCTTCTTGGCTCTCTTCAAGCGCTTGCCGAATATATGCTTGTTGTTCTTCGTACGAAAGTGCGCTTAGTTGTCGCGGAGTAAGCCATTCACCATCAGCCATTTCACTTTTAATATTTTTTTATTTCCACAAAATAAACAGAAACGTCTTTTCAATTCGAATCACAAATGTAAACAAAATTTTCTGACGATACTACAAAGAATGAAATTTCGAGTATATTAATTACAGGAATTTTTATTTTTTCATTTTTTATAATGGATTCAATTTCCTCTACATTTAATGTTCCTGAATAAAAGTTATTATTTTTTGCAAAATGAATTGTATTAGTTAATGTTATTAATTCATTGTAAACTTCTTTTAATATTAATTCTTCGTTTATTTTTTCATTGCTGATATTATTTAATACTATTTTTTCAAATTGTGAGTTAATTATTCTTTGTTGATTACTATTTTCTACAAGTTGGTTTAATCTAGTTTTTATTTCAATTTCATCGTTATGACCTGGAGTACCAGTGATAAATTTAAGAGCTGATCCTAAAAAGTTTAGAAATCTTTTATTTCTATTGTTCGTTAATTGTGTTTTTAAATTTTCAATTTTCTTGATTAAAACTGAAGTTCTATATTTTCTTGTGTGTTGTATGCATTTTTCATTATATTTTCGTATGGTTTTAATATTTTTGTAATGTTTACAACATGGTACAGGTATTCATAGTTCTTGTGTAAATATACTTGGTTGTCTTCAATTAAGACATATTTTTTATTTTTTAGATCAATTATATTATTCGCTAGTATGAGTTGGATTACCGTTAATAGGATCACTATCTTTGCTGACATGTTTACTTCTAATGTTGTCCTTGTGTATTATTAATTTTCTGGATGTCGTAATGGTTTCGCCGTTGTCTGTCTCAACAATATGTTTTTGAAATTTAGCTACGTCTTTACTTCTTCTATGCGTCCTGGAGTAAGTAATGTCTCCTTTTTTATATTGGATGAATTTGCGCTTCTTATTGTGGTAGGCCAAAGTTTTTGTTTGAGCGTCCTTAATGAAATCGTATATATGAGGATACCCCCGCTGATTAAAGAACACGTCCTCTGGTTTTTCTTTAGTGACTGAGTGTATAGTCTTATTGTATTGGCGAACTGCCTCAAATATTTTTTCATTAGGAGCAGTAATTCCCTTTTGTGATAACAAGTTTGCGAGTTCGATGATTGTACTGTGTATACGTTCGAGTTGACCGTTTGTTGTTGAATGAAATGGGGCTGTAACTACATGCTGTATATGAAGTCTTTCGCATATTTGGTTAGCTAAAATTCCATTAAAACTTGCTTCGTTATCGGTAACGACGAATTTAGCGTTCGGGTAAGTGAGAGAGAGAACCTCGTCAATATTTTTATACATGTCCTTTTTTGTTGGTATGTGTCGTATATGACAAAATTTAGAGAACTTGTCTAAACTGGTTATAAACATTTGTCCGCTGAAGTAAAATATATCCATATGTACATATATTCTCACCAGGTTTTCTAGGTATTGGTGCTTCGCCAATAGGAATTTTGTTAGGTTGTCTGTCGTATTTGTGAGTTGGACATGACTCGCAGTTATTATTAAATTCGTGGCAATGTATTTTTAAGTCGGGCCCAAATATTCTCTTTCTAGTTCTAAAATATTATTTCGTACATTTCTATGAGCTCTCTCATGAATTTGTTTAACTAGCAGTTAATGAAATGGGGCTGTAACTACATGCTGTATATGGAGTCTTTCGTATATTTGGTTAGCTAAAGTTCCATTAAAACTTGCTTCGTTATCGGTAACGACGAATTTAGCGTTCGGGTAAGTGAGAGAGAGAACCTCGTCAATATTTTTATACATGTCCTTTTTTGTTGGTATGTATCGTATATGACAAAATTTAGAGAACTTGTCTAAACTAGTTATAAACATTTGTCCGCTGAAGTAAAATATATCCATATGTATATTCTCACCAGGTTTTCTAGGTATTGGTGCTTCGCCAATAGGAATTTTGTTAGGTTGTCTGTCGTATTTGTGAGTTGGACATGACTCGCAGTTATTATTAAATTCGTGGCAATGTTTTTTTAAGTCGGGCCCAAAATATTCTCTTTCTAGTTCTAAAATATTATTTTGTACATTTCTATGAGCTCTCTCATGAATTTGTTTAACTAGCAGTTTCTGTCTTTCTTCGTCTAATATATCCTCGACTAAATTGTTCGCTTCTACAAATTTT
Organism: Linnaemya tessellans; assembly: GCA_951800035.1. NCBI lineage: Eukaryota > Metazoa > Arthropoda > Insecta > Diptera > Tachinidae > Linnaemya > Linnaemya tessellans. The sequence continues at coordinate 74,829,340 of OX637532.1, forward strand.
ACTGTAGGGAAGGTTTCTTTCAATATATCCCTAATATTAAACATTGTCTCTGCGTCGACGAGCAATGCATTAATCACCTTTGGTTTCAATATTAATTTCATGATATGTGTCAAATTTTCGTTGGTCGTGAATTTAATATGATGGCGTTTGAATTTAAAAACATTTTTTGATTTCAAAGAATCTTCATTGGTGTGTGTCAGAATTATTTGATTCTTAAACTGATTCAAAGGTTTATGACTTCTTTGTATTTTTTCAGTCGGTGAACTTTGGGATGAGTGTTGAGATTCATTCGTACTAGAATTTATTTGTTGCCTTGACAATGCGTCAGCGACTACATTTTGGTGTCCGGGTTTGTATACTATTTTTGCACCATAGTCTTCAATAAAGTTTTTCCACCATTTTAATTTTGTATTTGGGTTTTTATCAGATACAGAAAATATTAATGATTGATGGTCTGTATAAATTGTCAAATCTGCTATTCCATATAAATAATTTCTTAATTTCTGTAAGGACCAGACTATGGCTAAAAGTTCCTTTTCATTTGTTGAATAATTTTGTTCAGTCTCGTTGAGAGTTATTGAAATAAATGAAATAGGTCCTTGTTTTGGGGAAAGTTCAGCGCCTATAGCAAAATTTGGAGTAGAGTGGGCGATTAGCGTCTCGGGATGGGCTGAGGAACTGGACACATCAGTGAACAGGATTTCAGCACACCCGGGATGATGATCGTCCGCACTACCCCGGACCTAAGGGGTTCACGTAATCCCTCGCGGACCAACCAAAACCAAGCTAGGGTGGTACCCGAATAAAAACTACTTTGGAAGAAAAATAGAAAATATGAAAGTTACGGTGCAGAGCTTAAATAACTCAGTACCGGCGGCTATTGGTGGTGAGCAAACAGGCCCCGAGTCGTCGTCAGCAAGTGACTGTAAGAAAACAACTTCGGGGGTGAGCAACTTGGCCTCCACTGTTGCTAAAGCTACAAGAAGCCTAGGAGAGGCAGAATCGGTGCCAAGGGTGATGACGAACCATCCCCAGCCACAAAAGACGGGTCTCCGATTCTTCCCATCCAAGAAATATAGAGTCCTCCGAAGTAAATAGGATGGTCGAGGAAGTAAGTGCTAGCATAGCCAAACTCACCACGAAAAGGAGGAATCTTTCAGGCGCACAACGGCGGAAAGCAGCAAAATTAAAACGGAGGAATCAGCAGGATGCTTCAAAGGAAGGTGAAGCCTCTACACCCATCTCCACGGAGAAGGGCAAGAGAATTTGCTCGCCGGAGGAGCAGAACGCTGCTGGTCACCGTAAGAAATTTAAACTAAAACGCTCCCAGCAGGGAGGGGGTGTAGCGGGCGATGGGTCCAGACTTATTAAAGAGAACTCTTCGGAGGGCTCAAAGGGAGTAGGGACCTTACCGGGCGCTAGTACCTCCAAACAGGCAATGGCGTCGGGGAAATCTGCAGTGGTTGGAGGAGCTCCAAAAGCTTCTAAATCACTGAAGAGAAAACCGGACGAAAGGAGAGCTAAGGAGCTGCCCACGTATGCCAAATTGGCGCGCAGGAAACTGGCAGAAGAGCTGAGCTATGCTGTCATAGATTCCAGCAGCCCATCAGGCAAAATCTACCACAAGGAGGTGGAAAGTGCCATAAACGAATGTATTGTGGAGTACATATTGGCAGCTGATGAGGATGCTCCACAAATTCATATCGAAAGCAGCTTGATCGTGGTGGGTCTGGACAAAGCGTCGATGGCTTACCTGGAGGAACGAAAAGGGAAGACCTTCGTTGTCACCTCGGCCATATATTTCAAAGTCGGGAAGACTCCCATTGGCTGGTCAGTAGATCCTTTGAGGACAGTTGTCTATTCAGAAATAGGCGAAACCCAAAGGAAAAACCCTGGATGGCGGGTCAACATATAAATCTCAGGAGAGAAACCAGAAGGCTCTTTAATAGGGCCCTAAGGAAGGGACTCGATATACACTAGGAAGAATATAAAGGTAAACTTAACGTCTACAATAAAAAAATAAGGGATGCCAAACGCGAATCCTGGAGTCTTTTCTGCGAACAGGTTGACAGCGTTAGTGAAGTTTCCAAAATAAAGAAACTTCTGTCGAAAACCGTCCGGAAGCGGTACATCCCCTTGAGGAATATGGACAATCCAAGGATAATAATAGATACTCAAATGGTATGTAGAGCGGTGAAGAGCTTTTCGCCCTATAAAGCAGCGGGCCTGGTGGCATTTTCCGGGCTCTTCTTCAGAGAAGTATGAACCTGATACAGAATAGGTTGGCTAATATCTTCACAATCTGTCTTACAAATGCATATACTCCCCTGGCATGGAGGGAGGCTAGAGTTGTCTTCATTACAAAACCGGGCAGGGCAAGCATTGCGGATCCGAGGGCTTACAGACCGATTAGCCTAACTTCATTCTTACTGAAGACATTGGAACGAATTGTGGATACAATTTTGAAGGAAAGGATACTGCACGATATACTGAAATTTAAACAACACGCTTATATTAAGGGCAGCTCTGTTGAGACGGCCTTACAAGAAGTTGTATATCATATAGAGAGAACCTTCGATTTGGGTATGTACACCATGGGTGTATGTATCGATATAGAGGGGGCTTTCAATAATATATCGATCTCGAGCAATATTGATTCGCTGGGTAACTTTGACTTGGACCAAAGATTGACTGCATGGTTCAGTCATATGCTAAGAAACAGGAAAATAAATTGCGAGGTTAACGACACAAGGGTAGGGAGAATGTGTGTTGCGGAACGCCACAGGCGGGAATACTGTCTCCCTTGCTGTGCGTGGTGACCATAAATAGCCTACTGAAGACATTATCCCAGGAAGGATTTGGTCCCGTCTGCTATGCAGACGATGTAGCGATACTGATAAGGGGAAACAATCCTAGGGTTCTTTGCTAGAGGGCAATAGAGGCCCTGAATTTAGCTTATAACTGGGCTACACAAAGGGGTCTCAATGTCAACCCAGAGAAGACAGAAATTTGTATGTTTACAAGGAAACGGAATATTGCACATTTGGAATCACCGGTTTTTCGAGATAGGACGATACAGCTTAATAAAAAGGTCAAATATCTAGGAGTGATACTCGACTGGAGGTTATCCTGTCGACCATATAGAAAGTAGGGTGATCAAGACCCAAAGATTCTGGACCTATTGTAGAAGGGCAATCAGGTGCAAATGGGGAATGAGCCCAAAGATGGCACACTGGCTCTATACGAGTGTGGTATGACCAATTGGGACGTACGCCTCGTTAGTATGGTGGACGTCCTTGGAGAGGAAGGTTAATATCAAACGTCTTCAAAGGATACAAAGACAGTGCTGTATCGGCATTTGTGGCGCGATGAGAACCACATCAACTAAAGCGATGGAAATTATTATATCAATACTTCCTAGTGATATACAGGTTAAATACGAAGCAGCTCTGGCTGCTACGAGGTTGATGGTGATGGGTGAGTGCTGACAAGGGAACACACAACTAAACACCAAAGTATGGTACACGTCTTACCCGAGAACAACGCTTGCTCGGTTACGTGCGATAGGATCCCTATCATACTGCATCACCATAATATCGGAAGGTATGGAGTGGGAACGTACAGGTACAATAAACCCCATAACTATCCCATACAAGGACGGGTCGAGGATTGCTGACCGATCGGGTGGAGGTTTCTGTGACATGGGTCGTAACTTTCGCCAATACTTCCGCCTGCCGGATCATAGCACGGTATTTTAGAGTGAGATCGTGGCTATTGCGGAAGGGATAAAATGGTTGAAGGAAATCGATAACAGACTACCGCTTCGTATATTCACGGATAGTAGGAAGGTCATCGAGGCCCTGAGGAATCATGTGGTTCAATCTCGGTGTGTAGTACAGTGCAAGGATGAGATTAACTCATACACGCACTGTGGAGGCATAGAGATAATATGGACCCCAGGACATCAGGGGATACCTGGAAACGTTGAGGCAGATAGGTTAGCAAAGATGGGAGCATTAATGGCGAACATCACACTAGATAGTCCGAAGTCATTTCAGGTTTTTAAGAACGAACTCAAGCGATGAGCTATAGAATTGCATACAAGAGATTGGCAGCACTCTACCGTAGGTAGGGTGACCAGAATTCTATGGGGGGACCCAGATGGTAGTAGAACAAAGGTGGTCTTAACATTGAGTAGGCCAGAACTATGGAGGTTGGTTTATTTAATAACAGGACATACATAGTTAAGGACTCACCTGGCACGAATGGGTATCGTTGGCGATATATCATGCAGGGCCTGTCAGGAAGAGGACGAGACACTGGAGCACTACTTGTACTACTGTCCAGCATTTAGCCAGGTCAGAAGACAAACATTTAATCAGGAGACTATACAGGAGATGGAATTTCTTAGGGGCTATAATTGGAAAGACTTAAGCAATTACATTGAAGAAACTAGGTTCTTGACGTAATCGAACTCATAGGTTTCCATGGTATCGGTGGAGGCTCCCTACAGTAGAATGGGAAGTCCTTATTATAGAGCGCACAACAGGCCTATGAGGTCTAAGTGTAATCCAGGACGGATTGGGGTGCTTATGCCCCTCTTTTCAACCTAACCATATAATGTGCTATTTTTGATGCATTATACCTAATTTATATATCAGGAAGAAATAAATTAGTATTAAGAACAAACATAAATCTAGAAGACGATTCTACGATTGGAAAATTAGAACTTTTTGTGGTACATGAAACAGATTTTTTCTTTTTGTTTGTAAATTACATATTTAATATTTTTGAAAGACGTTCAGAAATATTAGAAATAAGAAAAGCCAAACACTTAGCTTCCTAGCCGAAAAACTTAAACGGTTTCTTAAATATAAAGGTAACCGATAACATCATTTCAATTTTTTAATTAAACCTACTCTCGGCTTTGGCAAGAAAGAAAGAAGGAAAATATACATCTGTGAAGTGTAATTAAGATTCGGCACAGCCGAATACAGCAATTTTACTTGCTTCTTTTTATCAGTGCAGCTCTTCTTGAGATATAAAGTAGTTTTAGTGAAGAAAAATTTAAAATTTTCACCATTTTGGTCACTTTCAACTGCTCTTGTCCAACCCTGGACTCGAAATTTTTATTTTTTTTTTAATTTTTGATACCAAATTTGTTCTTCCTAAATTCTAAAATAGTTTTAGTTAGCAAAAAAAAAGTCAACGTCAGTTGCTTATTGGTTACTTTTAAGTATAAAAAAATTTTCAATATCCCACCCCTGGAAGCGAAATTTTAATTTAAAAATTTGTTTTTTTACCAGTGCAAGTCTTAATAATGTATAAAGCGGTTTTATTTAATAACAACTTAAAGTTTTAAACCAGTTTAGTTATTACATGTATTTCAAAATACTGCATATGCCAAAAAAAACTTTTACATTCCCATCTCTGGAAACTGTTGTTCTTTTTTTTTTGCTTTTTAATAGACCATTGAGGGTTTTCAAGGCATGAAAAAGGTTTAATTTACAAACAACCAAAAAAATAACTGGTTTTTGGTATTAATTTTGCGCCGAGAAATAGGTGTAAGCTTCCCAGCTTTGGAACCGTATTTCGGTTTTTTCTGAAATCCGAAAAATCTCTTTAAGCTCCTTTTCAATCCAACGGTCCAAGAACGAAGTCTCTAGCTCCTCTAGGGGCTTGGGAAAACGTACAGACAGACAGACGTGATCGCTATTCACAAGGATCCAGAATATATATACTTTAGGGGATCCCATGTGAAGAAATTACACACGGAATGACACCCTTTCACTTTTTTGTGAAGGGTATAAAGGACATACATTCCCTTTTTGTTTTAAAAGCGAGTTGCCAGAATTTTAAAAAGATTTTTCTATATGACGCTTTAAGCTAATGGCTTTGCTTATAAATTTTAAAGTTAGTGCTCAAAAATTTGTTCTTTTAAACGGGGAACGCTTATAAGCGAGGCGTTATTAAGCGAAAATAATGTCATATAAAATATAAGCGGGGCGCTTTAAAGCAGGGACTACTGTAGTTAATTAGTACGTATATAATACTGCAAGCAATAACAGTAGTATACATATGCATATTGATGTTAAATAACATAACATAAACGTTGTTAATATCACTGGACAGTGAATTGGAATCAACTCATACAGATCAAACATAATGCTCAAAGTTATAACTTCCACATACACGTGTACATATTAACTGTTGTTGACTGAAGTAGTTAGCGTGAGATTACCAAGCAGACATCTCACCTTTGCCATAAAACACTAAAAAGTCAATTTTGGGGGTTATTAAGTGTAAAATTTTTTTTTCATATCGGCATTTAGCGGGCCAAAAGTAGGCGGAGGAGAGGGCAGAGGAAGATCCGAGAACATCTCAACTTCGTCATAAAAGCTTTAAAATTTAATTCTTATGAAATGTAGGCTTAAGGAACATAATTTTTTAAATATTTCCTCTATTTTTCCATGTAATATGATACTTCATCGCCCACAAAAGTGGGCGGGGTGCAAAATTGGATTTTTATGATTTTTCAATACTGTGGACTTTCTTTGACAAAAAAATATATCATTTGCTTAACAAAACTACAAAACAGCTTTAAAAATTATGTTATTTTAGAGGTTGGTTTAGTTCTTCTTAGGGGAACTCTGGCCCGATTCAGCCCATTGACGAACTTGACCTGTGCTGTCCTCCAAAATGTATTCATACTAAATTTCAGGGGTCTGGCTCTTTTCCTTTGAACTGATTTTCACAGGCGGATGGACATGGCTAGATCGTCTTAGATGTCATTACTGATCATTATGGCATATTTCGCTGCGTTACACACGGAATGGCAAAGTGAATATACCCTCCAATTATTTTTTGGAGGGTATAACAATATAAACCATATAAAAAGGAAAAAAGAAAAGAAAAGAGATAACACGATTTTTTTTAACAATACCAATTGCTGATACAACAACAAAGTTACTTGAAAATTCTTCATTTCCACCTATTAATATTAATAATTGTTTTGAGAAAATAATTTAATTTGAATTAAGATTTTTATAGGCAAATTGTTCGAAATATTTTGTTTTAAATTCAGAAAGACATAATAAATATTCCACGGCACAAAGGAAAGTCAACAACAGGTTTTAGTTATTCAACTTACGCAGCAGAGCAGAACAACTGTTTTGGGAAGCCGCTACGCTGTCATCATCAGTGCTCATATGTCTTGTGCAATTTAATATAGCAATATGAATGTTCGTTAAAAATACTTACATACAAATTTCAGCTGTGGCTTGAGCTACCAATAAAAATGAAACAGCGTTCACATGTACTTAAGTATAAAAGAATTCAAACCGAAAAAGTTTGGCTTAGGTATAATGGAACAAAAAATTTAGAAAAATGGGACATGAAGAAAATAATCAAACGGAAACACGGGCATTAAAACAAAACTGTGTAACCATCAGATCGATACAGTTCTCGCATGCAATTTCCTAATAAAATTTTTTTAAATAGAACTGTTATCATATTCAACTATGCCACCTAATAAGTGGTGAGAAACACAAAACACATGAGAACTGATGATGAAACATTGCGGCTTTCGAGAACAGCTGTTTTGCTCTGCTGTGTAGGTTGAATAACTAAAAATTGATGTTGACTTTCCTTTGTGCCTTGGAATATTTATCATGTCTTTCTGAATTTAAAACGAAAAATTTCGAACAATTAGCCTATAAAAATCTTAATTCAGTTTAATATAGCAATATGAATGTTCATTAAAAGATACATATATAAATATTGAATTGAGATCCATAGGCTAATTGTTCGAAATTTGTTTTTAAATCTCAGAAAGACATAATAAATATTCCAAGGCACAAAGGAAAGTCAACATCAGTTTTATTCAACTTACACAGCAGAGCAGAACAACTGTTTTCGAAAGACGCAACCTTTTCATCATCAGTGCTCATGTGTATTGTGTTTAGCACCACTTATTAGGTGGCTTAGTTGAATGTGATAACAGTTCCTATTTACACAAATTTTATTGTGAAAAAGAATCCGAGAACTGTATCAACCTGATATTAACGTGTTATTGTTTCAATACCCGTGTTCCCATTTGATTACTTTTCTTCATGTCCCATTTTTCTGAACTTTTTATTCAATCATACCTAAGTCAAACTTTTTTGGTTTGAATTTTATACTTAAGTACATGTGAACGTGATGGAATAAAAAATTCAGAAAAATGGGACATGAAGAAAAGTAATCAAATGGGAACACGGGTATTGAAACAATAACATGTTAATATCAGGTTGATACAGTTCTCGGATTCTTTTTCACAATAAAATTTGTGTAAATAGGAACTGTTATCACATTCAACTAAGCCACCTAATAAGTGGTGCTAAACACAATACACATGAGCACTGATGATGAAAAGGTTGCGTCTTTCGAAAACAGTTGTTCTGCTCTGCTGTGTAAGTTGAATAAAACTGATGTTGACTTTCCTTTGTGCCTTGGAATATTTATCATGTCTTTCTGAGATTTAAAAACAAATTTCGAACAATTAGCCTATGAATCTTAATTCAATTTAATATAGCAATATACGAGTATATGTTCGTGAAAATATTTACTACATACATACATAAAAATTTAATTTCTTTACACAAATTTTTTTTTTATGTATGCTGATTATTGTTTTTATTACTATTATTTCCTTCGTAGGTCATCGATCTGGTCGTTACTCAGCAACCTAGTTATCTTTTCCCCTAAGGTATTCTACTGTAAAATTATAGTCCTCCAAATCAATTCTAAGTCTTATTAATTTAGAGCTTGGGTTTTTATTGAGCAAAAATAAGAAAGTGGTCTTTAGCAGTGTGCATATAAAAATGCTTTCCATAAACACATGGTATGAAGTGTGCAATTGCCCAATGTATGTTAACTTTATGTAAGTTTTGGATGCAAAAGCCATTGGTAAACGTTTAGCTTTATATTCTTGCGTTAGTACTGTACCACAAATATATTTCCTTGCGTCTGTTGTTATATAAAATACTTCTGTGAAATTAGGACATTGCAACAAAGCGGGACTTTTTTGCGCTGTCAGCGTGTTATTTAGGTATTTTTATGTTATTGAATATTTCCTATCATCTAGGTGAATTCCTTTGTCAGTGCCCTTATAACTAACACAAGTTACTTCTCTTATGAAGAATAACATTTTTGAGGATATAAATTATGTATTTTCTACATAGATCGAAAAAGTTTGCCAAATTTGAGAGCATGTATTTTTAGAATATCCTAATACCACCAAGTCGCCCAAATATAGGAAAGCATGATCTGGTTGTAAGTCACTAAAAGTGTGTGTCATCATTCTTTAAAAGGTAATCTAATAAACCTATATTAACTATTATTGGTTGGAATGATGATAAATCTCTGGAGTTTTCTCCTGAACTTAAGTCCAAATACGAACAATATGTTCGGTAAAATAATTTCATTGTAGTTGTTTGTAATTAATATATCTATTGCATGTGATATATTGAATGGTATAACGTGTTATTTGATAATGAAGTCCATACCAATGGACTTATTACTTGGAAACTATGTGGTGTTACAAATGTTCAAATTCTAAATAGAACAAGTAAAAACATTATATCCGGCTGTGCCGAATATCAAATACTCTTCACAGCAGTGTTGTCAGATTAGGGGTTTTCCCCCTAGATTTAGGGTTTTTTTCTATTTAGGGGTTAATATTCTTTAGGGGGAAATTTGGGGGTAAACAAATTTTATTTAGGGGATTTTCGAATTTATAGTTTGGTATATAATAGTACATAATTTAACCACTGAACATGTCGAAGATATTGTATCGAAATGACGCTTTAGAAAGTAATCACGCAAATACAAACATTAAAACATTTTTCTCGTTAAATCAATTTTGTTGGTTTTCCTTGAACCGCAAAATATAAATTTTAAAAAGTTGTTCATCTTTACAATTTATTACCAATATGCAAAAAAAGGATAACATATATAAACAAAAATATAAAAAGGAGTGGGAAGCAGATCAGCAGTTTAAATACCTTTAAATAAAATTTTAAACACAATAAATGCAAAATTAAATTTCAGATTGGTTAGCCCCTGTCCAGGGAGACAACTACAAAGCTTTATGCAAATATTGTAAAAGCATTATGGTGGCTAACAGGAGACTTTATTGCACAACAAAATACGAAAAAACATATTGGATTTGCATCCCAAACAAAAGAAGTACATGTACCTGTAACAAACTTCCTCAAGCCGTCTCTTACAAAAGAAAGACAAATTGCAGATATATTTTTTTGGGGACTTTTTATAAAAAAAAGATAAAATAAAAATTTTGGGTGTTTTCGTGCTTTTTGCGGAAGAATGATAGTACCTCAATTCAAATTTAATAGAGACAAGAATGATGAAACCAAATTACTACTTAAATTTTTCTGCTTTAGGGGGATTTTAAGAAAAGTGTTGAATCTAGGGGGTTTCTAAATTTTTTTGGGGGGAAGAAAAAAAATTATCTGACAACACTGCTTCACAGATGTATGTATGTCATTTTTTTTTTTCTAAAATAAAAAAAGGGTTTAATTACAAAAAAAAAAATACAAATTGTATTATTAAGTTACATACTTTAATTTTTAAGACAAACTTAAAATTTTTCAGATCTGAAGCTGTGTTTTTAGCTTTTCTGACTTCTAATACTAAAGAACTTCTTTTACAAATATTATATGTAACTGTATGTTTAATTTACAAACAGAAGTAAAAAATTCGTTTCTGTTGGTAACTTATTAAGCCCCGAAGTCTTGGATTCTGTACGAGGTGTTGATTCTTTTCATATGACGAAAAATATCGTTAAATTATCCAAACGAATCAAGATTCCAAATAAATGTAATATTACTTGTAACTGTTCTTATTTTTGTATTTTTACTAATATTTTTAATATTGAGAAACATATACATATGTATGTTTCATATTAAGTGAAATTCTTAACCGATAAAGTTTTTAAATTATAGAATAAATAACAGTAATGTAACAAAAACAAAGGATGTTGGAACATATTATGGTGAAAGAAATATCCCTACAAGAACAGTGTCGGTCATCTGACCGGTAATATGCCTGTCACTAGTGAAGACGTTTCTATCAGCACGTAGAACAAAGTTTCTATCACTTTATTAAGGCCAATGTGAGAAAAATGATAGAAACCTTTGTGTACGTGTCATTTTGCATTCCTCTCTAACGTATGAATTTTATCGCCCATAAAACATATATCCGAACTACTCACTCTAATGTTATTACTATATATAAATGTATGGCACTGGTGATAGAGTATGTTGGCACTGCTGACAGTCACCCATGATAGAATATGGTGGCACTGGTGACAGTCACCCATGATAGAATATGTTGGCACTAGTGACAGTCACCCATGATAGAATATGGTGGCACTGGTGACAGTCACCCATGAAAGGTATCAAACCTAACCTAACTAAATTTGTGAAATAAAACGCATTTATTCCAATTCAATTCTTTATTTTTATTAAATATTTAAAAAAAATTTTACATACGTATTTATTTATGTACATACCCAATAAAAATCATGTAAGCTTCTATCCTCTGTTTTGTTGTACTGTCCCATCATCTAGTAAATATCAAATATTTCAGTACAAATTGAAAACAAGGAAGATTTTTAGATACTTACAATCGCTTCCAACTTGTTGAAATTAAAGATTTCATGCTCTTCAATCAACGTTTCCTGTTGCAACCAGACTTTTTGATAACTGGTGTTGACTTACCCTTGTGATTTCAAACGTTTATCACATATTTGAACAATAATACTATGAGTTAATTTAATTTAATAAAGCATATATAATTATGAATAGATCAGTATACTTACATATATTATTCACCTAATTTGTATACTATATAAACATTTAGATTAAAAACTATTTAAATTTAATTATACCTTGGCTGACACAGATATAAAAAGAAAACTGGAATGACAAATGTCAAAAATTAAACTACTACATAGACATTTGTCACCGATGATATTTGTTTCCGTCAAGAGTGACAGTCATATGTTCGGTAATACGGAAAATTGTTGCAAATGTATTAGTACAAATTTTATGTGTGTATTAGTTTCGGTCAACCATTTCTTGTAGGGATAAGGTAACACCGTAAATACAGATCACAATTTTTTGCTCAACCATTACTTACTCGCCGTCTATATTAGCCGTCGATTTGTTTGCACATGAACATTGCGGCGGCAGAATGGCAGCACACAATTTGTTAATGTTTTTCTATGTGGGGAGTATCAGTTTATGTTCGTGTTCTGTTTTACCACAATTTCAAGTTTTTCAGCAAGTTCACTTCGTGGTTTATTGGTTTACTTACATCCCAGAATACCAGAATATAAAGATTTTTTGGAAAATATTGTTAAAATTATGAAAAACTTCTATTCTTTGGTATTTTAATAGATTTTTGTTTCTTGGAAAATCTTTTCGCGGTTTTTCTCACTTAAATTTTTATGGTTAAAGTAATTGTCAAAGTAAATATGACATTTGATGGCTGACCATGGTTGTACGAACAAATGTTCTGACAACGCTGTTCAACCAAAACCAAAACATGAACAACAGTGGTCTATACTAGCTGAAACAATGTGCGGGCATGGATTTGTTCATTGGCAGAACAAATCGATGGTAAATGTAGACTGCGAGTTAGCTACATTGATGTCAAGTTCTTGTGTATTATAAGCAGGGCTGCCAGAAACGCCGATTTATTTTGGCGATTTTTTACTTCAAAAATTTCAATTTGCGGATTTTACCCCTAAGAATGCCGATTTTTTTTTTAATAATAGTGTGGTAACCTTATTATCTTATTCTTCTTTTTTGTTTTGGTTACATTGTTCAAAAAATATGCAACAAAAATCACAAATCTGTTTTACTAAGAAGTAAAGAGGACAACCATAACAAGTGTTTTGTTGTAAGATTTCCCATAACCATACATATGTTTGTACATACAGACATGCATATGGACATGTATGATACGAAGTGACAGCACGTATATATCAAGAAGTAAAAACGTTATATTCGACCGTGTCGATGCTTAAATACCCTCCAAATATTTAGTAAGTAAATTTAAAATGTTTAACTTGTTGGGACAGAGTTCCTTTAAGACATCTTCGTACCCAGTTTTGAATCTCTATTTTGAGAGAGTCATTCCGGGAAGGGCCGAGGGATAGACGTTTCACCTCTACAAGATCAGAGAACATCTCAGCTTCTTATAAGCTTAAGGAATACAAATAATATCGTACGTCAACGCCCACCAAAGGGGGCGGGGTCCAAAAATAGATTATATCATGTTTTCCACAGACGAACGTATGGGCATTGCTTGACTGTCTTAGACTTCATCACTGATCAAGAATATATATACTTTATGGGGTCCAATTCTCTTTGGAGGGTATCAAAACTGTATTTTGGTGGGGTCGCTCCGGCAAGGGCTGTGGGGGAGACATTTCACCTTTGTTATAAAACTCTAAAAATAAATGTTTGGGATAATTATATACAAAATTTAAAACAATTTTTTTATAGTGTCATTTAGGGGGGCAAAGGGGGAGGAGAGGGTAGGGCAGAGTAGTACCAGGTTACGTCTCAGATTAGAGCTTCAAAATGTTATTTTTAAGGAATGTAGGCTTAAGTAAAACAATTTGTTAAATTTTTACAATATTTTTGTATATAATAACGCCCACTAAAGGGACAAGGTCCAAATTCTTTTTTTTATTTTATGGCTCCAAGTTTAAGGCGTTGGACCTTCTATAATATAAATATATATCAGTTGCCTAACAACATTACAAAAAAACTTTAAAATTTGTAAGATTCTAGCTCTTTTCGTTTGTACTGAATCGTGATTTCCACAGACGGACGGACATGCTCAGATCGCCTTAGATTTTATCACTGATCAAGAATATATACTTTACGGGGTCTCAGATAGATATTTCGCTGCGTTAAGGCCGAGACACATAGAATCCGTCATACGTTATACGTCGCCTTTTTCAACTGACATGAACGTATTGACGGAAAAGGCTGGCACAATGAGTAGTTTGTTGACGGATATTAAATCAATTGTATGTCCTCCATTTTATTTATTTATGTTATATTTATATATATTATAAAATTTGTTTGTATATTATTTAATTTTTCCTGAACACACAATACAAAAAATTAATTAAAACAATTTGAAAAACTCATCGATTTCTGTCAGAGTATTCAACGTACGTCAAAAGTTGGCCAACTTTCGTACTTTGCTTTGACGCAGAAGTATTGAATGTGACAACTCACATAAGAAAGCATGTAGAAATACTTTCAGTTGAAAAGGGCGTCGTATAACGTATGACCGATTCTATGTGTCTCGGCCTTTAAAAACGGAATGACAAAGTGAATATACCCTCCATATTCATTTTTTGAGGGCATACAAAATTCATTTAATAAGGTTTATATATGTAGACATATATATGTGCGTAAACTAGAATTACCAATTTTATAAATATACATGTACCTACCTAGTATGTACTCGTACACAAGTATATCAGAATAATATATTAAAGTTTTTAGATCCTTAAAAAACCGCAAGAGTGGAAAATGTACTTAAAACAACAAAAATTTTTTTTGTTCTTGTTGCTTTTATGCTCATCATAAATTTTTATAAAGAAACCTTTGACATTTGCTTTTCATGCTTAGAAATAAATAGGTTTGCCGACAGCTTAAAATTTTTGAGGTGACCAGTGTTCGGAGTTTCCTAAAATGTATTGAGTTAAATTTTCTCAAAAATACTAAAATAAGGTTTAGCCGACGAAAGAATGTTCAATCAAATTTGGTCAGAAAAGACCAATAATTGCAACGCTAATTTCGATTGACAACCCGTCTGATATGCTCTTCCTACATACTGATTTTGTTATCTTTTATTTCTCACCACAGTACCCATGTGTTGATTGTTTTGTTAAAGTTTTTGATATTCATTATTTTGACAGTCAAGATTTCTACTGACCCGCATTTAATCGGATTATTCAATTTATTGACAATTCCTGTAATAAGTTTCTGGCATTTCGATATGGGATTTTTCAGAGCAATAAGTAATTCGAAATCTGCATTTTGATGACTTTAAGTTTATTGTAATTTACGTTTAGTAAAAAACTTATTCGCTCGAGACAATTTCATTAAAAAATTTTCGGGAAAAAATAATTCCTTGCTTTTTACGTATTAGAGATTTCTAAGTACGTGAAGTATGATAATTCTAGTGCTACAAATATTGCATTGAATATTAGTACTTCTATATCCTCTAATTTTATTATTGTATCTGGAATGTCCATATTGAGATATATTAATCTTATCTTAGTATTAGTTTAATCAATTATGAATCATTTTTCTTTTCTAATCATTCTAGTGATTTCTATTGGACATTATTGTTCATTGCATTTAAAAAATAATTGCCAACTGGGAGTTACTTTCATATTTATGATATTAGTAAGGATTATTTTCTTCTAAAGTATTACAATATTTGTATAAAAAATATTTAAAACCTCTTCCAATAATATAGCGTAGTTAATAATGATTTCAAATTTAAAAAAATTCACAGAAATTAATTATTTACGATTAAAATCCACCTCTTTTTTAATAAATTAATAAAACTAGATTTCGCAAGCTCCAGAATGGTGTTGTATTCGTCAGGGGTACTAGTTTTTTTTTTTTTTTTTTTTTTTTTTTGAGGGGACAGATTAGGAAAGATGAGAAGATAGACAGTTTTTTTGTAGCTATTTCAACCTTTTTTTACTTCGCCGGCTAATATTTGCTACGGGGCCGACGAAGGTGGGTGCTGTTACTCTGCTTTTTAGTACATGATCGTGTCAGTCGCCGCCAATTATGTTCAGTGATCAGTGACTATGCCTTCATCATTGAAACAGGCTGGCAACAATTAACACAACCATGCACTTATGCTGTTTAGAAGAATTCAACACAATATTTCATGACTCAGCGCGGGCTCAAACTCACGACCCTCCGCTTCATAGTCTCGTGTTCTACTACTTCAGCCAACAGCACCCACAGTTTTTTAAAGTCAGACAAATTTCTTTGCAGTCTCACAATTTTACCACCCTTTCTGTGGTCTGTTTACTGGATGGATTGCTCTCAGTTTCCCTTATGCTTTTTTGATATTCACCCACTGTTATTGGCTTAGGTCCTTCTTTTATTGGTGTTGGAATATATGCTACTAAATATGTTTTTTGTATTGCCTACTGGATTATGTTCTTCTGTAGGAATTTCTGTGAATCGCCATGTATTCTTCTTAATTTGTTAGGTAACAGGTTTAAATTGTTTGCTTACCAACCTGAGTTTGGCGGCGTTATTCAATGTCACTGTCCTAATATAGACGTAATGCTTTTATTAGTTATATATTGAGCAGCTGAATTCTTTAAAAACTGACTAAAGACTTGATTTATATATGTAAATATATTTCTCAGATGTCATGTAGGAGCTCCTAAGAATGACGTTTCTGTCCTTATACTTGAAAGTTGTTCTTCTTTGTATGTACCACTTATGTGACGACTTATGTAAATGAATGACTTCTAGAACAGATACGGGCGTTTCATAGCACAATTGTGCTGAGATCGATGAGACAGCGATGAATGAACATCAGGCGGATGCTTACGAAATTTTTTATATTATTTTTTCAGAATATTTGTCCAGCAAACAATTTCAGTCATGATGATATGCGAAAAATATTTTGTCATAAACAATGCTTTCGATAACCTCCTAATTAGTAATACAATTAGTCTTATTAATTAGTCTGTAAAATCTTATCAAAAATATTTTGAATATGTTTCCCATATCTTCCATGCCGACAAATATCAAAGCTTATTAAATTTTATACATCCAACCGCGTATTTTTTTGGGCGAATAATCAGTGCTATGCTCCAGCAAACAATCATTCTTTTATATATTTTTTGCTTGAATGGAAAACATAAGAAATTATTGTCCTATCTTTTTTATTTTTGTTTTCATTTGACTGTTTGCTTAGAAAAAGTTTTATTTTTACTGCTTATATCTCATTGTCGAATGAATTCTTTCTTTCGTACAAATATATTTAAAGCAAAAACAATATTATAAATTGTTTTTGTTTCATATGTATTTATACGATAGAAGGAATTCATTCGACAATGAGAAATAGGCTGTTAATTAATAATTTTACGTAATCAACGTTTTTTTTCAACTTAGAAAATATTGGTACTAATGTGTATATACATATATAATGCACCATTATCTTTTAAACGCTTGGGTTTTTGTTTGGTGGGTAACTCGCAAGCTCAACACATACGCAATTTACCAATTCATTGACGGTGTCCACCACTGTTCTAGAACCTCATTAAAACTTTATTCTTAATTCTAACTTTAACTTGAGATTCCCATATTTTGGGAGATTTCCAAAATAAAAGATTGAGTGGTGTTATAATATTTATAATTACTTGTGGAAAAACACAATTAGGGCTATTGTATTTATACAAGTAACTTATTTAGCATCCGCACATGCAAATATACTCTCACAATCATTTTTGTCTGACGTAGACAAAAACTATAAATTCTCCATAAAAGATTTGGATTACATACATACGTATATCTAGTACTGTATTTGACATCTAAATGTATTTATGATTGTAAAGACTGCATCGTCAGTTGTAATACTTGTTTATTTTTATTATTATATCAAATTTAAGTTATATACAAATAACTTAAAATGAATTGAAAATAAAAAAATCATTATTTTAACAACATATTGCACAATTTTATTAACAATATGATAATCCAGTTATGGGCATTTCCAGGGGTCACGAACGTACGTTGGTACGTTTTTGATGTACAAAGAATATAGAAAACGAAAATTTTTCTAGATTTTTTGCGATTCGATAGCATTTTGGTAGCTTTATGTTTAGTGAAAATAAGTTGTCATAATTATAGTTATAAACATGTGGTCACGAACGTACGCAAAGTAGCGACATATAAAAATCTGCAAAATGGAATGGAATATTCAAGAGTGATTAATTTATTTTAAAAGTGTATTAATGTAGGTCTCTATCCAGTATTTAGACCATAAAATATCTCTATTGGTTTATATGCATTTGGGAATTTTTAACCATTACATTGAGAAAAATTGAATTTTGATTATAAACAAACATTATCTCAACCAGAAAAATATTTTGGTTATAAATAACCATTATAGCAACCAAATAAATTGTTTGCTTAAAAATAACCATAATGATAAATAATTTATTTATTTTTTTTTTTGTTATCACTTATAAAACAACCCCACAAAATCAACGCAGTTCCAAATTGAAGGTCCGTCTCCAATAAGATGATCACATATTATAACGTATGCTTGTCATTACAGGAAGTCTGTAGTTAGTTCTTATTGTCAAGTGCCAGCTCTCGTTTGTGCCTTCCAATGACAAGTGCTTGTTAAAATTTAGTAATTTTACAGTAATGGATCATTCAAACAAAATACGTAGGCACGATAATTTTTAGTTTCTTCTGTTTTCTGATATAACCTTCCAATAGAAACTTCAAGGTTTAATTTTAATAATTTGTGTGACACTTACTCGTACATATATCTATTTCATTCAAAGGCTCACAAAACGCGGAATTTTATGGAATAGTAACCAAAAAAAGTTTTTTTTAATAATGGTTATTTTTAATATTAAATTTTTTTTTGGTTGATATAATGGTTATTTAAGACCAAAAAAGTTTTTGGTTGATATAATGGCTAAAAAATATATATTTCTCATTTTAATTGGTTACGATAACCAAAATAAAATATATTTCTTGTAATGGTTAATTATAACCATTACACAAATTAATCTATGTTAATGGTTAAATATGATTTTTTTTGCCGTTTATCTTATAACTGTTACGTCCCTGATAGCAACATATAACAAGAAACTTATAATAAGAAATAGACTATTTTATTTAATATGAAATAATGAAATTTTAACAATATATATGAAATTTTTGTTTACCCTCTGGCGGAAATGCCCATATGTATACAGTTTTCGGCACCGTTATATACCGATATATCTTCGGTGTTAGCACACCAAGTTTTGGAGGCGTATTAGATAGCTGTAGCGCTGGAAAATGCTACTGTTGTTTACATCAGTCAGAACATATTCGGAACTTATAATTGCGTTGCTAGAATATATAGTTCTCAAATTACTTCATGCAAATTAAAGTTAGTTATTACATTCATATATACATATATACATATATATATATATATATATATATATATATATATATATATATAGATACATATATACATATAAATATATATGTATATATAAATATATATATATATATATATATATATATATATATACATATATATATATATATATATATATATATATATATATATATATATATACATATATATATACATATACATATACATAAATATATATATATATATATATATATATATATATATATATATATATATAGCTAGATTAAAAGATATCTACATATGCCAACGGAGGCTAACAATAGAAATATAAATAACCTATAATGAATGCATACACCTTTATACATACATGTAAATACATAAATAATTATGAACTTATCTCCATACATAAAGCAATACAGACATAGGGATGTATGTATGTTCGTTTTATGGATATTGTATCGAATAGTATGTTTACTCAGCGTGCTACATGCCGCCAACTTCAATGAGTAGCTAAACCTTTTATTTTCAAAATAACACACTAGGCTGTCGGCAAACGAACAGACGATCAATTGATTTAACGCCCAAACAGCAAAACGAAACCCAACAATGTGCTGATGAGACAATCCAATAACAACAAACTAATTGAACGGTGTTGTTTGGGTTCGTATTAAATTGTTTAAAAAATCATGCATATAGAGATATGGAAACGTGTAGCATTGAAAATTTCAAGGCATTAACTATTATGGCCTTTTCGGGTTTGATATAAATAGAGACCGCTTTTAGGGTTTGATATAAATAGAGACCGCTTTTAGGGTCTATTCACAAACTCGTTGCTTTTGGATCGATTGTGTTTTTTAACTTCCCGCTAAGAAAATTGAAAATTTCAAAATTAGTTAACCCGTTTAAAAAAAAAGAGTTTTCCCAGATCTTTTGAGTTCCTAGAAACGTATGTGTATGTGACCCGTTTATAACTTTTGAACGGCTGAACCGAGTTTTGAAATAAATGTATCCAAAGGAAGAAATATAATGGATGTTTGATATGATACTTTTATTATATGTAATAATAAACAGAACAAAGTAAAACAAATATGCAGTTAACAATACTCAATAAAATAACAGCTAATTTGTACTACGTATAAAGTTCCAACACTTTTAAAAAATAATTGTAATCAAAAATTATCTTTATGAAACATTGTACTGGTGACTACATTTGGTGCAAATCTTTTAAAGTAGTATTTCTAAAATAGCGTATAGCTTAGATTTTTGTTTCTTAAAAAACTTAGCGCTTAAACTACCTTTTCTCTTACATATGAGATTTAAGAAGATTAAAGCATTAAAAAGATTTTCTAGTTGTTCTGATCTTTTCTTTGTCTTATCTAAAAATATAAAATAATCTAATATATTAATTCAATTTATGCTAGGTCTTTTATAATATGTAACACTTTGTATAGTTTAGTTAAGTTCTTACAAGAGATTATTTTCGTTTAAGTCTACATTTACTTCTTCCAAAATATCAACGTCTGATACACTTTGGTTAGATTCAATTGCGGAAATCACCCTTTGTAGGACACTGCCCTTGCAAGTCTTGCAGGTCTTGTAAGTCTAGGATATATGTTATAATCTGCAAGACCAAAACAACAAAATACATGAAACTGACATTTCGTATACTTGTGCATATATGCAACTGTAAAAATCATTGCAGAAAATGTTTGCAATGCTGAAACAGCATTTTAAAATTTTTTTCAGGAGAGGTGAAATACTCAATAAAAGGCAATTTATTGTGATTATAAACTTTTTTTTAGCATAGTACATTAATTTACATCTAATTAATAATACTAACTAGAAAAAAATTATTTTCATAATAACAATAGTTTGCTCTTTGTTGTTTTTTATCTCTCCTAAAAAGATTTAAAAATGTAGATAGGTCCTTTTGCATTTTATATGACGATATGTAATTTGAATTTTTCATTTATTTTAAGTTTTTGAACTTTTTTGTTTATATTTTGTTACTTTTAATTCATTTGTTACTTTTTTATTTAATTTTTAATCAAAGGCTGTCTTTTAATTCATATTTTCTACTTTTAAACTATTAAAAAAAGACACTCATGCTTCGTAGCGGAAAATCAAAGTATATATGCTATGTTTGCAGATATGCTACGAAGAGTGATTTCCGCTATTAAATGTTATACAACTGATTTTACAATTTGGTTGCAAAATTTGAGATTAAACAAAAAATTATCATTGTGGAATTTAGATGAAAAGTAACAATTTTACTTGAAATTTGCTTGCAGTTCACTTTAGTTAATAAACATTTTAAGGCTAATACACCTGTATTAAAAACTTATGTGCAAAAAAAGTACATTAACGTATGCATACTTCAAATGATTTTACATGTTGATACTGGCAACACCATCATTCTCTCTTGTCTCTTTATAGTCAATGATGTAAAACAGTGATGTGCACCACCGCATAAACACAGTTGCGCTTGTGTGTGGCGCAGAGAAAAACCTCTGCTTACTTTTAACAGAGGTGGAAATGCTTTTGAATCACTTTCTGTTCATAAAAAAACTGAAGACAGATATCTACAAACTGTATTCAACGTTTGGTACCACATACATATATACATATACTTGTGAAGCAGCATTTTCTACCATGAAAATAATTCTAAGCAAAGTACGCAAGAACAAAAGAGTACACAGGCCATATAGATCTGAATAAGCTAATATATATTTATTTGAAATAAACATTTATTACACAGCTTTACAAATTTTTAATTTGGAAAAATACCAAGAACGCCTTATGTCTAGATAAGTTAATTGGGACCTCCTGAACACGAAAATCGCTGTAATTTTTTTTTCCTAAGTACAGTTTTTAAGATAACGGTACTTTTGTGTTTTTCGGTGCATGGTCCCACTCAAACCCTTGTGGAGCCCAACCAAAAAGTCCGATCAAAATAAATGGTATATCGTTGGAAAGGTACTTGCATGTCTTTTCCGTCGATATGCTGGAAATTTCTATCTGACATGAAATGGCTGAGTTATGGCACCTCAAAGTTCAAAATTTGCCTATTTTTTATGTTTGTTTCAAAATTTTTCATTTTTATTTCGTTTTTTTTCTACGTTATAGTAAAGATCTGGAATGTTTTATTTGTTTACCAAATAGTTTATTTAATTACCAACATTTTAAGCGTAATTTAAAAAAAAATTGATGAAAAATAAAGTTTTTATTAAGGATTTTGTGGAACGACAATATTTTAATTGCTCACACACTATATTCGGCGTCCAACAGTAAAAATTTAAATTAAAATGTCGAGAGACTTGAACTTTTGCGTTTTTTTTCTGATGGATCTTCGCGAATGAGACACGTGTTACATATTACCGTGATCGCAGATATATTTGATGGACCTCAAATTCGGGATCTGTATGGTGACCAAGCATTTAATGAGTGTTTAGGTCCAGCTCATTTGGAGGCATGGGAAGCATTCCAGGACATCGTTCACAACTTTTTGGGAAATTACAGAAGTCCTGATTACACTGAGAAGATCGATATATTACTGCAAAAATTCAATGCCATTGGTAAGCGTTGAGTGAAAGCATGTATATCCATGTTATCATTTGAAAATTTATTCTTTTTAACTTTTAGGTTCAAATATGACACCTAAATTACACTTCTTATTCAGTCATTTGGATATTTTCCCCACGAACTTGGGCTCCGAAAGTGATGAACAAGGTGAAAGATTTCACCAGGAAATGGCCGAAATCGAGAGACGTTACAAAGGCTGGTGGGATGAACAAATGATGGCGGATTATTGTTGGTTCCTCATTCGCGAAGATCCATCAGAAAAAAAACCAAAAGTTCAAGTCGCTCGACATTTTAATTTAAATTTTTACTGTTGGACGCCGAATATAGTGTGTGAGCAATGAAAATGAAAATATTGTCGTTCAACAAAATCCTTAATAAAAACTTTATTTTTAAAAAATTTTTTTTTACATTACGCTTAAAATGTTGGTAACTAAATAAACTATTTGGTAAAAAAATAAAACATTCCAGATCTTTACTATAACGTAGAAAAAAAACGAAATAAAAATGAAAAATTTTGAAACAAACGTAAAAAATAGGCAAATTTTGAACTTTGAGGTGCCATAACTCAGCCATTTCATGTCAGATAGAAATTTCCAGCATATCGACGGAAAAGACATGCAAGTACCTTTCCAACGATATGCCATTTAATTTGATCGGACTTTTTGGTTGGGCTCCACAAGGGTTTGAGTGGGACCATGCACCGAAAAACACAAAAGTACCGTTATCTAAAAAACGGTACTTAGGAAAAAAATTACAGCGATTTTCGTGTTCAGGAGGTCCCAATTAACTTATCTAGACATGTGGCGTTCTTGGTATTTTTTGGCTGTAAACCAGTGTTATAAACGAGTTTATAAAGTAAATAAAATTTTCATCAGTCCGATGCTAATAAATAAAAATATTGTGTTATATACAATAAATACAATTATACTCAACTCAACTTCAACTCAAAATATAGTTAAAATTGAAAAGTGTTTGTTATCCATCCCTGCTCTATGTTAAAGAGAAGCCAAAACCTAAGAAGAGCGAGAGAAACAAAATTCTTTTTTCGTATACATATTTGATTGCTGCGCAAGCAGAATTTGTTATTTTATTGTTTTCCTATAACGCGTTATAGGGCAAGAGAAGCTTGATCATCTATGATGTAAAACCACGATAATTAATTCTTCCAGAGATTCGGATTTCTTTGTAAAGAACGTTTTACGAACGCGCAAATTAAAGAACAAACAAGTAAAAACGTTTTATTCGACCGCGTCGAATCTTAAATACCCTCAAAAATTTAGTAAAAAAAATGTTTAACATGGTGGGACAGAGTTTCTATATATAATATCGTACGTCAACACCCACTAAAGGGGGCGGGGTTCGAAAATAGACAATATTATGTTTTCCACAGGCGAAAGCCATACGGCTTTGCTAGACCGTCCTAGACTTCATAACTAATCAAGAATATAAATATTTACCTTATAGGGTCCAATTCTCCTTGGAGGGTATAAAAACTGTATTTTGGCGGGGTCGTTCTGGCAAGGGCTGTGGGGGAAACATTTCACCTTTGTCATAAAACTCTAAAAATAAATGCTTGGGATAATTATATACAAAATACAATTTTTTATTTTTATAGGGTCATTTACGGGGCAATGGGGTGAACAGGGTAGGACAGGATTTGTCTCAGCCTCGTCATTAAAGCTTAAAAATTTTATTTTTAAGGAATGTACGCTTAAGTAAAACAATTTGTTAAATGTTTATTCTATTTTTGCATATAACAACGCCCACTAAAGTGGGCGGGGTCCAAAAATATTTTTATTTTAACTTATGGCTCCAAGTTTAACGCGTTGAACCGTATTTGACATAAAAATATATCATTTGCTTATGAAAATAACCAAAAAATTTTAAAAATTATGTTGTTTTTTCTGGGTTGGTTTAGTTCTACTTAGGGGAACTTTTTTCCGTCTTGCCCGATTTAGCCCATCTCCGAACTTAACTAAGGTTCAAAATATATTTATACCAAATTTCAAGAGTCTAGTTCTTTTCGTTTGGACTGAATCGTGATTTCCACAGACGGAAAGGCGGACGGACATGCTCAGATCGTCTTAGATTTCATAACTGATCAAGAATATGTATATGAACTTTATGGGGTCTGAGATGGATATTTCGATGCGTTACAAATGGAATGACAAAGTGAATATGCCCATCAAATTCTTTTTTGGAGGGTATAAAAAGCATTTTTATTGTTCTGAAATTAAATTTATACCACAAAACAAATCCAAAGAATATAATAAAATTAGTTTTCCAACATAGAGAAATGAAATGTATGTATGTATATTTAAATGAGATAATGCCAGATAAAATTAAAAAAAAAACGCGCGGTTTTTTGCTTTTGCGGTAGCAATTTGAGTTTGTGATTCCCGGTTGTATTAGCGCAACATAAAAAATTACATCATTGTTTTTCCTTCGTCATTGCAACCATCCATCACTTGCGTTAAAAACAGAATCTTTTTTTTAATTTTAGATGAATCTCTTTAGCCTTTGATTGGATAGTTCCTTTCTCTCTGCTTAAGAAATCAACGGTACAGACATTTTTCCAGTTTTGACAGCTCAAATGGTCTTAATGTCTTCCAGATCCAGAGATGTGCTATTAACACATTTTAAAATTGCTACTAATCGTTGATTTTGTGGCCCTATATTGTTTCGCTAAAGCTGTCGTAATTTTTGCAATAAATCCAAAATATTAGCTTTTTCTTGCAATCTAAGCACTTTCGGTTTTTTGAGCTCATTTTATACGTCCGACTTCTACGAGAAGTAGAAAACAACTGAACAGAAAAAGACAATTGTGTATTCACACTAGTCATAAATCATAAAATAATAGCACGAAAAATATGACTAGTGTGAACAACTAGTCATAACTTAGTATGCTATTTCAAACATCGATCTGATAATATAACATGAGCTGAATACATTTTTTTGTGGCGACATACGGAAAACGTTCAATGGCTACCAGCTACGTAAGTTAAAGGAGAAAACATTTTCGATTTAGTTCTCTTTTAATTTTTTTAATGTTATATATCTGACTTAATGTACAGACATATAAGTATAAATATTTTGTTTGCCGTTTTTTAGTCGTGAATCATATATAAGTAACGGCGACAAACATATGTATACTATCACCGTCTCGCCTAAAGATTTTCAGCCGTTCGACTCAGATCTCTAGAAATATTTTATGACAAAACCAAAACATACCTGAAAGAGTGTTATTATTTTATGACTCTTGTGTATGTAGCACAACACCAACGTTTTAAAACTGGTCTAAAATATTATGACTTCATGCATAAATAGCACACAGTGGGAATACCCCATATATTTAACTACATTTCTATACCGCATGATTATGAAGGTGTTTAAGCTGAATTTTACGTTTGATATCTTTGTTTATACTATTAACTTATTAATTTACCGTCTATGTATTTTATTGGCATTCTCTGTTGGGATCCAAATATTATTCCTTTGTTATCAACATTGTTTGACTGGAATATTTTCTTGGATTCCAACGAGTAAACCGCTAACGGGTAGGTTAAATATTGTCTTCGCCATCTTCAACTTTTACTAGTTATAGCACTTGCTTTGTGAATATTTTCGGAACCACATATCGCTATTCAAGGTAACAAAGAGTTGAAACAATAAAGGAACTCATATCACAAATTTTAATTAAAATATTGTGTTTTTATTTCATTTCATAAATTTTATACCACACACACAAACATTTGGTCCTCTGAGCCGGATTTCTTGGAAATTGTTGTAAGAAATTAACTCATCGTATTTTCATTTTCTCACTTACATCAAGGAATTTCATCGTTGAGAATTCATCAAAACCACCAAAATATTCTTCGTTTATTTGGAAAATATCGAGCATTTAAATTAAAGCTGCGTAAAATAAATTCTTATTTTAATTGTGTTAAAGTGAAAAAAGAAAAAGTGTGTAAGGTAATAAAAGAAATAAAATACACACATACATATTATACACTTGTATATACATATATAATTATATGCATAAATTGTTTTTGTGATTGATCGCGTTTCATCCCTCATTAGTAGAAATAATTAACCATTATTTTTGACATTTGCTTTAATTAATTTTCGGTCGGTACGAAAAAAATCTTCTGTGGTTTTATTTACGTGGACGGACGGAATTGCAAATAAAAATAATTTTTTTTATAAAATATTAGCACTTTCTATCTTAAATTACTGAGTGATAAATTATTACAATTAAATTAAATAATATATATTATAATTTATATATGTATTTTAGCAAACAACAATTATAATTTATATATTATTATAACTGAGAGCAACAACAAGTGTGAGTTTCCTTTTGCTTTAATTTATAATTACAAAGTTGTTTACTTGTTCATCTTGTTTTTTTTACATTATTTGGTATACACCCTACCGTTGGTCACTTTAACTATTATATCGTGTGTGCATTAATTTTCTCCCATTAATTTGCGATTAATTTAAATATTCAAATATAAATCCTGGCGAATAAATATTTAAATAAATTTACGCCCGTTTCGGATTCCCTCATTAAATTCGCAGCAAATTTTAATGATTGTCATGAGAATTTCCATACGGTTTTTACTCTACAAATTCAACGCGACGAATTAAAGAATTTATGGGAAAAAGTTAAGGATGCATATGATGGGTGGGTCGACTATGTTGACCATAATGCAAAAGTGAACTCTGAAGATGTAAATGTGTCTGCTTCTAAATATCAGAGTACTTATATGGCTTACCTTAATTGTTTAGCCTTGATTAATGAAAAGTGTCAATATTTGGAGGTTAGCACGGCAAAAGTAAATGAATCTTCTGTTAAAAATTTACACTTCGGCAACTCAGAACATAATTTAACATTACCTCCTTGTGATGCAAAAACATTTGAAGGAGATTATATATCATGGCCTGCATTTAGAGATTTATTTACAGCCATATATATAAATAGTTTGCCCGTTAAGTAACGAAAGATTTGATATTGCTTGGCGAAACCTTAAGGAGGCATATGAGAATCCTCGTGTGTTGGTTAATAACCAATTGATATTATTATTTAACCTTCCCTCCGTTGATAAGGAATCTAGTGCCGGTTTAAAAACGTTGCAGAGCGGTATTAATAATTGTCTCACATCGCTTTCTGTTTACAAAGTTTCAACAGACAATTGGGATCCTATTTTAATTTTCCTTTCGATTCAACGTTTACCCACTTCTACCGTTAGTTTATGGGAACAAAGTGTTCGTAATAAATCGGTTTTGTCCTCGTGGAAAAGTTTCGATGAATTTCTGACTCAAAGGATTCAGAATTCAGAGTGCGTTCATGATCTTAAAGGTTCGCGGCAATCTGAAAGGAATTCGGGTCACAGGGTCAGGGTTCATGTTGTAAATTCTGCTTCTACGTCTTGTGTTTTATGTCGGAATTCAGGACACCTCTTGAGAGGATGTAAGCGATTCAAAAATTCTTCAATTTCGGAACGATTTTCAACGGTGAAAAAATTTCATTGTTGTGTGAATTGCTTATCACGTGAACATGAAGTAAAGAGTTGCAAGAGTGCTTTTAATTGCAGTATTTGCAATAAAAGGCATCGTACTTTACTACATCGAGATAATGCTACCTCGGAAGTTTCGCCTAGGGATAATCTTGCTACCACATCTGGCAATTTGGTCCAGAATGCTCAAGTAGATTACTCCCTGCCTTGGCATATCTTCGAGCAGTATTCCTACTCGACAGGTATTTCATGTCTCTCAGAACCAAAAAGTGCTTCTGGGAACATCTATGGTGAATATTGTTCACAATGGTATGACTTACCCTTCAGAGTCATCTTTCATCTCTGAGCATTTACAGAATCGCTTGAAACTATTTGCACATCCTACGAATGTCAGAGTTTCAGGAATTAATCAAACTCTTTCTGCCTCTACTAGAAAAATTTGTAGTTTGAAAATTGGTTCTCTCTTAGATTCATCTATCTTATTGGAGACCATGGCCCTGGTACTACCTAATATATCAGGCCATCTGCCTTCGTTCATTGTAGGCTCTAGTTATCGTAATAGTTTTTCGAATTTACAGTTAGCAGACCCTCGTTTTTACCAAACTCGGCCTGTTGATGTACTTTTAGGTGCTGATTTGTATCCAGAGATTATTTTGAGCGAAATTAATCGTGATATTTTCCGATCTTTGATGGCGCAAAGGACCGTATTCGGATGGATTGTTACAGGATCTGTTCAGCAATCACGCGTTCAGGTTTATTCGACCACAATAGAGGCGTCTCTGGAAGACAATTTGATTAGGAATCTTCTTCGCTTCTGGGAACTTGAAGCAACTCCTAAGAGGAAAATTGTTTCACCGATGGATAAATTTTGTGAGGATAATTATAGGAAAACGACACGGCGCTACTCCAACGGTCGTTATGTAGTGACGCTACCTTTTATGCTGGAATTTCCTCATTCTATCAGTTTAGGCTTTTCGAAGCAGAATGTCATTGCATAATTCTTGAGAAATGAGTCCTCTTGGCTGCGTAAACCTAATGTCAAAGAGCTATATGATGACGTGGTTGAAGAATATTTAACTTTAGGTCATATGAAGCCTGTATCGGATAATTTTGCTAAACCTTCTCTTTCGTGTTACCTTCCTCATCACCCAGTGATTAGGTCTGACAGGAAGACCACAAAATTGCGTGTGGTGTTTAATGCATCGAACAGAACCTCTAATGGAAATAGTCTAAATGATTGCCTCTATGTGGGACCCACTTTACAATCAGATTTAGTTCTGTTGATTTTGCATTGGAGGCTGTTTCGATATGTATTTAACAGCGATATTACTCAGATGTATAGACAAATTCGTCTCGATCCCGCTCATACGCCATTTTAGCGTATTCTTTTTCGATCTTCTCCCTTGGAAGAGGTAATGACGTATGAGTTACAGACAGTTACGTTTGGTGTTAACTGCGCTCCTTACTTAGCCATATGGGCATTGTTACAGTTGGCAGGGGATTCGGAGGCTGAGTACCCCCTTGCTGCTAATATTTTACGCAAGCATATGTACGTTGACAGGGGCTCACGATATTTCGTCTGCTTTGAGGGCCCGGGATGAATTAAGAACTGTTTAGTCTTCAGCTAAATTTGAATTGAGGAAATGAACATCAAATGAGATCAAAATTGTTGATGATTTACCGCCAGATTACTTGGTGGATTCAAAGCTTTTGACCTTTGTGGAATCTAGTAGTTCGAATACACTGGGTATTCAGTGGAATGCTCAGCTGGTTTCTTTTAATTTCAAAGTGGAGTCCATTATTGAAAGGTCTAGGTATACAAAAAGAGAGGTTTTGTCTACGATTGCAAAGTTATTTGATCCTGTAGGTTGGTTAGCTCCGGTAATTGTTGTCGCAATTGATTTGGCTCGACAATATTGATTGGTATGATTTCGTGCTTTCGTCAGCGAAAAGGAAATGGAGAAAATTTGTTAATTTTTATAAGGATGTAAACAGTATTCGGATACCGCGATGGGTACATTATTCTCCAGATACTGTAGCGGAAATTCATGTTTTTTCCGACGCCTCGGAAAAAGCATACGCGGGGGCAATTTATATTCGCATTGAAGCATTTGGTCAAATTTATGCACATTTACTGTCTTGTAAAACGAAAGTCGCTCCTATTAAATCTATTTCTTTGCCTCGGCTGGAACTTTGTGGAGCAGTTTTGGCTTCTGAGCTTTTAAAAACAGTGAGTAGCGAAATTGGTGTTCCAATCAGACAGGTGTATTGCTGGACCGATTCTACTATACTGCTTTGTTGGTTGAGGAAAACGCCAAGTAGTTGGACAACGTTTGTTGCTAATAGAGTGTGCAGAATTCAAGAGAATGTCGTAAAATACAACTGGTATCATGTTAGGTCGGAAGATAATCCAGCGGATTTAGATAGTAGAGGAGTTTCATCTTCGGATCTGGCGGGAAGTGATCTCTGGTGGCATGGACCGACGTGCCTGCGTAATGCTAAGTCTAATTGGATCATAAAGGATCTTTCGCCTTTATGATCCCCAGATGTCGAGGCCAGAGCTGTTAAGACGCATGCAGTGTTCTTTTCAGATTTCGAAGATGTGTTGAATAGATTTTCTAAGCTTGATCGTGGTCTCAGAGTGATATCATATTTGTTTCGTTTTTACACATTTTAGACATTCTGCACATACTTTTGAGTCGACAACGATTTCAAGTGAGGAAATACCGAAGGTGAAATTGAGATTGGCGATTTTGGCTTAAAAAGTTCATTATCCTGAGGAATATCAGTGTCTTTTGTTGAAAAAATCGATTTCCGCAAAAAGTTCGTTACAGTCCCTTAATCCCTTTGTGGACAGCAATGGAGTAATGAGGTTGAATGGTCGTTTGGTGAAATCTCGCTCTTTATCCTACACTGAAAAACATCCAATTATTCTACCATATTCAAGTAGGTTTACGATTTTGTTGTCAGAGTTTGTACATATGATTTCGATTCATGTAGGGAATCAGCTGATGCTGCGGATTATACGCATTGAATATTGGGTCCCACGGTTCAAGGTGTTGGTTCGCACTGTAGTGAACCTTTGCAAACGTTGCATTTTGGATAGGAAACGCACATGCAATCAGATCATGGCGGCACTTCCTCCAGAGCGAACTACTTTAGATCGTCCTTTTACCACTACTGACGTGGATTTCGCAGGTCCCTTTGACCTGAGGAGTTTTACAGGTCGATCATGTTGAATAACAAAGGCATATGTCTGTATCTTTGTATGTTTCTCCACCAAGGCAGTCCATTTAGAAGCTACGACGGATTTGTCATCGGATGCCTTCTTGGCTGCTTTTCATCATTTTATTGCTAGGCGAGGTTGTCCACAAACAGTATTTTCTGACAATGGCACAAATTTCGTAAGTGCTTCTCGAGAGATTGAAAAGGATTTTCGCACTTTTTTTGAAGGAAAGTCAGGCTCGTATGTGTTCAAAATTTGGAGTTCAGGGTTTTTCGTGGCGGTTTATCCCAGCTGGTGCGGGGACTCTGGGAGGCAGCTGTCAAAAGTTTTAAACATCATTTTCGCAAGGAGGTTCAATCTGTTAAGTATACATTTGAAGAGCTTGCGACTGTGCTCGCGAGAATAGAGGCGTGCCCAAATTCGCGCCCACTATGTCCTATGTCAGATAATCCTAATGAGCCAGTGGCTCTTACTCAGGGTCATTTCTTGATAGGCGGGCCAATATTATCGCCCCCTGAACCTTCAATATATGAGTCAGCAATAGGTTTGATAAATAGATACCGCAAAGTTAAGGCGCTTACGTATGATATCTGTCACCGATGGAAAGAAGAATATTTACAAAATATGCATAAACGTTATAAATGGAAATTTCCTGAGCGTGATATAGCTGTAAATGATTTACTTGCTATTCGTCATGAGCAACTTTCACCCACTGCCTGGAAGTTAGGTCGGGTCGTGAAAACATATCCAGGTACTGATGATCATATTCGCGTTTCAGACGTTCGAACACAAAATATGATTGTAAGACGACCAATCACAAAACTGGTCAAGTAATATAGACGCTTTACACATTTTTTTGAAGCTGTAGGAATACGAAGAGGCGATGGAGGTATCGGGCCCATCATTGGAGGCACCGCTGTCTGAAGGGGCTTCTGCGGTCATTCCCAAGCCGGATGGTCCAGCCTCTTCAACGAATACCATCGAAGTCGCCAGCAAATGCCAGCCTATTGACATCTCCGACTCGTCGACGTAGCCGAAAGTCGTAGAAAAGGTTGAGGCCAAGCAATGCAAACTTTGCAAGAAACCGCATCCCTTACGGGGATGCCTTCGGTTCAAACGCTTGGCCCATGACAAAAAATTGCGGCATATCCTTACCTTTGGTTACTGCTCGCGTTGTTTGTCAGAACACCACACGAGGAAAGATTGTCCTAGCGCTCGGAAGTGTAGTATATGTCAGGGTGAACATAACACTCTGCTGCATTCTCCGGGGGCGAAAGACAAAAAATCCTCCACCATAAAATTGAAGCCAGTGCCTGCGTCTTCACGGCCGCTCCCAAGCACGTCGGCTGGGTCTATGCTGCCTCTTCGCCACGTGATAGCGTTCTCACCAACCTTTCAGGTGAAATTGCGCATGGGGAATAAAAAGATTCAATTGCGGGGAGTCATTGCTCTTTGCTGCAGCCACAGCTATATATGCCAACATTTGGTGCAGCGGTTAATGATTCCTGTTGCAGATTCATATTGTCGTGTGAATATTGAATCGATATATGACCCATTAAAGCAGATTTCATTAACCGCTAAAGTTTCTGCGGTGCGGGGTGTGAAAACGCCCGTCGAAGACGTATCGCCAACAATTGGAAATCAATTTCCTGATTTCAAGTTGGCGGATCCCACATTTTACCACCCCGGTCAGGTGGCACTGGTTTTGGGGCCAGAAGTAGTTGCCAAAGTATTTACAGGTCAATCAACGACGAGTCCGGGTTGTCTGATGGCCCAACACACGATATTTGGATTAGTCATTTCTGTCCAATCCCCGTTTTAATATCGTGCTTTAACATAGTTCATGGATCTGACCAAAACCATCCCGCACGGGTTCAGTTTACGGGTCTGTGGTAAAAACCATATTCAGTTTATGGATCTGCTGAAAACCATGCCGCAAAACTCAGTTGATGGATCTGTCGTAAAAACCATTCGCCTTTTGTAATATGAAAAAATATACTTTTATTATAAATATATAAATGAAATTTATTTGTTGGTGGTTAAGCAATGTCTATATGCATTTCATTGGAGCTTTACCAAATCATCAGTAGACTTTAACCACAGTTTTGAAAAGTTAAAAACCTCTTATCTTATGCATATACTTCCGAAAACCATCTGAGTATATGCATAAGATAAGAGGTTTTTAACTTTTCAAAACTGTGGTTAAAGTCTACTGACGATTTGGTAAAGCACCAATGAAATGCATATAGACATTGCTTAACCACCAACAAATAAATTTCATTTATGTATAATAGTACATATTGTGACAACAATGTGTCAAATAAAAAAAATTTCATAACTTTTATTATAAATATACCTTGTACTATATCGAAGTATTTACTTTATTATTTATGCTAAAAACTCACTGTCTTGCATGTAAGTATGTTCCTGCAAGGTTGCCGGAAATGTTTGAGCTGAATTTTACGTTTGATATCTTTGTTTATAATATTAACTTATTAGTTTACCGTCTATGTATTTTATTGGAATTCTTTGTTGGGATCCAAATATTATTCCTTTGTTATCAACATTATTTGGCTGGAATATTTTCTTGGGTTCCAACGAGTAAACCGCTAACGGGTAGGTTAAACATTGTCTTCGCCATCTTCAACTTTTACTAGTTATAGCACTTGCTTTGTGAACATTTTCGGAACCACATATCGCTATTCAAGGTAACAAAGAGTTGAAAAAATAAAGGAACTCATATCACAAATTTTAATTAAAATATTGTGTTTTTATTTTATTTCATAAATTTTATACCACAAACACAACCAGTAGGGAACCCCCAAATTCACAAATTGTTACATAATATGAATGTACATATATGTGTATGTATTTTAACTGATGCTAAATCAGGAATTGTGTTTTTTGTAGTTGATGTTTTAGAGCTTTTTAGTTTGGTTGACGTTTTAGAATATACAAAACTGATCAAAGATATAGAGATATAACTTCACAAAAAACTGCATTATCTTCACATTGTTCTAGATTTAATAATTATCCAAACTTTGAAAATGTTTCAATATTAAACACAGAAAATAATTATAAACGTAGATTTATGTTAGAAATGTTACACATAATCAATACACCAATCACAAAAATAATTAATTTTAAGGCAGATACAGCAAATGTGGCTCAAAATTATAGACATCTAGTTCATAAGAGATAGATAGGCATAGTTATTGTTTGTTACTGTTCAAATATGTTGTTTATTTTAACTTGTTTTTCAAACTTTTTGAATTTTGTTGAAAAATATGTGTATATGTTTATAATTTATTTAAATGTGCTTAAAACGTTTTGAATTTTGTTGCTAATTATGTATATATGATAAATTATAGACATCTAGTTCATAAGAGATAGATAGGCATAGTTATTGTTTGTTACTGTTCAAATATGTTGTTTATTTTAACTTGTTTTTCAAACTTTTTGAATTTTGTTGAAAAATATGTGTATATGTTTATAATTTATTTAAATTTGCTTAAAACATTTTGAATTTTGTTGCTGATTATGTATATATGTTTATACGTATATATGTATATGTTAAACAATTTTTTATGTATGTTTATAAACTACATATGCATGTATACATTTATATGAATAGAGTGAACAGCTGTTTACAGTTTTTTTTAAATATATATACATACATGTATACGTTTAAATATTTTGTTCTAATATGTTTTATAAATGTATTTAAATTTGTTTGTAACTTCCAGATTGTTGTTGAAAAATATGTTTAGAAGTATATAAATATGTGTTTTTGTTTATATTTATATGATTATTAATTTGTATATGTATATATGTATATGTACCATCACGTGGATAACAGTCTTGGCGCGATGTGGTGGCTCAGTGCTGGCTGTGGCAAGTGTCTCTGATTCAGACAGAACCTGGAGTAAGATGACCTTTTTAGGGTTTCTGCCTGTTTTTGGTGGCAAGTGCTCTAAAGGCTTGCATGGCAAATAGTTATCCCCCCTAAGCCGAGGTGTTATGCGACCCGTGCCTGTCGGCTGGTTTGCAGTCAGGGGTAACCGACTGTATGCTTACGGAGCCTTGCTGATACCTGGGCGCCTCAGCAAGTAATTAAGCCCTTACCTTGTCACTGGGGGCTATGACATGGTGGACATTTTCTCCCCTACACTCGTGGGAACAATAAGCGAAGAAACAAAAACATCAAACTCGGACAGTGCGACAAGGGACGACGGGGAACAGACCCAAATGGGGAATGTTTTTCAGGGACCTATAGAAGGGGGGTGGCGGACAAGGCTAAGGGCCAAGGGGGGCAGACTTAGTATGGAACAGGTATCTGAAAAGACAAGACAGGACAGTTAGTGACGATGACTTAGACATACTTCCAGGACTGGACGGACTTAACATCTACGAGACGCACGAGGATGACATCACCAAGGACGGACAATCGGCGGGGGCGGACAGGAAGGTATCAGAGGCACAGGTGATGAAAGGAGTAGAGAAAAGACCGGACGAACGCAAAAAGCTGGCAGGCTACAAGCGTTCTCTCCGTTTCTTAAGGTCGTTGGAATCCCGAGATCCAACTTCCTTGACTCCCCGGGAGAAGGCTTTGCGGCGCAAGCATGCCTACCATGTTCGGAAGTATGAGGAGTGTCGGAATACTTCTGTCGTGGAGGCAAGGCCAGAGACGGGGACGAACGTGGCCAGAAACCAGGGTAGGAAAGCGATCTCGGCATCAGCCGGGCCCTCAACTAAACCTGGACCGAGCACGATCACCGGCTCGGAGAAATTGGATGATGGCCCTTTTACATCGAAAGGGGTGTCGTCCAAGTCAAAGAGAGGTGATGACCTACGCGGTAAAGCGAAAACCGCCGGCAAGGAGTCCTCAAGGCAAGCTCCAATCTCCTCTAAGCGAGGTCCCGGGGCTGGCAAAGGGGACCCTGCAGGTGGTTCTAGTGGCAAACGGCAAAGGTCGGGTGAGACGCAGATGCCTGAGGGCAAGCGGTTGAAACCATCAACTAGCTTGACATCAGCACCTGAGCTACAGGTAGCCATTATTGATCGCAGTCAGCCGGGGGGCAAAATAACAAATGATCAATGGCTGCTTCTGGAAGAACGAATTCTGCGCAGACTAGTGGACGCGCTCGCCACTTGTGACGATGACTCGTTCACTGCGTTTGATGGGGCAAAGTGGTCCAGAGGCGTCAAAATAATTGGTTGCGGTAATGAGAAGGCTCTCGGAGCCAAAATTGAAATCGTGCCCTTGGACCAAGTTCCTTTTCAGGTGACGGTGCGCGTGTGGATTCCTCCTCCTATTCTGGAGGATGAGGCCACACTTACACTCATTAAGCGCCAGAATAAGGACCTTGGTACTGAGAACTGGACCATTGAACGTGGACGTGCCAGGGACAAGGGGGATCGCAAAGATCTCTGGATCAAAATTGATTCAGAATCTCTCCATCTCCTGCGCCGCAAAAAGGGCGTTATCAAATATGGGCTAAATCAGCTTAGACTGATTTTGCCTACAAAGAAGGACTCACAAAATGGCGACTCCGAGCGGCATAAAGGTGATGCAAATTAACTTGCATCACTCCGAGGCAGCATCGGACGACCTGTTACGCTTTATGGAGAGGGAGTGCATATCCGTGGCCTTGATCCAAGAGCCTTGGTTAGTTGCGAATAAGGTTCGGGGCCTTCGGTCACGTTTGTTTACTCTACTCTCTCCTACCACGGAAGGTAAGATTAGAAGTTGTATTCTGATTAGGAAAAACATCAATATTTTTCTTTTATCCTATTACAGCTCTGGCGATTTAACGGTAGCTGCGCTTGAACGCAAGGATCTCCCGATGGTGAACCATCGGCGTATCTACCGTATGAGGTGGATGACCCTCCTCCGAGTGCGGTGCGCACACTCATTGACTGGTGCGGGACACGTGGACATGACCTTGTACTGGGCGGTGATGTAAATGCGCATCACACACTCTGGGGGAGCACGGATATAAATAAACGAGGTGAGGATTTATTACAATTTCTCTTGTCAACCAATCTTAGGATTTGCAACAAGGGCAATAGGCCAACGTTTTTCAATAGGATCAGGCAACAGGTCATTGATTTAACTTTGGTTAGTGATAGGGACTCTATTAGAATATCTGACTGGGGGGTGAGCCTTGAGTGCTCATTCTCTGATCATAACAGAATCACTTTTACGATCGATCTTATTCCGAGTGGGGGCAAGCCTTACAGGAACCCTAGGCAAACGGATTGGGGAAGTTTCAGAAAGCTCGTGGATGCCCTACCACCTCCAGTAGCGGAGCAGGTGGGCAGCATCCAGGAGCTGGAGGACTCTTCAGTCCTTTTGTCAAGGACACTGAGGGACGCCTATCACGCATCTTGTCGGGAGCGGCAACCGTCAACGAAAGTCCATCAGAAGTGGTGGAATCCGAGACTCAAGCAGCTCAGGACAGACTGCCGAAGACTTTTTAATAAGGCGAAGCGCGACAGAAATCCCATAGACTGGGATAACTATCGTAGGAGTTTCAACGCCTTCAAGAGCGAAACCAGGAAGGCAAAGAGGGAATCGTGGAAGCGTTTCTGTGGTGACTTGGAGAGCACATCTGAGGCTTCCCGCCTAAGAAAACTACTCTCTAAGGAGCCTGGCACGCCGGGATCCCTTATGAGGCCTGACGGAACTTTTACTGAAAGCAGCGAGGATACCCTGGAGCTACTAATGGAAACTCACTTTCCGGATTGCGAGGACGGGGCGGACGTACGTGGTACTGTCGTCCCCGTGCAAACAGCTATCCTAGGGAGTGATTTGGTGGACTCCATTGTGCAGTCAGCCAGGGTAAGATGGGCAGTGACATCTTTTAAGCCCTTTAAGTCAGCGGGGCCAGATGGTATTTTCCCAGCGCTGATGCAGCATGCCATGGAGGCGATTTTACCATGGCTGCTAACCATTTTTAGGGGAAGTCTCGTTTACGGGTACATTCCTATGGAGTGGAGGGAGGTTACTGTGGTATTTATTCCAAAAGCGGGGAGGATAAACCACGGTACCGCTAAAGATTACAGACCAATCAGTCTGTCATCTTTTCTATTGAAAACACTGGAGAGACTGGTTGATTTGTATGTCAGGGAACTTCTCTCGCCAGAGAATTTCTGCGGTGCACAGCATGCCTACCAGAAGGGTAGGTCGGTGGAGACGGCGCTGCATGATGTTGTCGGCACTATAGAAGATTCCCTTGACAAGAAGGAGTTTGTTATGGCATCCTTCCTAGACATAGAGGGCGCTTTTAACAATCTGAACATATCCTCGATAACTGGGGCGCTCAGGGAGATCGGTGCGGACCAGTTAATTACGGACTGGGCAGGGAACATGCTTAGGAGCAGATCCATAGTATCCAGTTTGGGCATGAGTACGAGGAGGAAGGCTGTAACAAGGGGCACTCCGCAGGGGGGAGTTCTGTCTCCGCTCCTATGGAATCTTGTCCTGAACAGCATCCTTTTCAGGTTGAACGCAGGTGGCACCAAGGTAGTTGCTTATGCTGATGACGTTGTGTTCCTTATAAGGGGTAAATATTTGCCTACGATAAGTGAACTCATGGAATCGGCGCTGAACGAACTACTGGAATGGGCCAAGGGGAACGATCTAGGCATAAACCCTTCGAAGACTGTACTGGTACTTTTTACCAAAAGATATAAGATCCCGGTTTTTAGGCCACCATGCCTTGGTGGCAGGAGCTTGGGACTCTCGAGGGAAGCGAAGTACCTCGGCATTATTCTAGACTCTAAACTATCGTGGAGACGAAATGTGGAGGATAGAACGAGGAGGGCTCTATGTGCGTTTTACGCATGCAAGAGAGTTTCAGGGAGGAGATGGGGGTTGAAACCGTACATCCTTCACTGGATGTATACGGCGGTGATCAGACCCATTCTTACTTATGGATCACTTGTTTGGTGGAGGGCTGTGGACAAGGTTACATATCTCTCTATACTGGGCAAGGTACAGAGGCTAGCATGTCTTGCTGTGACTGGCGCAATGAGGTCGGCCCCTCAGGCCAGTCTAGAGACAATGCTTGATTTGGCTCCCCTTGAGATATACATCAAGTACATATCTGCCAGATCTGCCCTCAGGCTCATGGAGTCGGGCAGTTTCAGGCATGACCGTACGGGGCATGGCATCATCCTACAAAAGGTAGGAGGGCAGGTCCTGGGGAGACGGACTGATTATATGACTCCGGTCATGTGCTTCGACAAATCCTTCTCAGTCGCATTCTCGGAGAAGAAGGACTGGATGGAATACTCCGCAACACGTAGTAATGCAACTTTGGTTTTTAGGGACGGCTCGAAGATGGACACTGGCACTGGTTCGGGGGTAAATTCCGAGGGTCTCGGCCTTTCGGTATCGCTCAGGCTACCCGATACCTCGACAGTTTTCCAAGCAGAGATTTATGCCATTACCGAGGCAGCATTAAGGATTGATGGGCTCAATTTGGAGGCAAGAACTATTGACATCTGTGTAGATAGTCTGGCAGCATTTAGAGCCCTGGGTTCGGAGATGATAAAGTAGAGATGTGTACTGGCATGCATTCAATCTCTGGCCAGACTTATGATGTCAATGTGGTTTGGGTTCCAGGGCATGAAGGCATTCAGGGGAATGAGATGGCGGACGAATGCGCGAGAGCGGGTTCGGCCTTGGATGAAGCAGTATCGCGTAGGGACATTGACATTCCCTCAGTTGAGCTGCTGGGCAGATTTCAGAGGTGGGCAAGGAGGGAGGTGACAAACAGGTGGTCAAGTATTACTACCTGTAGGGTCTCCAAAACTCTATGGCCCTCGCTTAGCAGAGCTAGGACTAGGCAACTTCTGTTTTTTGGGGAAACAGCCGTTGGCACTCCTGGTAGGGGTCTTGACGGGGCACTGTGCAATTGGGCACATGTCGGAGCGTTTGGGCTTTCCCCATAATGGCCGCTGCAGGAGCGTAAGCTTAGACATCTAGGCTCTCGTTTCCTGCGGGATCTTGACTGCCTCAGGGATGCACCGCTGGCTGCCCTGGCGGGCTTTGTGAGAAGTTCTGGGTGGTTCTCAGGAACCACCACTTCGTCTTGAGAAGAGTGTGTAGGGTATAGTCCTCTGGGCATCACAATGGGCCTTTTGATGGCCTCCGAGTGTTTTTCTCGCTTACTGCGGGCAGCCCTTTCAACCTAACCTAACCTAACCTATGTATATGTATATGTATATATGTGTGTATGTATGTATATATGTATATATATATGTATATATGTATGTATGTTTTTATTTTATGGACGTAATGATAGCAACTATCAATAGTGGCCCCACGACAACTTCACTAGCACCACCCTGGGACAGCTTTGGCATTTCATCAGGGTAGGTAGTATTATCAGTATTATTCCTACGTCCTCCTTAGTTCCTAGGTAAGGAGGTTCGGAACTGATGCGCATATTTAATCGTCAGTAGCTAACGAATCCTAAGACGTACTAACTCTCCTACGAATCTGTGCTAATCTGCGAAGTTCTATTAGAACAAACTGTACAAAACTACACACTGTGGTCCAATTCAATAAGGATTCCAGCATGGTCGGAATAATATTCTCCGGGCTGATCGTACGCCCCAAACCTTCCTCTAAATACGACCTCCAGTTGCTGAATCGTGAGCAGACAAAGACGACATGCTCAGCATCCTCAACCACATTCCCACCACAGTGTGGACAGAACGGAGAGTCGTCGTGCTTAAAACGAAATAGATATGACCTAAAGCAACCATGTCCAGGCAAGAACTGTGTTAGGTAATAGTTCAGATCACCATGTTTCCTAGTCAGCCATAATCTGATGTCGGGTATTAATGAATAAGTCCATCTTCCCTTTTCAGTGGTTGACCACCGTTCTTGCCATTTTTGCATACATAAATCAGAGTTATCCCTATTCATGATTTCTAAATCGATAGGGATCATACCCGCAATGATAAAAGCCGCCTCGTCCGACACTGTCCGAAATGCACTACATACTCTTGAAGCAGCTAGCCTATACACAGGGCAT
The DNA here is from genome assembly GCA_951800035.1 of Linnaemya tessellans. Lineage (NCBI taxonomy): Eukaryota > Metazoa > Arthropoda > Insecta > Diptera > Tachinidae > Linnaemya > Linnaemya tessellans. The sequence goes on from OX637532.1 coordinate 74,870,964, forward strand.
ACCAGCCCCACATATGTGGAATATCAAAGTGAGTCTGACCATACCGGATGTGCATATATGATAATGCTCCTTACTACTCCAGCGAGCAGTTTCCTCTGAAGATACTTTGGCCCTCTCGTGTTTGGCATGATCCGATATAGCGCCAAACAGGTCCCTGATGCTTTGGATGCTATATATCGCAAGTGCTCGCGGAAGGATAGCCGTGTGTCAATGATCACACCCAGATATTTCAGAAATGCCTTTGATTCTATGGAGCAGGTGCCAACATTGAGGGTAATAGTTTCCCTAGCCTTACGACAACTAATCAAAACCGCTTCGGTTTTATGATCAGCTAGAGTCAATCCCATTGCAGTGATCCAGGACTTTACTAATTGTACGCTGGCATTTGCAACGGTTTCTGCCTCCAGCAATTCCTTAGCCTCACACACCAGCGCTATATCGTCTGCAAATCCCACAATCTGTACTCTCTCAGGTAACCTCAACCTTAGTACTCCATCATACATTACGTTCCACAAAAATGGTCCAAGTATCGATCCTTGGGGAACACCACCACTAATCCTACGTTTCCTTATACCCGCATCTGTACTATAGATCAATTCTCTATACCAGAAATAATCCTGCACTATCCCCATCAGATATTCTGGGATGTCCAATCGAGTTAGAGCATCAACAATATGCACGCAGCACGCTGTGTTGAACGCGTTCTTCACATCCAGCGTCACAACTACACAGTACTCCTTTGTGCCATTCCTCCAACTCGTGCCATAGATAGCCCGTGCAGTAGTTTCTACTACCACGTTTATAGCATCCACTGTTGACCTCGCCCTCCTGAAGCCAAATTGGTTGTCTGATAGACCATTTCTGTCTTCAACGCAATTCCCAAGTCTTCGGCAGATCACACCCTCTAGCAACTTCCCACATGTATCTATCATACACAGTGGCCGATAAGATGAGGGATCATCTAGGGGTTTATTGGCTTTTGGTGTTCTTAAGAACTGCTCGGGACAAAGCCTGACGGCCTCCTTTAATACTATATTTGGAATGCAGTTGAGTCCCGGTGCCTTCTTGTCTCTAAACCTAGAGACAACGTCCTCAATCTCAGCTATTGTAACCGGGGGAAAATTTAATGTCCCAATTGGAGGGTTGTGCTCCCAAGGTGGTGCGTCCTGCTGGGGAAAGAGATGGTCTACAATTTCCTCCAGGATTGGCCCCTCACTCGGTTGCAACGGGGTCAGGCATTTAAGTTTTTTGGTGACCAGCTTATATGCGAGACCCCAAGGATTATCATCCACCTCATCACAGATATTAAGAAAACACTGCCGCTTGCTCCTACGAATTGCATCCTTTAGGGCCTTCCTCCTATTCCTGTAATTCTCCTGGTATACGCTATTCTCTAACCTACCTCGAGTTCTTGTATACTGCCTTCTGGCACGTATACACTCCGCCCTCAAGCCGGCAATATCATCATTCCACCAATAAACCAGTGACCCCTTTCCGGATCCTTTCCGCCTCACCATAGATGCATCGCACGACCGCGTGATATGGTTTACCAATTGTTCTGCCATATCCTCAGCTGAACCATTTAATTCCATACCTTCCATACAGATGGCAAAAATATCCTTATCAAAGGTATTCACTTTCCATCCCGACAAACCTTGTGCACGGGGAGTCACATGCCGTATATCATCCTGTATATCCATAATTATGGCACTGTGATCGCTGTGAGTATAAACATCAGATGCTCTCCAGTTTACACGGTTTATAATGGTATCGCTGGCAAACGTAATATCAATAATTGAACCACCATTTCCTCCTCTAAATGTTTCCTCATCTCCAGAATTCAAGAGCACAACATTTAGCGCAGAAAGGGCCTCTAATAGCATCCTTCCCCTTGCATTTGTCAAGGGGCAGCCCCATTCAACAGCCCACGCGTTGAAATCCCCTGCTATTATAACAGGACTCCTGGCTGCAGCGTCCATCACTATGTTGTCTATAATAACACGAAAGTCATCAATAGAATACCTAGGAGGAACATAACAGCTGTACAAACATATGCCGGAAACAGTGGCCCGCGAGTACCCACATTGCGGTGATAACCTCTCCCTCAATATCAAAGAACCGGTAGTCCATATAGCTGCTGTATCTGTATCATCAGTAACCCAATTTGCAGATACAATCTTCTTATATGGCTCGCTGAGTACAGCAACGTCTACCTTTAAGTCTCGTACGGTTTGCCTAAGCAACTCCTGTGCTGCTTGGCAATGATTGAGATTGATGTATGTGTGTATATATGTATGTATGTATGTGTGTGTATGTATGTGTATGCATATGTATGTGTATGTGTTTACATATATATATATATATACTATATATATATATATATATATATATATATACATATATATATATGTATGGTTATGTATGTGTATGTATACACATATATATGTGTATGTGTATGTATACATATGTATGTATGTATGATTTAAAAATTGTTTTTTATAAATGTTTTTTAAATTTATGTATAGGTTTAAATATTTTATTATTGTTCATATATTGTAAATTTATTTAAAATTTGTTTGAATCTTTTTGTATTTTGTTGACAAATAATTTTGTTTCACAAACAACATATTTTTTCATATCAAATAAAATAATTAATTTCCTGAAGAAGTCACACAAAGGAGTGACGAAATATAGAAATTAAAAATTAAACTAAAATAAAGAGACTTTAAGCTTAAAAATATCAGAATACAATAATAATTAAAAAGAGGTCAAGAAAGCAGACAAATTTAACAATTTCAAGAGCACACAATAACTTTAAAGAAAAAGGAAAGGACATGAGCTACAGCAGATTTAAAAAGAATAATCAAGTCAGAGGACTTATTAATATGTAGATTAAAGACTATGAGGGATAAAATTTTTAGGACCAAATCAACTATAACATTTTTGATACGTTGCAGAAATGCAGGCATCATTCCAAAATTCATTTCAAGCTCAACAAGGAATATATCAAGTATTTTCAATGTGGAGCAAGTTCCGGCAGTACAGAGGATAATTTATAGGTATACAAATGACATACATAACAAAATTTTGAAATATGCATTAAAACAAAAACATGAACTATTGAAACATTTTCAAAGTGATATAATTGTAGTTAAAATAAATTTGAGTAGACATCTTACTAGAATAGAATTTGAAGATTTTTTACAATATGAAGATAGGTTAACAATAGCATTAAATGAAAAGATAAAAAGAATTCATAAGAAGAAATTCGATTGTTTAAGGAATTTACAAAGAGAGGAACTAGGAATAAAATTTAATAACAAATGGTTTATAAATAAAACTAGTTATGATATACCAATAGATGTTCAGTGGACTCTTTCATTAGGTCCTAAACACGCATTACCTACAAAAAGAGAAGAATTTCCAATGTTAAAAATGTTAGCAGATGGGGAAGATCTAGTTCAAACTAAAACTGATAGTGAAGAACAATAAATATCTAGAAATAGGTTAACATCATTTATTGATAATCATATGAATAAAATAAGATTATCAAATAGAGATAAATATATGTTAGACAAAGTAAGAGAAACAGAAATATTTTTAAAGAGAAATAGGAATATATTAATTTTAAAAGCTGATAAAGGTAATGCAGTAGCTATTGAAAAACATGATTATAATATACGTATTAATAATATTATATGAGATACTTCAAAATATTCCTTGCTAAATAGAGACCCAACGAACAAATTAATGAAAGTTAACAATAACATTGTTGATGAACTTTACAGAAATAAGATTATTACAGATATAGGAAAGTATAAACTTAAGACTAATATTGCAGTAGCACCTAGATTATATGGTTTGCCGAAAATACATAAAGATCAGTTCCCATTGAGACCAATTTGTTGTTATGTAAATTCACCATCGTGTCATTTATGTAAATATATTATAAATATTTTAAAAAAGATTACTGAAAATTCAGTATATAATGTTAAAGATGGGTTAGAATTTAAAAAGAGATTATTAAATCTAGAAATAGGTAGTGATGAAAGATTAGTTTCATTTGATGTAGTATCTTTATTTCTCAGTATACCCGTTGATTTAGCAATAAGTACTATTGAGGAGAAATGGGATATAATAGAGAAATATACTAAAATAGGTACATGCTTATTTTTACGCATATTGAGATTTTGTATAGAAGATAACAGATATTTTCAATATGATGGAAAAATATATTTACAACAGCAAGGTTTACCAATGGGATCTCCAGCTTCTCCTATAGTGGCTGAAATTGTTATGGAGAGATTACTTGACAGTTGTATTGGACGTGTAGCCATAAAACCTAGGATAATGACTAAATATGTAGACGATTTATTTTGCATAATTTCTGAAGGTGGAATAGATAATATGTTGATGGCATTAAATGAGTTTAAAAGTTGTACTAAATATACTATGGAAAAAGAAAGCAATTGTATGATTTCATATTTAGATACTTTAATAATTAGAAAGAATAGAAATTTATTAATAGATTGGTACCAGAAACCAACATCTTCAGGAAAAATTATTAATTATTATTCGAAACATAATAAAGAAGTTATAATTAATACAGCTAAAAATTTTGTGGATAAAGTTTTAATAATTAGTGACAGTAGATTTCACGGAAAAAATAAAAATAAAATTAAAAAAATTGTTACAAAGTTCAAAAGTAGATTTAAATATAACGACAATGTGGCTATATGTACTTGGCAGCACTGCCAACTCATCTCAAGTTGTCACAATGTTACAACCCTGGTAAACACAAAGCAGATAATATTTGAATTAACGGAAGTGGAATATTCCGGATACATCTTCGAGAATATACAAGATCATTTGAGGCTGTGCAATAATAAGTGTAAATAACAACAACGAAAAACCTAGCAACATCAATGCTAAGAGATGATGCTGTTATTCTTAATGATCTTGTACGCAAGTATTCGCTGCTAACAAAAGCTAAACATGTACACCAATATATACAGCAACATACACACAAATATGCACATAAACATACCCACATAGTACAAGAAGAAACAAAACTACGCAACACACAGAACACTCATACATACAACCACACATAGTTACAATAAACAAAACACACAAGACAGCATTGTCATATAAACAAACACACGTATATAGCTACATGTTAAGTAAAGCACAACCAACAACAACCATGACCAGATGCTTCGCGAAGTTACCAGACGATGTCATTTTGCTATATAAAGTCGCTGCCAGTAATCAGTGGGATCAGTGTGATTTTAAATCTAGACGTGTTTACATCGCTAAGTGTTTAGTAGTACAAATACTCGTGTTAATAAAGTAGTAAATAAAGTGTTGCCGCAATATATTTCTAAAGTTAATTGTCTGTGTTTTTAATTTGATGCAATTAAACGAATCCTTGAAGGATAAGTAAAAAGCGTTTTTACGAAAAGGTCTAAAAACGTAAAAATTGGCGTCAGAAGTGGGATTGCAAAAATAATTAAAAAGGACATTGCAATTTAAGGAAAAAAAAGGACATTAAAAAAAATAATTATGAAATTTGATGAGCTAAAAGTTGAACAGCTAAAAAAGGAGCTTATTAAGCGGGAATTGCCAACAGCAGGTAACAAGGCTGAACTGCAGAAGAGGCTGTTAGATGAGTTTAAGAATCGCTGCATGGACATCGGGACATACGAGTTTGAGGACATAGACGATGTAGAGGTATGTCCTCCTGCCACGACCAGCAGCATGGACATAAATTCAATGTTCGCTGCTATGATGATTCAGATAAAAGGAATCAATGATGCACAAACTGCATCAAAAATCAGCAGTGACAAACTTGTAGCCGAAATAGTTGAAATTAAACAGAACTCTCAGCAGATGCAAGAGGCATCAAGGATCAGCAGTGAAAAGCTTGTAGCCGGAATACAGGGAGTGGAAACAAAACTGTTGGAGTCAAATAGAGCCACCAACGAGACTCTGGTAGAGGTTTCTGAGGCCATTAATAGGAGGGTGGATTCTATTGAGAATAAATTCTCAGAGCTGGCAGATAGAGTCCAGCATCTAGAAAGCGGTGGCCTAGAACTGCATGCAAAAGAGTTCGAAGAAAAATTTCATGCTCTAGAGGACAAAGTGTATAACCTCGAGCGTAGTGGCGGGACAGTACGAGCAGTTGCGGAGGTTTCTGCGCGAATAAAAGCGCCATGCTTTGACGGCAGCGTACCATTGGGCATCTTTAGATTCCAGTTCGAGACGGTTGCTAGCAGAAATGGATGGGATGCTGAAGAAAAAGCCATAGAGTTGATTTTGTCCTTAAAGGGTACAGCCGCAGAGGTACTTGAGGCCGTGCCAGTAAGCAGCAGAAACAACTATAATGAAATAATGGCAGCATTGCAGCGCAAGTATGGTGGTGAGTACAAGCGCGATTTATACAGAATGGAATTGCGATGTAGAGTTCAAAAGCCTAACGAGTCTCTACAAGATTTCGCAATGGAAATCGAGCGTTTAGTGCAGCTCACATATCCAGGCGAGAGTCACCCGTTTCTGGACCACTTTAAAACTGAGGCGTTCGTTAATGGCATTCGCGACTCTGATGTTAAACCAGCTGTGTGCGCAACGCAGAAATCCACTTTCGCCGAGACTGTTTCATTTGCGCTGGCTCAAGAGACTGCAAGGATGGTTTTCAAACCGCAGATATGCAAGGTGCGGAATGTGGAGGTTTTTGTCTGAGGAGGATAACAGCCTAGTTGCTAGTGTTAAGGAAGCAATGCGACAATTGTTGGCGGAAAGTGCTATCAAAGAAAAGCCTAAGTGCTTTAGCTGCGGAAAAATCGGTCATTTTCAGCGCAGCTGCAAAGCACGAAGAAAAAGAGGTAGATCTGTTTCGCCACCAAGAAACAGCAAACGAGTGAACTTAGAACCACAGCAGCAACATCATAAGAATCATCAAAATAAGTCTAAACATGGCGGTGGTGGTCAATCGTGCGATGCTGGTCGTAAGCGGCAGAACCATCCAAATCAACGTGGAGACAATCAGCAACGCAACAGCGGTAATTATTGTTCCAGTCGTATGATGGAAAATTATAGCATGAATCATTACAACCAACGCAATTATCAGGGCGGTAACCCTAATCGGCGCAATTGGAATACAAGTCGTGGCAACAATATGGGCAATTATGGAATGGGACCACGTTCTAATTTGCGTAACATAATGGCCTATAGATCAGCTAATGGTCCCAGTGTGAGTCAAAAGCCTTTAGGTAATCCCACTAAGTTTGAGCAAGATTTCGATTGTGAACAAGCAAATACTAAGTTCGAAGAACTTCGGTCACGACTAGCAAAACATAAGGTGAGCGATGAACCAAAATCAGAACAGATGAATGGCGAAACTGATAAAAAGGATGAGTCCGGCAATGAAACTGGAGCTGGTGAACATGAACCAAGAGAAAAAGAAATTACTGTAGGCTACGATAAGACCAAAACATTCTTTGATAATATTTCCGGTAGAACTACACGAGTTCGTACAAAGAATAAGAATTATGATTGGCGCCAGGAACGGATATTGAATGGTGAAACATTTGAGGTGTCATCTACAAGGCGCGGAGTTTATAGAGGACGCGGCAACTACAATAATCGTAATATAAGCAATTGCAGTGGTGACAGTTACAACAATCGTGGTTATTATGGCAATAATTATCGTAATCGCAGCAACAGTCGGAGTAAGATGCATAACAGAATCCAGATGGTCAGTGACAACATGAAGGCTAGACAATTGGTTCTACTTTATAAAACCCAACGGAAGAAAGGATTGTCCCCAAAATTACAGACTCACTGGAATGGCCCGTATAAAGTGATTAAGAGAGGGAATGGCGTCGTGTACCGGAAACAGAAATGCTATAACCCAAGGTCGAAAATGAAGATGGTACATCTCGAACGATTGGCGCACTATGGAAGAGGTGATTGTATGCCTATTCGGGTCGAACAGGCCTAAGTGGGCGGCAGTGTTACAAAGTTCAAAAGTAGATTTAAATATAACGACAATGTGGCTATATGTACTTGGCAGCACTGCCAACTCATCTCAAGTTGTCACAATGTTACAACCCTGGTAAACACAAAGCAGATAATATTTGAATTAACGGAAGTGGAATATTCCGGATACATCTTCGAGAATATACAAGATCATTTGAGGCTGTGCAATAATAAGTGTAAATAACAACAACGAAAAACCTAGCAACATCAATGCTAAGAGATGATGCTGTTATTCTTAATGATCTTGTACGCAAGTATTCGCTGCTAACAAAAGCTAAACATGTACACCAATATATACAGCAACATACACACAAATATGCACATAAACATACCCACATAGTACAAGAAGAAACAAAACTACGCAACACACAGAACACTCATACATACAACCACACATAGTTACAATAAACAAAACACACAAGACAGCATTGTCATATAAACAAACACACGTATATAGCTACATGTTAAGTAAAGCACAACCAACAACAACCATGACCAGATGCTTCGCGAAGTTACCAGACGATGTCATTTTGCTATATAAAGTCGCTGCCAGTAATCAGTGGGATCAGTGTGATTTTAAATCTAGACGTGTTTACATCGCTAAGTGTTTAGTAGTACAAATACTCGTGTTAATAAAGTAGTAAATAAAGTGTTGCCGCAATATATTTCTAAAGTTAATTGTCTGTGTTTTTAATTTGATGCAATTAAACGAATCCTTGAAGGATAAGTAAAAAGCGTTTTTACGAAAAGGTCTAAAAACGTAAAAATTGGCGTCAGAAGTGGGATTGCAAAAATAATTAAAAAGGACACTGCAATTTAAGGAAAAAAAAGGACATTAAAAAAAATAATTATGAAATTTGATGAGCTAAAAGTTGAACAGCTAAAAAAGGAGCTTATTAAGCGGGAATTGCCAACAGCAGGTAACAAGGCTGAACTGCAGAAGAGGCTGTTAGATGAGTTTAAGAATCGCTGCATGGACATCGGGACATACGAGTTTGAGGACATAGACGATGTAGAGGTATGTCCTCCTGCCACGACCAGCAGCATGGACATAAATTCAATGTTCGCTGCTATGATGATTCAGATAAAAGGAATCAATGATGCACAAACTGCATCAAAAATCAGCAGTGACAAACTTGTAGCCGAAATAGTTGAAATTAAACAGAACTCTCAGCAGATGCAAGAGGCATCAAGGATCAGCAGTGAAAAGCTTGTAGCCGGAATACAGGGAGTGGAAACAAAACTGTTGGAGTCAAATAGAGCCACCAACGAGACTCTGGTAGAGGTTTCTGAGGCCATTAATAGGAGGGTGGATTCTATTGAGAATAAATTCTCAGAGCTGGCAGATAGAGTCCAGCATCTAGAAAGCGGTGGCCTAGAACTGCATGCAAAAGAGTTCGAAGAAAAATTTCATGCTCTAGAGGACAAAGTGTATAACCTCGAGCGTAGTGGCGGGACAGTACGAGCAGTTGCGGAGGTTTCTGCGCGAATAAAAGCGCCATGCTTTGACGGCAGCGTACCATTGGGCATCTTTAGATTCCAGTTCGAGACGGTTACTAGCAGAAATGGATGGGATGCTGAAGAAAAAGCCATAGAGTTGATTTTGTCCTTAAAGGGTACAGCCGCAGAGGTACTTGAGGCCGTGCCAGTAAGCAGCAGAAACAACTATAATGAAATAATGGCAGCATTGCAGCGCAAGTATGGTGGTGAGTACAAGCGCGATTTATACAGAATGGAATTGCGATGTAGAGTTCAAAAGCCTAACGAGTCTCTACAAGATTTCGCAATGGAAATCGAGCGTTTAGTGCAGCTCACATATCCAGGCGAGAGTCACCCGTTTCTGGACCACTTTAAAACTGAGGCGTTCGTTAATGGCATTCGCGACTCTGATGTTAAACCAGCTGTGTGCGCAACGCAGAAATCCACTTTCGCCGAGACTGTTTCATTTGCGCTGGCTCAAGAGACTGCAAGGATGGTTTTCAAACCGCAGATATGCAAGGTGCGGAATGTGGAGGTTTTTGTCTGAGGAGGATAACAGCCTAGTTGCTAGTGTTAAGGAAGCAATGCGACAATTGTTGGCGGAAAGTGCTATCAAAGAAAAGCCTAAGTGCTTTAGCTGCGGAAAAATCGGTCATTTTCAGCGCAGCTGCAAAGCACGAAGAAAAAGAGGTAGATCTGTTTCGCCACCAAGAAACAGCAAACGAGTGAACTTAGAACCACAGCAGCAACATCATAAGAATCATCAAAATAAGTCTAAACATGGCGGTGGTGGTCAATCGTGCGATGCTGGTCGTAAGCGGCAGAACCATCCAAATCAACGTGGAGACAATCAGCAACGCAACAGCGGTAATTATTGTTCCAGTCGTATGATGGAAAATTATAGCATGAATCATTACAACCAACGCAATTATCAGGGCGGTAACCCTAATCGGCGCAATTGGAATACAAGTCGTGGCAACAATATGGGCAATTATGGAATGGGACCACGTTCTAATTTGCGTAACATAATGGCCTATAGATCAGCTAATGGTCCCAGTGTGAGTCAAAAGCCTTTAGGTAATCCCACTAAGTTTGAGCAAGATTTCGATTGTGAACAAGCAAATACTAAGTTCGAAGAACTTCGGTCACGACTAGCAAAACATAAGGTGAGCGATGAACCAAAATCAGAACAGATGAATGGCGAAACTGATAAAAAGGATGAGTCCGGCAATGAAACTGGAGCTGGTGAACATGAACCAAGAGAAAAAGAAATTACTGTAGGCTACGATAAGACCAAAACATTCTTTGATAATATTTCCGGTAGAACTACACGAGTTCGTACAAAGAATAAGAATTATGATTGGCGCCAGGAACGGATATGGAATGGTGAAACATTTGGTGTGTCATCTACAAGGCGCGGAGTTTATAGAGGACGCGGCAACTACAATAATCGTAATATAAGCAATTGCAGTGGTGACAGTTACAACAATCGTGGTTATTATGGCAATAATTATCGTAATCGCAGCAACAGTCGGAGTAAGATGCATAACAGAATCCAGATGGTCAGTGACAACATGAAGGCTAGACAATTGGTTCTACTTTATAAAACCCAACGGAAGAAAGGATTGTCCCCAAAATTACAGACTCACTGGAATGGCCCGTATAAAGTGATTAAGAGAGGGAATGGCGTCGTGTACCGGAAACAGAAATGCTATAACCCAAGGTCGAAAATGAAGATGGTACATCTCGAACGATTGGCGCACTATGGAAGAGGTGATTGTATGCCTATTCGGGTCGAACAGGCCTAAGTGGGCGGCAGTGTTACAAAGTTCAAAAGTAGATTTAAATATAACGACAATGTGGCTATATGTACTTGGCAGCACTGCCAACTCATCTCAAGTTGTCACAATGTTACAACCCTGGTAAACACAAAGCAGATAATATTTGAATTAACGGAAGTGGAATATTCCGGATACATCTTCGAGAATATACAAGATCATTTGAGACTGTGCAATAATAAGTGTAAATAACAACAACGAAAAACCTAGCAACATCAATGCTAAGAGATGATGCTGTTATTCTTAATGATCTTGTACGCAAGTATTCGCTGCTAACAAAAGCTAAACATGTACACCAATATATACAGCAACATACACACAAATATGCACATAAACATACCCACATAGTACAAGAAGAAACAAAACTACGCAACACACAGAACACTCATACATACAACCACACATAGTTACAATAAACAAAACACACAAGACAGCATTGTCATATAAACAAACACACGTATATAGCTACATGTTAAGTAAAGCACAACCAACAACAACCATGACCAGATGCTTCACGAAGTTACCAGACGATGTCATTTTGCTATATAAAGTCGCTGCCAGTAATCAGCGGGATCAGTGTGATTTTAAATCTAGACGTGTTTACATCGCTAAGTGTTTAGTAGTACAAATACTCGTGTTAATAAAGTAGTAAATAAAGTGTTGCCGCATTATATTTCTAAAGTTAATTGTCTGTGTTTTTAATTTGATGCAATTAAACGAATCCTTGAAGGATAAGTAAAAAGCGTTTTTACGAAAAGGTCTAAAAACGTAACAATATATTAAGGAGTAATGATTTTCCAGCTTGGCTAATATACATATAGATTAATAAATCAATATGGATTAAGAAATAGTAACATAAATAGAAATGTAAATGAACCAAAAATTTACAAATCTTTAACTTATGTATCTGGAATATCAGAACGCATTGGTAAATCAGGAATATGTGATTCTGAAAAATACACAGTAGCTTATAGAAGTTATAACACATTAAATAAGTACTTTAGTAAGACAAAAGATAAAGTTGATAAATTAGACAGGTCGAATTTAGTTTATAAAATACCTTGTAATGAAATGACAATGAAGATTGCAATAAGGTATATATAGGTACAACAAAGAACAAATTAGAAACTAGGATTGCAGGACATAAAACTGATTAAAGATATAGAGATATAAATTCACAAAAAACTGCATTATCTTCACATTGTTCTAGATTTAATCATTATCCAAACTTTGAAAATGTTTCAATATTAAACACAGAAAATAATTATAAACGTAGTCTTATGTTAGAAATGTTACACATAATCAATACACCAATCACAAAAATAATTAATTTTAAGGCAGATACAGCAAATGTAGCTCAAAATTATAGACATCTAGTTCATAAGAGATAGATAGGCATAGTTATTGTTTGTTACTGTTCATATATGTTGTTTATTTTAACTTGTTTTTCAAACTTTTTGAATTTTGTTGACAAATATGTGTATATGTTTATAATTTATTTAAATTTGCTTAAAACATTTTGAATTTTGTTGCTAATTATATATATATATATATATATATATATATATATATATATATATATATGTTTATACGTATATATGTATATGTTAAAAAAAATTTTATGTATGTTTATAAACTACATATGCATGTATACATTTATATGAATAGAGTGAACAGCTGTTTACAGTTTTTTTAAATATATATACATATATGTATACGTTTAAATATTTTGTTCTAATATGTTTTATAAATGTATTTAAATTTGTTTGTAACTTCCAGATTGTTGTTGAAAAATATGTTTAGAAGTATATATGTATGTATATGTGTTTTTGTTTATATTTATATGATTATTAATTTGTATATGTATATGTATGCATGTATGTATGTATATGTATATATGTGTGTATGTATGTATATATGTACATGTATATATTTATGTATATATGTATGTATGTGTGTATATGTGTATGTATGTATGTGTGTGTATGGATGTGTATGAATATGTATGTGTTTACATACATATAAATTTTAAAGACGTGAACGTCTTCGTTTATTAAAGTAAAAATAATGCTTAAAATCTAAACTCACATTATGGTTTTATATTCTAATTGAAGCAATCGTTGGTTGCAGGTATGCGAGCAATGATTACTTACGATCACAAATAATTTCTCTTAAAAATATGAATCAACGAATGTTGAAAATAATGTTCTTTCTCTTAAATCAATTATGAAAGATTCAGATTACATGAGTTAACTTAGTAAGTATGTGTGAATAAGATAATATTCATATTACAATTATTTAATATAAGATTCACACTGGTAAGTATGATAAGATTCATATTACAATTGTTTATTATAAGATTCATATTGCATGAACCGAATTGGTAAGTATATTCAAATATAAGATTCATATTACAATGGGACACTTAGTCACCATAACACTGTTGGGTAAAACTCCCCCGGACGAAGATTGGTTCCCAATTTCTGAAGGATATTTGGGAAACGATACAATTGTTTTCTTAATTATTTTCTTAGATTTAAATTTAATGCTCAAGTACACAATGGTTATATTAGTAGTTTTTTGGTTATCTCTTAGTTCATTTATATATCTTATATTTCTAATATGTTCATATGTTATGTTTTCTAATGTTATTTTCTCTTCAACATTTATTTGTATTTCCTTAAACAAACTAGGTATTATTATATTTTCACCGTAAACCTTTCTATCGTACCACTTTTCGAGTATCTGTATTTTACATTCCTCTATTCTAATAAGAAAATGTCCTATCAAAGTTATAGGCATCTCATTACATGTTTGATTTACAGTTATATTATTCATGTTTATAGCAAAAATTAAATTAGAATTTACTTCTATTACATTTGTAAACGGATTCTTTCGATAATTACATTTTTATAATCAGTTTCATAGTATACAGCGTTATCTCTTGTGATATACGTTTGTATTTCTTCGCTTAACTCTAGATTATTGTTATTTGGGATTGGTTGGACAAACAAGGTTTCATAAAATTCAGTAGTTAATTTTTTACTTGTCGCTACAGCCATTCTAATATTTTGTAATTTTTCAAAAGTTATGTCATGTTCTTCTATTTCTTCATCTGTCAAAACATTCTGGCTCAGGAGCCCTAAGCTTGATGTCAAAAGTATTCCCTCAACCTTGTCAATTATTCTTTCTAGTTTTTCTATCTGAAACGAAATTGCCGTCCTTCGAATTTCCAATTCATCCCGTTTGGTTTGATTATTAATTGTCACATATTCGAGATAAACGTTTTTGTTTACCATATCGTATATCTTCGACAATTTAGTCAATTGTTCATCAAAACGTTCATTTATTTGAACCTGACCATTGGATTGTTCAATCACACTATGTGCATTACCTTCCACTATTTCTAATCTTTTTTCTATTTCTTCCCTGTCTTCATCGTCCATTGTTCCAGACAAATATTTGAGTCCCGTTCCCACAATGTTAAAAAGTCCTCGTCTCTGTCTGTGTGGAATAAGTGTTTTCAGTGATGTCTTCAAATGTTGCAATTCTTGGTTCATATAGTCGTCATTAATTGTATTATTTTCTAAGTTTTCTATGTAGTTTTCATACCTTGTAACATTAAATATATGCACAATGCTGTGATATTCTCTAATAAGGTGTTTTTTACCCAAAACCACCACAGTAAATCCGTTTCCTATGCTTAGGTCCGTAAACTCAATCTTCTGAGCGTGTGTCGCATTCGTCATTACCGCAATTAGCAAAGTTAGCCAGATCATTCTCCTCAAGTGTGTCAGCAACATTGTCCTCAGCACGGTCAACCAGAACATCCAAAGAGCTGAAAGTATCCTTAGCTCGAATTAACTGATCCCTGTAAACATTCTGATTTTTATTTCTATATCTTTTGTCAGCAATCTTCTTCAAAACAACCCTTTCGTTTCTAGCTTCTGTCTTATGTGCCCTAAAATCCCTTTTAAAATTCTCATTTACCTTCTGATCTTTTCTATTTCTACATATTAAGGTATGTTAAGTTCTTCGTCTTTCTTGACTCAATTGCATCATTAATTTTTTCGTTTTCCATGGCATTATCCTGAAAATGAATTTTTATTGGTTTCTTACGAGTTGTCAAATGGAAGGTGTTGTTGTAAATGAAATTCGCTTGCACTGGCAAATCTATATTATAAACCATGTCAGATGTTTCTTCTCTTTTTTTTAAGATCCTGATATTCTCATTCAGGCTACCATGAAATCGCTCAACATCTGAATTGCCTGTGTGACGGTAAGGAGTAGTAAAATGGTATTCTACATTATTTTTCTCTAGAAAATTCTTAAACAGTGCCGAATTAATGCCTGGTTCATTGTCCATAATCAATTTTTTTGGAGTTCTCATCAAATTAAAAAGCATAGTAAAGTGTTTAATGAAATTAAGTGGAGTTCTCTCTTCAATCTTTTGTATAAGGGCATATTTCGAGAATTTATCTATCATCGTTATGTATGGGTCTTTTGCGTCTAAAAACCATATATCGGCATGGTATATTCTGTAAGGTGCACTAGGGGTTTCTGTCTTCTCAAAAGGAAGTTTAACAGGATTTCTCTCTATTTTATAATTGCAAATTTCACAATTATTTATAACTCTAGTTATTTCTTTTCTCATGTTTGGGTAATAATATTTTCTTTTCAATTCGTAATATGTTTTGTCAATTCCAGGGTGATTATTCTCATACTTATGATGTCTCATAATAATTTCTAACAATTTCTCTTTTTCTACATTCTGTAGTAGTGTATAAGTTCTATATATCCTGAACTTTTTTATATTCCTTAATCTAATAACCTGATTCTGAATCATATCGTATAATTCTTCACCATCAATTTTAAAGACGTGAACGTCTTCGTTTATTAAAGTAAAAATAATGCTTAAAATCTAAACTCACATTATGGTTTTATATTCTAATTGAAGCAATCGTTGGTTGCAGTTATGCGAGCAATGATTACTTACGATCACAAATAATTTCTCTTAAAAATATGAATCAACGAATGTTGAAAATAATGTTCTTTCTCCTAAATCAATTATGAAAGATTCAGATTACATGAGTTAACTTAGTAAGTATGTGTGAATAAGATAATATTCATATTACAATTATTTAATATAAGATTCACACTGGTAAGTATGATAAGATTCATATTACAATTGTTTATTATAAGATTCATATTGCATGAACCAAATTGGTAAGTATATTCAAATATAAGATTCATATTACAATGGGACACTTAGTCACCATAACACTGGTGGGTAAAACTTATACATGTATATATATGTATATGTATGTATGTGTATGTATGTATGTATATATGTATATATATATATATATATATATATATATATATATATTTATATATATATATATATATATATATATGTATATTTATATATATATATATATATATATATGTATATGTGTATGTATGTTTATATATGTGTGTGTATGCATATATATGTGTATGTGTGTATGAGAATGTATACATATGTATGTATGTATGATTTACAAATTGTTTTTTATAAATGTTTTTTAAATATATATGCATGTATAGGTTTATATATTTTATTATTGTTCATATATTGTAAATTTATTTAAAATTTGTTTGAATCTCTTTGTATTTTGTTGACAAATGATTTTGTTTCACAAACAACATATTTTTTCATATCAAATAAAATAATTAATTTCCTGAAGAAGTCACACAAAGGAGTGACGAAATATTGAAATTAAAAATTAAACTAAAATAATGAGACCTTAAGCTTAAAAATATCAGAAAACAATAATTATTAGAATATACAATGTTAATAAATAGGTGTTCACGTTTAGGGATGTTGACGAAACGGGGTGTTGACAGTTTCCCGAGTGCATTGTGTGTATATATTCTGAATTAATTACAATGGATAAACCAGAGGTTTTGAAAATTAAAAAATTTTAAAATTTGAACGAAGAGAACAAAGTAAGTGTTGGCGTCGAGAAAGAAAGTTAAATGAAACGCAACTTTTAAGGGCGATAAAAAGAACAAAACAAAAATTAAATAATTTATTATTTATGGAGCCTTATTCAAATTTTATTATGTATAATTTTTATTCCGTATTTGTACGCTGTAAAACAATGGTTTTCACTCGCTCATTTTTGTTATTCAAAAAGCCCTTAATAATGAAAAGAAATTCCTTTATAAAGTAAATGAAAATAATTTAAAGAACCGCTAATAAGCAATTGGGCAACGAGGAAGAAGAGAAAAGCAAACATACATACATACCTGTAAATATTTACATATTTATATCATTCATATTTATGTGTATGTTAGCTTTGAGTGACAATAAGTAACTACTAAGTGAACATGAAGTAAATAGAAACAGTAAAGATTTTTAAACGTATTAGGGTGGCGGCGGTGACATTCCCCCATCGTAAGCGAATTATGGGACCATAAGCCTGCCATCCTGTCTATTACCGACGTCTAAAACAGCTATCTTAGTTACGGGCCTATACAATGTAGTTGTACTCGTTTTGACTTTAACGCGACGAACTTGACCATCATTTGCAGTAGTTGTCTCGATTGTGACAAACTTGGACCAACTATTCCGGGGAAGTGTATCGTTCACAATAACGACTATATCACCAATGGATGGGGATTTCACCTTTTCGAACCACTTGCTACGCTGAACTAAAATTGGACCGTACTCACGAACCCATCTGCTCCAGAAGTGATTGGCAAATTTTTGTGTCTGATGCCATCGCTGATGGAGATCATAATTGGTTTCACACAGGGGCTTGTGTCCACCTGCGGAGCAAACAAGGCACTTTTCAAGCACTCGTCATTAAATTTGAAAGCAGGACACATGGCGTAAAGTATTGTTTTCACTGTACGTACCAGTCTCTCCCAAGCACCACCCATATGTGGGGCCGCCGGGGGTTGAACCTCCATTTGATTTTGTGATGTTTCGTGAGGACTTGGTGTAAGTAAATGTTTTGCTTTTCCTCTCGTAGGGCCCCTTCGGCTGATTTAAAATTTGTTGCGTTCTCGGTGTATATATCCTTCGGGGAGCCACGCCGAATTATAAAATTTTGAATGCACGTGATGCACGAACTAGTGTCTAGGCTGTGAGCGACTTCAATATATACTGCACGAACTGTCAAACATGTGAAAACAACATCCCATATATTTCCCTACGCCTAGCTAGTGCTACATGTAAAGGGCCAAAAAGATGATGCCATTAATGGAGGGTGTGGAACTGCTGTCTCGTTCTTACAGCGTTGACGTTTTCTTCGCCTACTTTTATAAAGTGCTCTTAACATTGGGATATAAAATCGTGACTTTAATTTGGACAGTGTTGCTTCATGAAGACAATGATGATAGTTTTCGTGATACCTTCGAACTACCAAAAAGGTCATGTAGTGATCATGAGGCAAAATTATGGCGTTGTTGCAATTCAGGGACCCGACTCTACCACAGGCAAGTAATACTCCGTCTTCATGAAGGAAAATATTAAGTTGCTTAAGTTTACTTCCATCAGGCAGCTTCTTATTATTTTTGAGACACCAAATTTCTTCGGCGAATTCGCTGACTTGGGCGTATTTAAACAAAAGGTTCTTAGCGTTTTGTGTGTACTAGAAACACATGAGCTGCGGCTTTTCACCTCGGACTCTGAACCTTAATTTATCAATGTAAAGCACGAATTGAGAAAGAGCCATGTACAGTCGCTGAAAATTCCATGCAACTTAAATACAA
Organism: Linnaemya tessellans; assembly: GCA_951800035.1. Lineage (NCBI taxonomy): Eukaryota > Metazoa > Arthropoda > Insecta > Diptera > Tachinidae > Linnaemya > Linnaemya tessellans. Next base: position 74,890,085 of record OX637532.1, read on the forward strand.
ATTTCGTTCGATATCGAGTGCCGTAATTTGAATCGGACCAAAAGAAAATTTCTTCGCAGATGATACGCGTCGCACTTCGAATTTTTGACGCTAGTCTTGAACCAATTAAAGCAGCATGAAGCTCTAACCTAGGGATCGATATTGGCTTTAAGGGAGTAACCTTAACAGATCGTGGATACTGATCACGAAATTCATCTGCATTTTTATTACGAATGTAATGGGCTATACAGGGTGCGCAGCTTATACCAAATGTTAGGGCCTTCATTACGTATTCACAGGGTTTACTGTTGTCGTCATTTTTGAACCACAAAAATCGTTGAGCATGCATGTCCTCGTGTCTAACGTAAATACGAAGCAACATTTCTGCTACATTGCCACATATGGCGATTTGACCCATACGAACTTCGCTGCTGCATCCCAGACCAGACGAACTTTGCCAGGTTTATTCGGATTAAGATCGATAAATATTGGCAGATACCATGTACGACCCTCATATGATGAAGGTCATCTTCATCTGCTTCTTGCACCTTTCTAGCGTATCCTTTATAAAATAGTTAGTCTATTTCCGTTTGTCTCGACCACCTTCCCATATTTTCAATGGAAAATAAGGGAAGGTGGTCTGCAACTCTCCAGTTATTAAATCCAATTAGGACCATGGGGTTAGCGTTACTGTTCGATTGGACTGGAAAACGTTTGAGATACGGGTAGACTTTCACGATATCATCAAAATTAATTGACTGTATGGGTAGACCAAGATTGCTCACAATACGAACATCATGAAGTGTAAATCTACTATCGCAGTTGCTACCGGATACCTCAATATTAGTTTTGACGGAATTGTTTTCGGATCGTGTGGTATTACCGGTCCATCGTAGCTCCAGGGGTTCTTTTTGACCAGAGTACCAATTTGTTAAATAGACTTTGCTTCATTAGCCTTCATCTAAAAAGCAAACGTTTCCAAAGAACCACCATTGTAATTTATATGAATCGGGAGTATTCTGAAACACGGATTATTATTGAGGTTGTTGTGTGCATGCACGCTTCCACTGGGAGCAGATGTTGCCACTTGAACTGGGTTTGGATGAGCCGACGTAATATATTTGTGCAACAAAGGATGGTGTTTTGTGTTACAATTTGCAATATCACACAATTTTTTCAAAAAACACTTGCGTCGATGAGGATTCAAACACTGGTGGCACAATTTATTTTCTTTCACCACATTTTACTTTGAATCTAAATATAACAATTGGAACTCGCCGCAATTTTGAATCTTGTGTCCCTCACTCTTACAACAAACGCAAAATAATTTCCTGGTAGGGGTTTGTTTTGAATGAGTGTTGACCGGACACCTTTTTTTGAACCGATAGGAGACACGACCTGACTGGCAGCAGATCCTAGGAGGAGGATTTCACCACTGGAACCCTATCGTCTTTTGCATGCATCGCCGAATTCAATTTGTGATTGTTGGGCAACACGGGTTGTTTAAATGGGCCATCAAATTCCATGTCTCCATTGTTGAGCAAATATTACAAATAGTAAGTACATATTCGATGATGCTAACGAGCCTATCTTTGAGTGGCGGGATCTTGGTTGCCTTTTCAATCATGCTTTCAAGAATGTGCTCCGGACGACCAAAACACATCTTCAAAGGGTGGATAGTTTCATTCACCATGGAGGAGATGAGAAGATTACTTTTCACCAGCTCCTTAGCACGGCCTTTGCTGATGAATAGGGGCCAGTCCTTAGGATTACCATGGAAATTCGGCAACTCCTTAGGTATTACCTGTCTCGCTGCGATTAGTGAAGCAGTTGGCTGGAAAGAACTTTGGTTAGAAAAGGAATTCAAATTTCGGGACACATCACATTTAGATAGGATACTGTATTTTTTCTCCATATACTTCCTCTGCAATTCCTTCTCATCTTCCAGCATCTGCAACTGTAGTTGTGTGTGAGCCGACAGGGCACCACTCGACGTATTTGAGTCACATTGATAATTACCCTTTTGCATAATTTGTTCACTGACAGTTGATAACACACTAGCTGGGGTCATTACTTACTCACCTTGAGTACCTGAGTTGGAACACTCAAACTGGTGCTGTGTTTTTCTATATGCACCATTTCCATGGACAACGTTAGGTAGAGGTGGCTGAACATTTACCCCTTCCGATGGAGCGGGCACATTTAAAAAGGGCCGTGGGATATGGCTAGCTGGTGATGTGGCTGCTTGTAAAGCGGCACTGAATTCTGATATGGCGTTAACTGGTGGCACTGCATTCGTTTCTGTTGTTGTTGCTGAGACACTATTTTTAATAGCAACGGGTTGATTTTTACCGCAGGAGCAATTCCAGCTCACGTTGGCTACATCGCTATTGACTCCAACACACTTGAAATGGAACCACTTGCCACATAAGTCGCACTGTACCATACCTTCCGTGTCTTTTAAATTGCACTTGTTGTAATTAAAGCCTTTTTGAGCCATTTTTGTATTTATTAGAATCGTGGTTTTAATTTATCGATTCACAAACACTTGTTGTTCTTTTATTTATAAAATATAACTTGTTTTAAAGAACTGTTGGCGTCGAGAAGCAAAGTCAAACGCAACTTTTAAGAGCGATAAAAAGAATTAAATAATTTATTATTTATAAAGCCTTATTTACATTTTATTATGTATACGAGTAATTTTTATTCCGTATTTGTACGCTTTAAAACAATTTGTTTTTCACCCGCTCGTTTCTCTTATTCAAGAAGCCCTTAATAATCAAAAGAAATTCCTTTATAAAGTAATTGAAAATTATTTAAAGTACCGCTATTAAGCAATTGGGCAACGAGAAAGATGAGCAAAGCAAACATACATACCTGTAAATATTTACATATTTATATCATGCATATTTTTGTGTATGTTAGCTTTGAGTGACAATAAGTAACTACTAAGTGAACATGAAGTAAATAGAAACAGTAAAGATTTTTAAACGTATTAGATTGGCGGCGGTAACAGTAGGGAAAATAATTGTTCTAGTTACATTCCAATTCTATATATTAGAGTAGTGTTCTGTCTCTCGTGCCGTTAACACGTTTTTTCGTCTCTGTGTCTGTCAGTCCGGGCTGTGTTTTAGTTATTTAAGAAAAATTAATAATTAAATTAATTGAAAGCAAATAAGCAAAAAATAAATAAAAAAACATATATAAACACAAACATTCAAGGAACAAAAATCAAACCAATAAATAGAAAACAAAAAATAAATAAAACCAAATAAATTAAATTTTAAAATAACCACGCACCAAATATTGGATTAAAGCAACAAATATCCTCAACTACAATAATAAAACAAAAAAATCAATAACTTAAACAAGAAAAAAAAACAGCAAAACAAGAAAACAACAGATAATAAAATAATTACTGCATTCCACACCACCAGTGACGACACCCCATACCAGTGTTGGCACTATGAGCCACTATGGGAAAATGGAAGTGGACCAGACCAGGGCTTTTATGACCTGTGTTTCTGCAGTATCAGGCGCCTCCCATCCCTCTTCCCATAAATAAAATAAAATAAAACTCTATTTTAATGGTGCGGTGTACTGATAGCGGCTGGATCATTCACTAGTGAAGGCATAACACTGACTAGTGAATGGTCACTGCAGTTGCTGTCATTGCATCGTATTCACTAATCTAGAGTTAGGATTTCGGTTTTTTTTCTCTCATTTTGTGATGGTGGGTAAGTTTAGAATAGACTTCTGTAACATACGTGGGTTAAGAGCGAATTTCTTTTCTGTATATGCTCACGTTTGTCTCCATCGGCCAGATGTTTTCGCCTTGAGTGAAACCCAGGTACATGAGGATGCTGATCCACAGGATTTTCATTTGCCCGGGTATCACCTCCTGTCGCTTTTCACTCTTCATAGGGGCCTTGCAATATACGTACGTAATGAAGTTGTGTACCAATGCCAGCAACCATTAGGCATGTCTGACGCAGAATTTAGCTGTCTTTGGGTTAAATTCAAAGTCGGTACACACTTTTTACATTTCGGGTTTCTGTATAGAAGTCTAAACGCGGAAAGAGATGCTACCATACATGGCTTCGATACTCTTTCCGACTCCATATCGAAGATTCTTGATAGTTGTCCGAGCAGTGAAATTGTAGTTGCTGGTGATTTCAATGTTCATAACACATCTTGGCTTCGCCATTCGAGCCACACAACTTCAGAGGGCCAATTTGCTGAGTTGTTCGCCGCGCACAATCACCTTGTGCAATTAGTTAATGAACCAACACATATTCCATGTGTTGAAGGGCACCAACATAATACTCTTGACCTTTTTCTAACTTCACATCCTGAAAAGTATGAAGTTACAGTCAATGCACCTCTCGGTAACTCGGATCATTGCACCATTTCCGCAACCTTTCCGTTCTCCAAACTTCGCAACGTTTCGCGTGCAGCCACGAAGCGTAGTAAATATATTTACGAAAAGGGTCGTTGGGCCGAGCTCAACGAATTCTTTCGGAATTTTAATTGGAAACTATGTTTTCTTGACAATGATGTCGATTCCATGGCGAAAATGGTTGAAAGCACAATTCTACTGGGGATGAAAGCTTTTATTCCCTGTAAGCAAATTTCGGTTAAACCTAGGACGAAGTCTTGGTTTAACCAGGCATGTAAAGATGCGTTGCGATCCAGAGAGGCAGCATTCAGTATTTGGCGTAATAACAAAAATGCCAATACTGATTTGCTACGCAAGAAGGCAAGATCTTCGTGTGCTAAAGTGTTAAGACGCGAAAAGGCTTTATACGAGCAGCGTATTCGCACTAGAATTCTCACTGCCCCCAGGGGTAGTAAGAGTTTCTGGTCATTCGTCAAAAGTGTTAAGGAAAGTGCTAGTTCTTCAATTCCGACTCTTTTCAGGAATGACCAAATATTTACTGACCCGGTTGATAAAGATAATATATTGGCTGAGATATTTGCAAGTAACTCTCACTTGCCTGATAGCTCTCAACCACTCCCCGCGCTCGAGAGAGTATCCGTAACTATGCCTAAGATATTTTTTCGAGCGCGTGCAGTTAAAAGGGTTCTTGCGGAACTCAGCACAAGGAAGTCTCCTGGGCCGGATGGAATCCCTGCACTGGTCCTGAAGCAGTGCTCTTCGACGTTAGCACGTCCATTAGCCAAACTTTTCAGTACACTTTACCACTCCGGTAGATTTCCAATGTGCTGGAAGGTTGCTAATGTAACGCCAATCCCCAAAAAGGGAGTGGCTACTAACCCTGAAAATTACCGCCCGATTGCAATATGTTCTGCTATATCGAAGGTGATGGAAACTATGCTTAACTTCCATCTTGTGAAATATCTGGAGTCCAACAGTTTACTAAACGACCGCCAGTATGGTTTCCGTAGAGGCCGCTCTACGGGTGACCTATTGGCCCTTCTTTCGGAAAACTGGTGTAGTTCCATACACCGTTTTGGCGAAAGTAAAGTGGTGGCTCTAGATATTTCTAAGGCGTTCGATAGAGTGTGGCATGGAGCACTCCTGTCCAAACTTATTGCATTTGGTGTCGGAGACACCTTCTCTCGGTTTATATCGAGCTTTCTCAGGGATCGCTCTATACGAGTTGTTATAGATGGGGTCTCATCCGATGAGTTCAGAGTCAACTCAGGGGTACCGCAGGGCTCCGTTCTTTCTCCTACTCTATTTCTAATTTTTCTTAACGATTTACTTTCCCAAACTTCCTGTCCTATTTACTCTTTTGCAGATGATAGCAGCCTTTCGCATTCCTATTCATTCAACTGCAGGCCGTCAACGTCTGAAATCGAGACGAGGAGGCAGTTTATGAATGACGTTCTGGATAGCGACCTCGCGAAGATCTCCGAATGGGGTCAGGCGAACAGGGTCGATTTTAATGCCCGTAAGACCCAGTGTTGTATGCTTACGCATCCACGTACGTATGACCATGCTGCTTCATCTGTTTCTATGGGTGGTGTAAGTATTATGGAGTCAGGGGCTCTTGATGTTCTGGGCATGAAAGTGCAGTGTGATGTCAGATGGACGGAACATGTATTTCAGGTCGCAAAAGAAGCATTCAAGTGCCTTGGCTTCTTAAGACGGTGCAAGAGATACTTCACCCCTTCTGACCTCCTTAATATTTACACCACTTACAACCGACCGAAGATGGAATACAACTCTCATGTTTGGGCCGGTGCTTCAAAGTCTATTTTGAAGTTACTCGACCGCGTACAGGAGAGGGCGATGAAACTCATCGGAGACAGTAGAGTAGCCAACTCTATTGACTCTCTTGAGCATCGTCGCAATGTGGGGTGCGTATCGTTGTTCTATCGTTACTATAATGGCAGGTGCTCTGGTGAAATTAGGGAACTTGTTCCTGAAACCCATTCTTTCTTACGCTCAACGCGTTTTTCATCAAGAGCGCATGCGTTTGTGGTCGATATTCCAACGAATCGCACTACGCATTACAGAGAAAATTCGTTTTTTGGCCGAACAGTCCGTATGTGGAACAAACTACCCGCAGATGTCTTCCCCGCCTTACAATTTGAGCAGGTTCAAATCGAATATCCACAGACACTACTCCCTTTATCCTCCTTCCCAAAATCTATTTTCCCAGTTCCAGCGCAATGCACTGCATATGTAGGGGTCATCCCCTGGGTGCTGGTCCTACTCCTAAAAAAAAAAAAAAAAATTTTATGGATACAATTTTTTAAATTTTTTTTTTAATTACGGATTTTCAGAGAGGCCGTTCCATTGATTTTACCATATCTCGGGAATGGTATATCCAATATTTTTGAAAAAAAAACAACAGTGGACTCACCACAAAATTTTCTTTAAGTCATGATAAGTCAATTTTTTCGTATGACCAACGGTTATGGTGTTATTCATATAAAAATGTAAAATTTTTTTTTTGCAAAATCGAAATTTTTTTATTGTTTCAAAATTTCATAAAAAATCGAAGATGGCAAAAACTTACCATTTTTATTTCACGATCTTGAAACTGTAAATATTTAAAATAATTGAAGCGCTATTTCGTGAAAATACATGAATAAATGTTGGTTTTATAAACAATAAAGTGAAAACTCAGTGGAATTAAGTGGAAGTCACAATTTTTAAAATAACTTCATGACGCTTGGCACGAGATATTTTTTGCTACAAGGATAAAGTCTGTTGAAAATCAACAAAATCGTAAAAAATTTTGGGGTACCACCCACACAACTTTCTTCCAGGAATATAGTTTGAAGTTCCTCAAAGCCACAAATTTGCTTTTATCTACATGAAAATAAGCACATATATTATCTAGGTATTTAAACTTAAATCACTGTTCTTAGTTTTGTTCGAATAAGCCCATATCTGATTATAGTAACCAAGCAAGGACTATCTTTAAAATTAATTTAAACGGTAGGAAAGTCACAATAATTATCATAACAAACTTCACTATTTCACTACAAAATTTATTTTAGGATTATTTCAAAACAGACGTAGAAAATTTAAGCCAATATTGGACGCCTAGTTCAATTAGTGGTATTTTAAAGAAATGGCGTTCCTACCCTCAGTAAGTAATATTTATAATATTTCAACATATTTTTAAATGAAATTTATTTGTTGGTGGTCACGCAATGTCTATATGCATTTCATTGGTGCTTTACCAAATCATCAGTAGAGTTTAACCACAGTTTTGAAAAGTTAAAAACCTCGTATCTTATGCACATACTTCTGAAAACCATCTGAGAATTCACAATTTGTAAATTACAAACTATTTTCAAAAATCACAACTGAATAAGCATAGTAGGCTTTGAAACTCATACAAAACTAACGCAACAAATAAATTATATTCGATATGAATTTATTTTATTTTTCTACACTTTTATACAATCAGAAATCCATTGGATAACAAGAAAAGTATTTATAAGGCAAAATTAAAAATAAAGTCTAAATCAAACTGTTATGATGATGTTTTTATTATTATCTACTGATGATTTGGTAAAGAACCAATGAAATGCATATAGATCAAATAAAAATTTCATTTCAAAATATTCTTGATACTCATTGTAAAATTTTCATTTTTCACAGAGGAAACATGCAAATTGAAAAACCTACGATGTGGGGAGAAACATCTAATCATAATGCTGACTGTTACTTATGTTTAAGTAGAAAGAGTGGATTTAGAAAACATATGCTTTGGTCTTATCCCACGATTTCAGCTGGTGGATTTACACTTCCCGTGCTAGATTCAGATGGAGTTCCATGTCCTGAGAATCCATATTCTACGTATACTGAAGTTCTTCCATCCCCTTTTTCTTCGTCTTCAAACACCTCCAGCGTATAAGAGTGTCCAAAGTCTCTGACACAGCACTTGTTAAACGATCTTATAAGAGACCTAGAGCTTTCAAAAGATAAATCTAAGCTGCTTGCATCCCGTCTAAAAAAAAGAAATTTATTGTCCTTGTAGCAAAAAATATCCTGTGCCAAATTTCATAAAATAATCTTCAAAATTGTGGTTTCTACTTCTTTTTATACCCTCCAAATAAAAGAATATGGAGGGTATATTCACTTTGTCACTCCATTTGTAACGCAGCGAAATATCCATCTTAGATCCCATAAAGTATATATATTCTTGATCAGTGATGAAATCTAAGAAGATCAGAGCATGTGCGTCCGTCCGTCTGTGGAAATCACGACTCAGTCCAAACGAAAAGAGCTAGTCTCTTAAAATTTGCTATAAAAATATATCTTGAAGGATAGCACAAGTTAAGTTCGGAGATGGGGTAAATCGGGAAAGCGAAAAAAGTTCCCTTAAGAAGAACTAATCCAACCTCTAAAAAACAACATAATTTCTAACGTCTTTTTGTAATTTTGTTAAGCAAATGATATATTTTTATATTAAAAAAGGTCCAACGCGTTAAGCTTGAAGCCATAAAATAAAAATAAATTATTTTTGGACCCCACCCCCTTTAGTGGGAGTTATTATATGCAAAAATAGTGTAAAAATTTAAGAAATTGTTTTACTTAAGCCTACATTCCTTAAAAATAAAATTTTTAATCTTTAATGACGAAGCTGAGACGCAACCAGGTACTACTCTGCCCTACCCCTCGTCCCCATTTGCTCCCTAAATGACCCTATAAAAAAAATTTTAATTTTGTATATAATTATCCCAAGCATTTATTTTTAGAGTTTTATGACGAAGGTGAAATGTCTTCCCCACAGCCCTTGCCAGAGCGACCCAGCCAAAATATAGTTTTAATACTCTTCAAAGAGAACTGAACACCATAAAGTATATTTATTCTTGATCAGTGATGAAATCTAAGACGGTCTAGCAATGCCCATACGTTCGTCTGCGGAAAACATGATATTGTCTATTTTTGAACCCCGCGATATTATATAAAGGAACTCTGTCAAAACCCTTTCCAAAAATGGCAGATTTAAAAAAAAAAATTAAAAAAAAAAACGTATCCATAAAATTTTGACCATTTTTATAGTCAGGGGACCATAGCAAATAAAAAAAAAAATAGGGAATGCAAAAAGTTCAATTTTGTAGAGCTGTGTTATTTGAAGTTAATATCAGTTTACATGACGTGTGTTAAGCTAAAATTAGTTTTTTGATGATACTTTAAGCAATTTTGCTTAAAGTTGTTTAGCAGCCAGTGTTAAGGTTTTTTGCATAAGGCTGTTGTAAATATATTTACATAATTTTGCTAAATAATTTTGGTATGTATGTAGCTACATAGATGGATGTATGTATATCTATGTATGTATATTTTATAAATTAATGAAAAGAGATAAAGCATAGATTTTGAAAGGGGAAAATATATGAAAATTTTAACGAGGACAACAAGGTAAGGAAAATAATTGTTCTAGTTACACATTGAAAAACACTTTCTCATATATATTGATTTTTCAATGCTATTATATTCAATATTCAAAATTTTTGTTGAAAATACTACAAATTTATAATCGCTTTGAATGAATTTTTTCCCAAAACTTTGTTTATTATGCAATAAAATATTTTATCGTCATTTTTAAGTAAGTAGGTAGCTGCTTTAAAATATTTGATGTTAGCATCGCATAGATGGGTGTTAAACAACTTATAATTCGTTTTTGCATGATACTTTAAGCAATTTTGGTTAACATTGATTTACCAGACCGTGTTAAGTCTTTCCATAAGGCTGTAATAGCGTAGACAGACGAATGCCTTAATTTGAATTAGCAGTCTTAGTCCAAATAATCTTGTGCATTATACACATCCCAATTTGTATTATATTCTTATCCTTACTAAAATAATAAATACGAAAGTAACTCTCTCTGTGTTACCTTTTCACGCTCAAACCGCTGAACCGATTTAGATGAAATTTGGCATAAAGATATTTTGAGATCCGAGGAGTAACATGCTGTGGTTTTCTTTTTGAAAAATTGGGCAAAATCGAACAACTGTGACGCCCACCCCCATATAACAGTAAAAATATATGTATGTATATACATATATATATATATATATATATATATATATATATATATATATATATATATATATATACATATATATTAGGGTTCCAATTAACTGTATGAAAAAATTTATTTGAAGAAATATGTTTCACGCCAAGCCCCAGATTTGTTCGAAATGCTATAAAAATAGTCTCTTGAAAATTTAAGCTCAATCGGATGAGGGGATATGGTGCCCCTGACCCGCCCAAAATTTGGAAAATACCTGATTTTTGACATTGACTGTTAATAACTTCGTTAATATTTATTTCAAAAAAAAATTTTTAATAAAAGTTATAGACCAAACTCAGAGTAACAACTTTTGCTCACAAACTTTTTTTGTATCTTTAATATCTACTGAATTAAAACAAAAAATAAACGAAACACCATGGATTTATTAAGTTTAGTCGTTACATGAGAAAAACATTGATACGTTGATATTGTAATTTTATTTGTGACAAGTATACCTTGTTTGTTTTCTTTTTGTAATATTACCGTAAGATTACTCACAAGTTATGGTTTATTCTCTTGATTCTTCTCATTTTATTTGTAGCAAGTGTTGTTTTTTTAATATTACCGTTAGTTTTCTTTATCCACCACCTGACTTTGATGCGTTCATTTTATTTGCAACAAGTAGGTATATCAAAGAAGACGTGTGCTAGTGAATTAATAAAGTAATAATAAGATGTCTATTAAATTACGCGATAACATTTATTTGATTGGTTGTTATTCCAATAATTTAAAAGGCAATAAATTACACTCTAATAGGGAAGTGATTAAAGTTCTTTTTTTTCATATTCGCGTTAAAAAGCTTAATTTACGCGAGAGTTCCAAAATAATCGTAAAATATGTTATAACGTTTTGGGAAAAATCTAGAATTTCATTTAAAGAACCAAATCACTGTATCACCAAAGTAGAAAAATTATACACGGAGTGGAGATCACTGCAAAAACATTGCAAACAAAAAAGTAAAAATCAAGAAAAGAAAGAAGCAGAATTTTTAAAACATTAGATGCTTTGTTTGATATAGCACACGAGAATGCATTGGAAATGATAAACATTGAAGAATATAAGAAATTTTTGATAAATCAACGAAAGGAAGGAAGACCTGGCTATATGTGTGGTATAGATTACGAATTAACACAAAAAGAACGTTGAAAAGAACAACGAAGAGAAATAGAATTACAAAGAAAGGAGCGCAGCATGGGCGAAGCAAAAAAAATGGGTAAGCTGTTGGGGTAACAGTTATATCTTTTTTCGAAATTAGTTAAAATTTCTCTAATATTTTTACTAGGAAATGTGCCATTATCTTTTTCTTCAGAGAGTGAAAGATCGTTCGCTGCAGATCAGGAAAATAATTATGAACATTTTCCAGCAGTTACGTTTCCTTCTACTCAAAAAAAAAACTAGAGGAAAAGTGGTAGTTATAATAGAAAAACTTACAGCTGCCCTGGATGCTTGCAAAATAAGTGATCGAAATGCAGTTCATATCATTGCCGCAACAGCTGAATCGTTGGGTCATGATATAGCAAATATTATTTTGAACAATGAATCCATACGTGCTGCTAAACAAAAACTACGTTCCAAAAGGGTATCTGAATTAAAAAATAAGTTTAATGGCAAAGATTTAGATGCAGTTTGTCTACATTGTGACGGAAAATTACTGCCTGCCTTAGAAGGAAAAGAAAAAGTTGACCGGCTTCCAATTCTTATATCAAACGGAAATGTTGAGCAGCTGCTAGAAGTACCTGCTTTAAAGAGTGGTACTGGAAGAGCACAAGCACTGGCTTTTTGCAAATCGCTTTTTGAATGGGGTCTACAGGATTATGTTAAAGCTTTGGTTTTCGATACAACAGCAGTTAACACTGGAAGATTCAATGGAACTTGTTCTATAATCGAAAACACACCAGAGAGGGATCTGTTGTATTTTGCTTGTAGGTATCACATCCTAATGTTCAAATATTTCAACGATTTCAAAAGTTTGGCCATCATTAAACATTGATAATTACAGGATCGGTATCGAAAATGCAAAAGTTAAAAATGCTGTTATGTAGAGCGAATTACAAATTTTCTTAACAACGTTATTCAGGAAAAACAACCGCGAGATGACTATAGAGAATTAATCGAACTTGTTTTAATATATCTCGGGAAAACAGCAACCCGATCATGTAAAAATTTCGAGCTCCAGGTGCTATGCATCACGCAAGATAGATGTCAAAGGCAATATACACTTTAAAAATATTTTTGTTTAGATTCGAGTTCGATTTAACAGAGGTTGAACTAAATGCTCTTTGTGATATTTCCATTTTTGTTGTTAAAGTGTACGTTGAAGCTTGGTTTTGAGCTTCATCAACTATAAAAGCTCCGTATCACGATTTAGTGCTTCTTGCAACATTCAGTCAATATCGAACTGTAGAAAGTGAAATTGCTTCGGTAGCTCTGGAAAAATTTTGCAGTCACCTGTGGTACTTAGGCGCAGAAAATGTTGCTTTGGCATTTTTCGATGAAAATGTACGAATCGAAACCAAAAAAGAAATGGTAGAAGCTTTGAATAATGAATCTGATATAAACACCAAAAATGCCCTAATAAATACTCTGGACGTAGATGATGTTATCAAGAAAGCTATTCCGCAGTTTGTGAATACAAAAACTAAAACATTTTTTAAGCATTTTCATTTGTGGGAGGATTTTTTAAAAACAGCCCCAACAAAGTGGCCGAGTAACAAAAAATTTATCGAAGCTAAAAAAACTCTTTCAGGTTTAAATGTAGTGAACGATACCGCTGAGAGGGGAGTCAAATTAATGCAGGATTATAAGGATATTTTATCAAGAAGCGAAGAACAAAAACAATACATTTAACAAGTTGTTAAGGATTACCGTTTACGTTTTCCAAACTGCAATAAAGAAACTCTTTCTTAATTCTACAAATTCAAACAAAAGACAAATCCAAAACCAAAAAAAGAATACTTGCCCCAAATAAAATATCAGCGTGTAAATTTTTTTCTCATGTAACGACTAAACTTAAGTAAATAAAATCTTCCACATAAACATACGTATAAATAAATCCATGGTTTTTCGTTTCTTTTTTTTTAATTCAGTAGATATTAGAGATACAAAATAATTTTGTGAGCAAAAGTTGTTACTCTGAGTTTGGTCTATAACTTTTACTAACATTTTTTTTTGTAAAATAAATATTTACGAAGTTATTAACAATCAATGTAAAAAATCAGGTATTTTGCAAATTTTGGGCGGGCCAGGGGCACCATATCCCCTCATCCGATTGAGCTCAAATTTTCAAGAGACTATTTTTATAGCATTTCGAACAAATCTGGGGCTTGGCGTGAAACAAATTACAACTTTAAAAAATAACTGGCCCCTTAATATAAATACATACATATATGCACAGGGTGCTCACGCAGATACTCAAGGTGGTCGACAGGATTTACCTTAGTCGAAAACAATAAAGTGAAGTTACTCGCACTGAAAAAAAATTTGTACTAAGCAATTATTTTATTATTGAATTGTTTTATATTAAATTGAATTTTTATATAAAGCTCAAAATTATTTTTTTGTTAATTCAAGTTTTTATAAAATTATACCTATATAATAGTAGGTAATTGTACGGATATGTTATTATTATTATTATATGAGGCCATAAGCACCGCGACCCAAAGGATCTTGTGTGCAGCCCAAGTGTTCACTGATGTAGATTGAGGCTGCGAATAAAGTCAATTACTCTACCTAGTGAGATATCGTACACCTCCCCTAGAGTCATGAAATTGCCTCCGAGGAACCCCCTCCTGCACGACGCCACCGCCGGATAGTCACAGAGAACGTGCTCCGGTGTCTCATCCCCTGCTCCGCAGAGTCTATACACTTTGGTGTTAGAATTGCCCATGGTAAACTGGTGTCGTCTGAGACCGCAGTGTCTGGTAAACCAGCCCGATAATAATCTAATGTCATTCTTGTCCATCAGCATTAATTTTTTGGGATTTGTTCCGAGATAACGTAATGAAACGTTTTGCCTGTCTTAGGCCGTGAAGGGCTTTCCAGTGGCGATTAAACTCCACCCGAGCCCAGGAGTCATTCTGTTCCTTGAGATGCCAAAGAAGGGTTCCGGTCCTATGAATCTACGATGGGCTCCTCTGTTCGCCAGACAGTCAGCCCGTTCGTTCCCAGCGTGACCCTTATGGCCAGGCACCCAGCATAACGTCAGGCTGTTCTGAGCGCCCAGTTCAATCAGCGATGTAACACAGTCCATAACAACCCCTGACCCGATCTCATACGAGGTTATGGCCTTAAGCGCTGCCTGGCTCTCAGACATCAGATAGATACGAATATTCTTAAATCTTCTCCTCAAGCATTCCCTAGAACATATGAATATGGCATAGACCTCCGCTTGGAAGATCGTAGGGTAGTTACCCATGGGAATTGCCCTTTGAAAGTTAGGGCCATATATCCCTAACCAGTATCCCCATTTTCCTGTTTGGAGCCGTCAGTGAACCAGACCTGGTCAGCATCTTCGTGCCATGAAGTGTGGTTAAGCCATTGACTCCTTTCAGGAATGAGAACATCAAAGTTTCTGTTCAAAACTAGTGTTCGTTGTATTTGATCATTCACCCTAATGTATGGGTCATTCAGGAGATGTCCTAGTATGCTCATGTGACCAACCAGATCTCCAGGTTTCAAATTGGAGATGCCAGGCAGCCGTAGTGCGCTTCTGCGGGCCTCCTCCTTCACTACAATGTGCAGAGGGGGAATGTGCAAGATGGCACCCAGAGCATGTGTTGGACAAGTTCTCATTGCCCCGCTGATCGAAATACACACAAGGCGATAAACCTTGTCCAGAAGTGCCCTGGTAGTGGATTGTTCAGTTTTTGGCCATTCAATGTGGGTTCCTCAAGTTTCACTTTTCTTCGTCTGGTAAAAGGTACAATGACCGTCTTTCTCGGGTTAATAGACAGCCCCTGTTCCCGCACCATCCGATAATTATGTTTAGAGCCTGCTGCATCCTTTCCGATATGATTCCATCCTCCCATCCTGTCACAGATATGACAAGATCGTCGGCGTAACCATATGTTCGAAATCCCAGGTTGTTGAGTTGTTCAAGCAGTTCATCGATAACCAATGTCCACAGTAAAGGCGATAGAACGCCACCTTGTGGGCAGCCTCTGGTTGCTCTTATGCTCTTCGATGCACCGCATAAGTCCAACTCAACCACCCTGGATGACAGCATCTCTAACGTCCAGTTCTTTATAATTTTCGGAACACCCTTCCTATCAAGAGCGTTGTCGATTGCGTTGTACGATGTATTATCAAAGGCTCCCTGAATGTATATAAAAGCGCAAAGGGCGATTTCTTTATTACTTATAGCCTTCTGTATATCAGTACACAAGTAGTGTATGGCAGTTACCATCGATTTGCTTGGCTGGTAGGCAAATTGTAACTTATGAATGGGATACACTGTGAGAAAATTCCTTCTAATGTAACTATCCAGCAGTTTCTCCATCGTCTTCAGGAAAAACGAGCTGAGACTGATTGGTCTAAATGATTTTGGAAGATGTTCAGATCTACCTTTGGTATAAAAACCACCTTAACCATACACCAAGCCTTCGGTATGTGACATGCCGATTGATTTGAAAATCCTGGACAGTTGTGGAACAATATAATCTCGACCCTGTCGAAGAAGGCACGGATAGATGCCATCCGAAGATTTATAAGTGCTAAATTTAGTCAACGCCCAGCGGATATGTTACTTATATTATTTATTCAAAATCAGAGTCGTCGTTATAAATGTCTGGTTTCCGTAGCAATGCCAAAACTTCGTGAGTCAAAATGTTTTGTAGTTTTCGGATTTTTGCTCAAACTGCATATTAACGGATCTATGCAATAAATCAGTATTACAATCAACTCTAGATATTTTTCTCGTAAAATTTAGAATAAAACCCAACTCGAGCTCATATTTATTATTTGGTCTAGCTCGCCACCAAACATCAAAAATTTTTTATTGCGGTATTTGCGAGTTCATGGTGAACTTTTCAAAAAATGTGTATGGGTTATGCAAAAAGGTTCAACAAATATTTTGTAATCCCAATGGGTTATATATTAACCTTTCACATGGGGCCAACAGAAGCCTAGAATCAAATGGTATTCTATATTTTTGAGTTCATGACACCTTTCTCACTTTTCAGATGTACTTAAAAAAACTTTTACTTAAAACGGCACAGAAAATTTATCATCACTTGTATATTAAAAAGCTTTATTACTGTTATGAAACACAATAAAAACTATAAATAGCAAAAAAAAAAAGAATTACAAAATATTCGAAACCAAACAGGTTGTAATACTTCAAAGTTAGTGAATATTCCGTGTACCGTTACTTTGATTTGATTTACATTAATTCATTTTGATATGCATTCCTTTATTATTTGAACTGTTGTGTCTCATATTAAATTCAAACTTGAGCAAATAAACATGAATTTTTTTTTGGATTCCAAGTCAGAAAAAGTAAGTTATTTTAATTGTTTTTAACAAAGGAATAATAATATATTAAAATCAGAATGGATTTTTTCTATTTTAAGATTGCCAAGTTAAAGAAACGAAGTGTGTGGTGTGATGTGGATGTACAGGTTCACTTAGAGTTGTGAGCGGAACGTACCACCGATTTGCGGCAATAAAAAACGCATAGGTACATGAACAAAAAAATCGCAATACAAATGAGAAACAAATTTAGTGCGGAAGAAGTGCACGTCAAAATAAGAAATTTCAGGGTGAAATGCAATTGATTTATCTCATATGTATGTTTGTTACCCAAACCGCCTATTGAAATTTGTAGATAAAAAAAGGAAATCGGACCTTCTCGTGGGAGCCCATCGAACCGGAAATTTTATGCTGTGCACCGTATAATTGCCTGCAATGCGAATAATTATGCTGAAATTTTGTAAACATTTTCATTTGTAAGAATTAACATTTTAAATGTTTGATAATATGTAGTTTAATATTACAAAAATTAGATATAATTAGTTAAACGCACCAGATGCAAACAGCCAGCCATCGCTGTTGTCACTGCTAACACCATTTCTGGTGTCACAGACATCTATGCGGGAATAAAATTAAACTAGAAAGGAGTTTGTAGCATTAATGAAAACCTTACTAT
The DNA here is from genome assembly GCA_951800035.1 of Linnaemya tessellans. Taxonomy (NCBI): domain Eukaryota; kingdom Metazoa; phylum Arthropoda; class Insecta; order Diptera; family Tachinidae; genus Linnaemya; species Linnaemya tessellans. Next base: position 74,907,716 of record OX637532.1, read on the forward strand.
ATAAGATCTAAAAAGATTTTATTTTGCTAAAAGTAGGAATATAACTACATATGTACATATACATAAATGTAAATATATATTTATATATATATATATATATATATATATATATATATATGCATATATTTATATATATATATATATATATATATATATATATATATGTGTATACATATGTATGTACAGTGTTTGTACTTACTAAAACTCAATTTTCAGAAAGTTGTGTAAAATTTCGCATAATATAATTATATTATATGTTGGTGCTACAATTCTGAGAAATCTAGCCAATAGGGGGAGGGATGGACAAGGCTAAGGGCCAAGGGGGGGCAGATTTTTTAAGGGATGGATGTCTGAGAAGACAAGATAGGACGGTTAGTGACGATGACTCGGGCAATCTTTCAGTCTTCTCTGATACTAAGAACAGGCAATATATTGCGACAGACAGGAAGGTATCGGAGGCACAAGTGTTGGAAGGGGTAGGGAAAAGACTGGACGAATGCAAAAAGCTGGCAGGCTACAAGCGTTCTCTCTGGTTTTTAAGGTCATTGGTATCTCGCGATCCAACTTCCGTGACTCCCCGGGAGAATGCTTTGCGGCGCAAACATGCCTACTATGTTCGGAAGTATGAGGAATTTCTAAGCTAGTTAGCTTGACATCAGCACCTGAGCTACAAGTAGGTATTATTGATCGCAGTCAGCCAGGGAGCAAAACGATCAATGGCTACTTTTGGAAGAATGAATCCTGCATAGACTAGTGGATGCGGTAATGAAGGCTTTCTCAAAAACAGCATCCAAGAAGTTGGCGAGCTTTGGCCAGGATCCGAACTTGAAATCGTTCCCTTGGACCAAGTTCCTTTTCAGCTGACGGTGCGAGTATGAATTCTTCCTCCTACTCTGGAGGATGAGGCCACACTTACACTTATTAAGCGCCATAACATGGACCTTGGTTGTGAAAAATGGACGTTTGAACGTGAACGCGCTAGGGACAAGGGGAATCGCAAACATTTCTTGATCAAAATTGACTTAGAACCCCTCCATCTCATGCACCCCAAGGAAAGCGTTATCAAATATGAGCTAAATCAGCTCAGACTGATTTTGTCCGCAAAGAAAGGATCGCAAAATGGTGACTCCGAGTGGCATACAAGTGGTGTAAATTAACTCGCATCACGCCGAGGCAGCATCGGACGAGCTGATACATTTTATGGAGGGAGAGTGTATTTCCATGGCCTTGATCCAGGAACTTTGGCTAGTTGCGAGTAAGGTTCGAGGCTTTCGGTCACGCTTGTTTGCTCTTCTCTCTCCTACCACGGAAGGTAAGATTAGAAGCTGTATTCTGATTAAGAATAATATCAATGTGTTTCTTTTATCAAATTACAGCTCTGGTGATCTAACGGTAGCTGCGCTTGAACGCAAGGATCTCCCGATCGGCGTATCTACCGTATGAAGTAGATGACCCTCCTCCGGGCGCTGTGCGCACACTCATTGACTGGTGCGGAACACAGGGATACGATGTTGTACTGGGCTGTGATGTAAACGCGCATCACACACTCTTGGGGGAGCACGGATATAAATAAACGGGGTGAGGATTTATTACAATTTCTCTTGTTAACCAATCTTAGGATTTGCAATAAGGGCAATAGGCCAACGTTTTTCAATAGGGAAGAGGTCACTGATTTAACGTTGGATAGTGAAAAAGACTCCATTAGAATATATGACTGAAGGGTGAGCCTTGAGTGCTCATTCTCTGATCATAACAGAATTATTTTTAAGATTGGTCTTATTCCGAGTGGGGGAAAGCCTTACAAGAACACTAGGCAAACGGATTGGGGAAGCTTCGAAAAGCTTGTGGAGGCCCTTCCACCTCCCGAAAGCGGGTGGGCAGCTTTCGGGAGCTGGAGGATTCTTAATCCTTTTGTCAAGGCCACTGAGAGGCGCCTATCATGCATCTTATCGGGAGCATGATAAGCCCTTAGGCTCATTGAGTCAGGCAGCTTCAGACACGACTGTACGGGACATGGCATTATCCTACAAAAGGTAAGAGGGCAGGACCTTGGGAGACAAACTGGTTATATGACTTCGGTCATGAGCTCCGACAAACCCTTCTCAGTCGCATTCCCTGAAAGGAAAGACTGGATGGAAAACTCTGCGACTCGAAGTAATGCAATCTTATTTTTTACGCACGAATCGAAAATGGACACTGACTCGATGGTATTTTCCGAGGATATCTGCCCTTCGGTATCACTCAGGCTACCCGATACCTCAACAGTTTTCCAGACAGAGATTTATGCCATAACCGAGGCAGCATTAAGGAGTGATGGGCTCAGTTTAGAGGCAAGACCTATTGACATTTGTGTACATAGTCTGGCAGGAATCAGAGCCCTGGACTCGGGGTTAATAAAGTCGAAATGTATGCTGGCATGCATTCAATCTATTTTGGATTCCAGAGCATGAAGGCATTCAGGGGAATGAGGGTTCGGCCTTGGATTAAGCATTCTCAGGTAGGGATTTTGACATTCCCTCAGTTGAGCTGCTGAATAAAATTCTGGAGTAGGCAGAGAGGAAGGTGACAAGCAGGTGGTCAGGAATTATCACCTGTAGGGTCTCCAAAACTCTATGGCCCTCGCTTAGCAGAGCTAGGACTAGACAACTTCTGATTTTTGGGAAAAATCCGTTGGCACTCCTGGTAGGGACCTTGACGGGGCACTGTGCAATTGGGCACTTGTCAGAGCGTTTGGGCTTTCCCCATGATGGTCGCTGCAGAAGCTGTTTCGATGAAGAAGAAGAGGAGTCAGTACAGCATTACCTTTGTGACTGTCCGGTCCTGCAGTAGCGTAGGCTTAGACATCTAGGTTCTCCTTTCCTACGAGATCTAAACTACCACAGGAATGCACCGCTGCATGCCCTGGCGGATTTTGTGAGAAGTTCTATGTGGTTCTCAGGAATCAGTACTTCGTTTTGAAAGCATTGTGTAGTTTAAAGTCCTCTGGGCATCACAATGGGCCTTTTATGGCCTCCGAGTGTTTTCTCGCTTACTGCGGGCAGCCCTTCTGACCTAACGTAACCTAATTTTCAAGCAATGTAGGATTAAGGAATACAATCTAGCTTAAAGAATACAAATTCGTCAACTTTGTAATGTGCGTTGTAAGTGCATCTTTTGTCGGCATTGGGTGTGCAATGACAAATTTTGTCAGCTCGCATTGCATTGTCAAAATATATCGGTAATCATTTGATATGCGAAGAGGACCTACAGTATCAATTGAAATCATTTCAAAACTATTGTTTGGTGTGTCTGTTAGTGTAAGTGGTTCTTTTATGCGTTTTGTTTGTTTGTTTTTGTTACAAGTGTCGCAATATGATACATATTTTTTTACCATCTTATTCATGTTTTTCCAAATATACCTTTGTTTTAGTTTAATGATTGCTTTTCTTATTCCTAAGTGGTCTGCGTGTGTGGTATTATGAAACTCGTCAATTAGTTTGTATTTTAATATGTCATCTGATATTCTTTTTGGGGCGTTGTATATTAATATATTTAGTTGAGGACTTTTGTTGTTTATTTTTATCTTTGCATATGCTTCTTTTATATCTTCTTTTGTATACATTTTAAATATTTTATCATCATTACGTAATGCTACTTCATATATATTTTCTTTCAATAATTTGGATATCAGTTTCCTCAGAATCGAATCTAGTTTCGCTGAGTTATCGCTGAATCCTGCTAGCTCATTTTTATCATTTTCTTTTTCATATGTATTTTTGGAGCGTGATTTCTTCATATTCGAAACTGGTTCCGCAGAATTATCGTCACGTCCTATGTGCACAATATTATCTTTTATGAATATAATTTCTTCTTTTATATCGTCTATATTATTAAATTGTAATCTTCTTATATTCTTGACGTCATTTATTGATGTACATTCCCATGTGCGAAGTTGATCAGACTTCTGAGAATCATCGTTTCTTACACGCGTGTCGTCATTTTCTTTTATTTTATTTGCCTCTTTATTATTATTTAATTTCTTATTTGCCTCAATTTCTTTATTTTTCATAGCCCTTGTAGTTACTAATACTTTCTTAGCCTGTTCGTCATCTTCTGTTGGTATCATCTGTTTTAGTATATTCGAATTGATTTCTATCCTAGATAGTGCGTCAGCGTTTGTATTTATCTTTCCCTTTTTATAAACAATGTCGAAGTCGTAGTCACACAAGTCAAGTCTAATTCTTGTCATTTTTGAAGAAGGATTTCTATGGGAAAATAGTGATACTAATGGTCTATGGTCAGTTACTACCGTAAATTTTCTACCGTATAAATATGGTTTGAAATAGTTAATGCTCCAGTGAATTGCCAACAGTTCTTTTTCGATTACTGATTTGTTCATGTCATGTTTCTGCAATGCCTTACTTGCATATGAAATTGGTCGGTCTTTACCTATTTCGCCTTGTGATAACACTGATCCTAGTGCGTAATTTGAAGCATCTGTTGTTAATATAAAGGTTTTGTCAAAATCAGGGTATTGCAATACTGGGGGACTTATCAGTTTTCCCTTTAGGTCATCAAAAGCTTTTTGGCAGTTGTCCGTCCATTTGAATTTCGTGTTCTTCTTTAATAGTTGGTTTAAGTCTTTAGCTGTGTCTGCAAAGTTTGGTATGAATCGTCTATAGTAATTGCAAAATGCAACGAATCGTCTTACTTCATCTGCATTTTTTGGTGTGGGATAATTCTTAATTACGTCGTATTTTGATGGGTCTGTTTTTACTCCGTTTTTAGTTATAAGATGTCCAAGATAAGTGACTTCTGGTCTTAAAAATTTACATTTTTTTGGATTTAATTTCAAATTATATTGTTGTAGTCTGTCTAATACTTTTATTAGGTTTCTATTGTGGTGATTCAAACTACATCCGTATATGATAATATCGTCTACATAAAGAAATGCTTCGGATTCTAGTCCGGATAATGCAATTGTAAGCATTCTTTGAAAACTGTTTGATGATATTTTTAATCCGAATGGAAGTCTTTTGAATTGATAATGTCCTTGTGGTGTGGAAAAAGCTGTTAGTGGTCTGGATTGTTTGTTTAATTCTATTTGGTGAAATGATTTTAGCTCTGCCAAGTTTGTCCAAAATGTCTTCTAATCTAGTAAGAGGGAATTTGTCGTTTACAATTTTGTCGTTCAGTTTTCTAAAGTCTACCACCAATCTCCATTTCTTTTTATCTTCCATGTTTTTCTTGGGTACCAAGAGAAGTGGAGCATTATATGGGCTGACTGATTCTATTATGTCGTCATCAAGCATTGTTTTTACTTGTTCTTTTATTATGTTTGTGTGTGAATGTGGTAGTCTGTAGTTTTTTATATATACCGGTGTATTGTCTATGGTCATGAGTTCTTGGGTATAAAAATTGTTGACGGTTAATTTTTCATCTTCTAAGTGAAATATATTTTGATATTTTTTGAAAATGTTTACTAGTTCTGCTTGAGCATAATTGTCGTTGTTATTAATTTGCAATTCAGCTAGAATTTTTTCAAAACGTTTGGGGTTGTTGGCACTGGTGTAATTTAAGATACTGTAATTTTTGAGTGTATCTGTTTGAAGTTTAATGCCCTGTATTGTTATTGTCTCGTTCGTTGTGTTCAAAAGTTTTATGTGTGTCATGCCGCTTCTGGGTGCTATTGAGTTACTTAGAAATAAACCTGGTTTTATTTCATTATTGAAAATTACGCTGTCTTCAGCTAAATTTAATTTTATCGCTTGTATTATCTCAGTTCTTGGAGGTATTTTTATTTGTAGTGACTCTGCAGTATTGGTAATCGACTCTACGCCGATGAGTTCATCGACTACCACAAACCTTTCGTCGACGACTCGCTAAACTACCAGAAATGCTTTTGAGCGGCGAATTTAACAAGGCGATGTCCGCATTGGTAATGCTTTACTGTTCGTCGATTACTTCATCGACGTATTTATCGGTTACATTTCTCTCTGACACTACCTTACAGATTACCACTGAGTACCAATGTAATCGGCGATGTAGTCAATAAAAAATCAATGGCGATGTAGTCGGGGAAAGTTGCCAGCCACTACTTGTGAAACTGCAGGGGAGTTCAATGCTCTTGTATGCATTGGAAGAATTATGGTATTATTATTTATAAATAGAGTTATTGTAAATGTTTCATAATCTATTTTGCATAGGTATTTCTTTAAAAAGTCTCTACCTATTATTCCGTCTGTTTCTATTGGAAAATCTGTTTTTACTAAGTGGAAATTGTGAATGCATTTTTCTTCTGTTAATGTTATTTCTAAATCTAGTGTCCCTAAAGAATTTATTTCTTCTGTAGTTATGCCTGTTAATTTGCATTTGTCCTCTGGGTTAAATAGTTCGCCTTCGAAGTCTGGTTGCATGCGGCAGAGTGATATGTCCGCACCTGTGTCTATTAAGAATGTTAGATGTTTATTTTTGTAAGAAGTGATTATGAAGTTAGTGTTATTATCTGAAATTTTCCATATTTTTAATTGTGGCTGTCCGGAATATCTATGTATTCCGAGCCCATTGTGTTTCCCGAATTTTGTACGGCGTGTATGCGTGTGTTATTATTTCTGTAATTGTTGTTTTGTGTACTTCTGTTGTTTGTATTGAAATTATTATTGTTGTTAAATCTGTTGTAGTTGAAGTTTTTATACATATCATTTCTGTTGTTTCTAGAGAACTCAGGATTGTCCCTTGGAGAGTTATTTATAGGGAAGTTATTGCTATTTCTAAAAGGGTTGTGTTTGAAATTATTGCTATTTCTAGTGTAATTATGATGATTTTGCTTGTTAAATGTTTGCTGTTGGAATTGTGTTTGTTTTCTTCTATAATGTAGAATTGAGCTATGATTTACCTTTTGCTCACTTTCCAATTCCAATGCGAGTTCAGATGCTTCTTGCATATCCTTTGGTCGAGCAGCATATATGGTCGATTTATAGTTTTCATTTAAGCCTTTCTTAAAGATGTCTAGAGCTAGTTTGTTATTTAATTTAACGATGACATTCTTTTCTGGCTGAGAGGCATTGTTTCCTAGTTCTTCTATCCCTAGTTTGTTTAATTTATCTGTAATACTTGTTATCTTTTCTCTGAATGTATTTACTGCCATTTTGCCTTGATATAATGCATTTAATTTATTTTGTAGCTCCTGTATTGTTTCCCTGCTCTTATATCTCTGTTCTAATAGATTTTTTAATTCTTCAAAGTTTTCAGGTTTTGTGTAGGTTCCTATCGCTGTTCGGACATTAGAAGTCAATTTAGCATGATATACGTACTGTAGAAAATCTATTTTGGCCTCGGCGTATAAAGTCTTATTGATTAATTCCGCTGTTATTAAGAAACTTTCTAATTCTATGAAATTGCCTGAGAAAAGCGGGAGTGCTTTTGAAGTCGTTTCTAAACTGAATGCTGCCATTGTAGTATTATTGTTTTCTCTTACTTCTTTAGAACTGTTTAGGAAATAATCTTTAATGTTTTTAAAAATATTGTTAAATTCTATTTTTAATGCTATAGCTTTTTCTTTATCTTTTTCTTCAATTTCCGTTAATTCAAATTGTTTTCTTATTTCTTTAATAGATTCTAATTTATTTTGTAAGGTTTTTTCTGTATATGTCCTTCCTGGACTTTTCTTTAAATTTGTCCATATATGTATCTTTTAATTTTAAAATATTCTCTTACATTTAATTTAGTTGAATTTCTGTTTTATAGATATTTTTCTTTTTGTTTATAAATTGGTTATTGCATTATTATTACTACATAATTATTTATTATTATATTATTTATACCTAGATATACCTTGAAAACAGTAGATTAGCAATTATTTGTGTATTTTTAATAAAATATTAAACATCAGTAATAGAATTATTTGTGTTGCGCCTGTCTCTGTGTTTTAATACGTAATTCTTAAAATAAATATTAATTCTGTAGAATACATATAACAATATTGCTATTATTATTAGAGTTTTCATATATTCTGGCATTATATTCTTATAGTTGTTTCCATCTCCATTACTTACTATGTTTTCTTGGATTTCCACTTTGCTTTGTGGTTTACCCATTTTATTTTCTATTCTGTTGCCCCAAATAGGACCTACCATTTGTGTATTTTATTAATATAAATTGTTTTTTTTGTTTTTTTTTTGTTTTTACGTTAAATTGTAATTAATGTTTATTTGATTATACATATATATAAAAATTTATTTTTTTTTTTTGACAACTAATTTATTTTTTATATGATTTTTTTTTTTGTTATTTCATGGTAGCGCGTTGATTTTGTTTTTTATGTCCTGCTGTTCTTGTTTAGTGGTGGCCAATGTTAGTTCTTTAAACAGGAGTGCCTTGGCTTTCCTGATTTTAAATTTCTTTCCACCTTTTTTCTTCCTTTGTGGATTAGCTTTTGGTATCGTTGGTTCCCAACGGTTGTTTTGGTGGTTTCGCCTTCTATATTCTTCAATGGAGATTGGCTTTGTTCCAGCCGTCTTTGGTAGTGGTGTGTATTTCGGCGCTGATTCGTCCACGGCGTCTGGATTGTACTCTTGTTGTAGGTAGGTCTCCCAACGTTGAAAAATTTCTTTTAGTTCTTCTTCCATTTAATTTGGTATTTTGTTTTTGAATTTTTTTTTTGGTTTGGTTTGACTGCAGGATCTTAGTCTTTAGGATCAGAGGATCTGGTCCGTTTGCAGGATCGCCATGTAATGTGCGTCTTTATTTTCTATTGGAATTTTCCCTGTAGCCCTTTATTTATTTTATACAGCTGAAGGGTTCCAGCTCGACACTAGGCGTTCAAAGGAATGCCGAAATATTTGAGACTTAAAATAAACTAGGCAGGAGTGTGCCGGATTACGTCTGTTTTATTTAAATTTTTCTTTGGCTTATATACTAGTTTTACAAATTTAACTTAGCCCTTCTAACTTATTTTAATATTATTAAATATATTATTCGTCTCTTTCACATTTATGAAAATGTGAAAGGATTCGAATTACTTCTGTTTACTGACCAATCATAGAACATTGCATTGGAGTGCACTCAATTTATTTATACACTTGAATTAGTGTCACTCAAAATATTCTGATTGATCAGCGTTTTGTAGTTTCATTACCAATTTGATATTGGTGAGAAAGAATAGTGTTTGTGTGTTACACTTTGCAAAATACACTACAAATCAGCGGTATGCATTGTACCTTAGTGAAGCACACTACAACTTCCACTAAAGGAAGCGGGGTCCAAAAATAGATTTTTGTGATTATTTGCTTAAAAAAATTTCACAAACACTTTAATAATTATGTTGTTTCTTAGAGGTTGGTTTATTTTTCTTTTCCTGTGGCCCTATTCAGCCCATTTAATAACTTGAGCTGCGCTATCCTTCAAAATTTATCTAACCAAATTTCAAAGATCTGGTGCTTTTCGTTTGGACTATATCGTGATTTCGGCAGACGGACGTTGATTTAATCACTTTTCGAGGGCTATTCAGCCCATTTAATAACTTGACCTGCGCTATCCTTCAATATTTATTATCCCAAATTTCAAAGATCTGGTTCTTTTCGTTTGGACCATATCGTGATTTCGGCAGACCGACGCTGATTTAATCACTTTAGGAGGGTGTAAGAAAATCAATACAATACAAAAGTCAGTTTGCAAAACCAAATTATATATCAATGGATGTATCTACACAGAAAACTAGCTCTAACAATGTATTTTTATACCCTCCAAAATAAGAATATGGGGGGTATATTCACTTTGCATTCCGTTTGTAACTCAGCGAAATATCCATCTGAGACCCCATAAAGTAGTACATTCTTGATCAGTGATGAAATCTAAGACGATCTGAGCATCTCCGTCCGTCTGTCGAAATCACGATTCAGTCCAAACGAAAAGAGTTAGAGTCTTGGAATTTGGTATAAATATATCTTGAAGGATAGCACATGTTAAGTTCGGATGGGCAAGAGGGAAAAAAGTTCCTCTAAGAAGAACTGAACCAACCTCTAGAAAACAACACAATTTTTAAAGTTTATTCGTAATTTTGTTAACCAAACGATATATTTTTATGTAGTAAGAATTTTAACGAACATTTTATATTGCTATATTAAATTGAATTAAGATTCTATAGGCTAATTTTTCGAAAGTTTTGATTGAAATCTCAAAAAGACATGATAAATATTCGAAGGCACAAAGGCAAGTCAACATCAGTTTTAGTTATTCAACTTACACAGCAGAGCATTCAACTATGCCACCTAATAAGTGGTGACAAATACAATACACATGAGCACTGATGATGAAAGGGTTGCGTCTTTCGAAAACAGCCGTTCTGCTCTGCTGTGTAAGTTGAATAACAAAAACTGATGTTGACTTTCCTTTGTGCCTTGGAATATTTATCATGTCTTTCTGAGATTTAAATTAAAAATTTCGAACAATTAGCCTATAGAATATTGATTCAATTTAATATAGCAATATAAAATGTTCGTTAAAATTCTTACTACATACAAATTTAAGCTATGGCTTGAGCTACCAATAAAAAAATTGGAAAACGTCCACATGTACTTAAGTATAAAATTCAAACCAAAAAAGTTTGACTTAAGTATGATGGAACAAAAAATTCAGAAAAATGGGACATGAAAAAAAATAATCAAACGATAACACGGGTATTATAACAATAACATGTTAACATCAGGTTGATACAGTTCTCGTATCCTTTTTCACAATAAAATTTGTGTAAATAGGAACTGTTATCACATTCAACTAAGCCACCTAATAAGTGGTGACAAACACAATACACATGAGCACTGATGATGAAAGGGTTGCGTCTTTCGAAAACAGCTGTTCTGCTCTGCTGTGTAAGTTGAATAACCATAACTGATGTTGACTTGCCTTTGTGCCTTGGAATATTTATCATGTCTTTCTTAATTTAATTTAAATTTTAAAATTGATATCATGTACATATATGTTGACTGTGGCTGCTCCTCGTATGCTTCATACGCAGTGTCTAATTTGGTATACCCTCTCTCCTATCTGCTAGAATCTTACGAAAAAGTTCTTCAATATTGGCTTAAAGCGTGTCAACCATTGCGAGTTTGTACCTATAGATATGAGTCTTAAAAAAAAATAGTCTAAAGCCATTAAACCGCACGGTCTTAACGGCCCAGACGTGAATTAAACTGTTCACCAATAACGTTCCTGTTTTCGTAGTCTTTAAAAGGTACGATCAAATGATGTCACTACACCAAATATTGTAATTGTCAGGCTGTATTGGCGGCTCTTCATTCAGTAATCAGTTAATCGTTGTGCGTTTGTAAGTCGACTCTTTGTTTAATTATTAACCAAACTGAAAGTGTTACACGAAAGCAACTGAGCTGTCAGAAACAATGTTGCTAAAAAAGAACAAATTATAATTTACATAGCATAAAAATAGGGACGAACATGTAACAGTACTGCTTACTGGATAGTTTAATATGTTATGCCTTCAAACAAGAATTGGAGGGTATATATGTATTTACTTTGTCATTCCGCATGATTTTCAAGGAGCATATTTGCACTATTTTTAAATTAATTTAGAATAGACTTGTGTAAAATATACATTTGCATGAATTAAATATATCAATAATTTAAATAAATTTCTATATATTTATTATGAGAAAAATCAAAAGTAATAAAACTTTATAACTTTATAAACATACATATCATATTTGTTTGAAAACTTATATACAATCACGCGTCATTTTGACTCATATAGTGAGTATATTTCAAAATGGGTTATAGGTGCCGCAACGTTGTATGTACCTCTCGAAATATATGCACAACGACTGAGGTGTCCAAAGGGCGATGCGGCGAATTTGCGCTGTTTAAAAAGAAATTGCAATATTTTGGAAGCGAATGCGTAAATTTTACGCAGATGATCTTTCTAGGATTAAAGATTTCATGATTGATGAATAACCTGAAGACTTTTTTTCGTGTTCACGAATTTATAGAACAGCTTTCCTTTTCCTTTTAATGTAAAGTTGCATAGTGATGAATTAAACTTTATATAATTTCGTACTTAGCAGGTTATTGTTGGCCCTTTCAGCAGAGTAACTACAAACAGTTAAACATAATAAAGTAATAGCACGAAAAATATGACTAGTGTGAACAACCCGTCTTAACTTATTGTGCTATTTCAAACACCGACAAGCTGCTGCCTTGATATAAGCTGAATACATATTTCTTTGCGGCAGCATACGCAAAAACGTTCAGTGGATGCCAGCTACGTAAGTTAAACGAGAAAATTTTTTCCCATGTATATATTTAGTTTTTGCGATTTAGTTCTCTTTTAATATTTTTATGTTATAAAAATGTGATTTAATGTACAGACATATAGGTATGATTAATTTATTAGCCGTTCTTTAGTCGTGAATCATATATAAGTAACGGCGCACAGTGGGGCCTTTTGCCTTTTTTTCATTGCAAAAATCATAACTTTTAAATTAATAAAGATATTTTCACGCTCATATGTTAACCGCGGCACTGTGCACAGTGTCGCCTTTTGACTGTTTCATAACAAACATAATAAACATTAACGTACATAATAAAGATGTTTTAAAAATGTATAAAGCATTTCAAAGATAACCGCTTTCGCTAAAAAATAATTAACCTGGGGGGTTACGCTGTAATGCGATGCGAAAGGAATTGCTTTCGCATTTCAATGTAAATAGCATACAAATGCGTTCAGTTTTTCATTCGCATCGCATTACGGAGTAAACCCCCTGCATGTCCATGGGATCACAGGGTACTACGCACATGTTGCTTTCTCGTCGCAAAACCATAATTTTTGAAGTTACCAAGATATTTCCAATATTAAAAAATCACTTCAATTTTAAATCCTTTAGTTTCAAAATAAGTGCTCCCGCATTTTGATAGGCACTGGGCACGGTAATAACTTTTGACTTCTTTTGTCGCAAAATTCATATCTTTTGAAGTAATGATATTTTTAAAATTTAAAAAACATTTGAAACACAACTTTTGGTGCTTCAAATGATATTGTCATAAGGAAGTCTAGAAAAAAATACCACTGTAATTTAACATGTTAGAGTAATATTATATTTTTTATTTTTACTATAAATACACATTCTTGAAATATTTTTAATATTAATGCTATATAATATGTAACGATATCAAGTTATTTAATATATTTTGTTCAAAGTAGTATAATTATTTTTTATTAGTTAGTTTTCTATAAAATAGTCATTAACATTGGGAGCGATATCTAATAGACTTAACATATCAGAGCTATAATTACGTTCTTGTAAATCCTTTTGAGATCTTACATGTCTTCGTGATGAAATTAGTGGATCTGATGAGGCGGCCAACATATTGAAAGGGTCCTCATTTTGTCTTATCCGTGAAATTTTGCAAGTATTTGCGTTTCTGAAGTGTTTGTAATCTTTGTTTTTGCATTCTTGGGCTTCTTCTGATAACTCTCCAATTGGTAGGCATTGATATTCAATTAAATCTTTACCATGAGCCAAAATCTTATGGACCGTAGGACTAAGTTTCTTTTCAGGGTACATTTGAGCCAAAAGCTGGGCAGTTTTTGATGCATAGTCATGAAACTTTGGGCCATTTACCATTTCTCTAGAGTTTATAACGTTTAGGATAACTGCAAACCTTTTTATAATATGATTGTCGATCCGAGTAATTCTGGCTCTTACCTCATCATTTTCAAAAAATGCTCTGGACATATTTCCTTCGTTCGTATTTTCGAGCACATAGTTTTTCTTTTGGTGTTGAGTTCTTATCAAAACATTCTCCATCTCGCGGAATTGTATACGCTAGTTTTAAAATAAACTCCATGCACCTAATTCTAGCATGTAATGGAGAAATTCCATATTCATAGTTGTGCTCATCACTTGAATCATCAAGATTTTGAAAGTCTTTCTGTGTCTTTTTGCAAATCGCACACTTCAAAGTTGACGAAGTATCTGTTATTACATTTAAGACTTTGCCATCAATCATTGTAAGACAAAATTCATAATCAATGTAAACTGTTTTTTGAAATGACATTATAGCACTTTAGAGTAAAATTGTATAATTTAATGATCACTGCTTTTACAAAGTAAAAACTTAACTGGCTTGATTACACAATTGCGGTTTAATTTATACCCAAAAATAAAAAAGGTTCAATTTACCTGCTTTGTAAAACAGAAATCCAGGCCTCAACTATCTGCAGTGTAAAACTGCAGTTTTAAAACTACCTGCCTATTTTTATAATGCGGACAACGTAACATAAAAGAGAATTGAAGAAAAATGCAGGGGAAAAAGTCATCGTGTAAATCTCGTATGAACGAGAGAAATTAAAATACTCGTATGTAACAAATACGTGCTGCAGTGAAAACAGAATTATTGCCGTTTTCACTATGAGATTGTAACAGTTTTCCTCTTGTATCAAGAAAAACGGCAACTTTTGGTGGCAAAGTTTAGTTAAATTATTTAAAGCATTGTGTAGCAAATATGCTCCGAAAATTTGGGCGAGACCATTTTTGGCCATTTTTAGATATGCTCTATTTTATTTGTAAAAATTACCTAAATATAAGGTGTCTGAAAAGCGGCAACTGCCGAAAAAGTAGGGCATCTGATGCACATTTATTTGCTTATTTCAATTAAAAATAAACATACCTTTAAAACGATACCAAAAAAGTAATGATCTAAAGTCAAGGTTTCTAGCACTTCAATTTTAAAATGTAATTTTTTTTTTCAAAATCACCTTTTTTGGGGCTTCCTAAAAAACTGCCGACTTTAAGCAGCTCCACCAGCTATAATTTTCAACCAATTAAGAAAAACGTTTTTGAACTGGCATCAGTAAGAAGTTCTTTGTACGATGTAATCATTCATTTTACAAAATTTTGTCATAAAATTTTTTATTTTTGCCACGGTTTTTCTGAAAAGGCGCCACAGTGCGGCGGCAAAAATATACATACCATCGCCTTCTCGCCTAAAGATTTTCAGCCGTTCGACTCAGATCTCTAGAGCTATTTTATGACAAAACATAAACATACCTGAAAAAGTGCTATTATTTTACACAACACAACGCAGCACAACAACAACTTTTTTAAACTGGTCTAAAAAATTATGACATTATGACAATATGATTAAAGTGTGAATACCCCAAATAATTCGTTTGTAAAGTGGTTATTTTATGAAATAAACGTAACGACTACGTTTCATTAAAATTTCGGACGTATGTCAGAAAAATTAAACCAAAAATTTTGTATTTAACTTTTTACCAAATAGCAACATCGTCATTTTAAAAATATTGTCTCCAAATTATAAGATATTAAAACAGATATTATTGGTTTGGTGTCAACGTAGCTTTAGCTTAAGCATAAAAACGAATTGAAAATTAAACAAGGAAAAACATAAACTTCAAAGTTGTAGACAACGCAATTAACAATTTTTGTCATATTTACGATATTTCTACAATTATACAAACAGTTAACTTATATTTTCTATAGTTTTTGTTTTTTAACTTCTAAGAGTTTACGGCTGCTTATTATTATTCCAAGGTGGTTTATTTTGTAAGTGTTAAATGAAGTACGTAGACAAAAATTGTTTTATGGAATAGATTCACCACTGCATTAAATAGTACTAAGGATTATTTTATAAGTTTCAGTCTAGTACTGCTGTAAAGTGGAACTTCTCTCAGTAATTGGACGATAAGGATCTATAGGATAAATCATTGGATCAAACCGATTTATTACATAATTTTCGGTTCTTTGAGAAGTACTAAATCAAAAAATGTATCTTGCTGGTTACGAGCTCCGTCAATTTTATATGGAATGGTAAATTATTGCCTACAATGGACATTCAGTGTTAAAGAAAATCGACTTCCAATTAGAGCTGCCAAACTATCGATAGTATCGATAGTTTGGTTTTAAGTGGACTATCGATGTTTTTTATCCGATAGCGATACTATCGAGAAAAATCAGGTTATTCAAAAAGTAAAAGTGAAGTTAATAAAAAGGCTCTGACGGCGGCTTTGAAATAAAAAAATGCAACATTCAAATTTCGCCGCCTGTAAGCTTTTGTAATAATAAAAATAATGAAAAACATAAATGTAAAAATAAATTAATAAATTTATAAATTGAATTAAGATTTATAGGCTAATTGCTCGAATTTTTTTCGATTTAAATCCAGAAAGACATGACAAATTATCCAAGGCACAAAGGAAAGTCAATATCAGTTTTTTAGTTATTCAACTTACACAGCAGAGCAGAACAGGTGTTTTCGAAATCCGCAATTCATTAGTGCTCATGTGTATTGTGTTTGTCACCACTTATTAGGTGGCTTAGTTAAATATGATAACAGTTCTTATACAAATACATATTATTAGGAAATTGCATACGAGAACTGTAGCTACCTGATGTTAATACATTTTTATTTTTTAATACCCGTGTTGCCGGGTACATATATTTGTATGTTTTGTTTGTTTATAGTTATTTAAAAAAACTTTTTAAGTTTCTAAAAAACTCCACTTTTTTTTACTTTATGGAAGATAACATAATTTTAGTTTAATTACATAAATTTTTTGCTATAGACAATTTTCCCAGAATTCGAGACTATCGATAGCATCGCAAAAAACTATCGAATGACGCGACTATCGATAGTTTTGCAGCTCTACTTCCAATTGGGATCACTGATGAAAAGAACAAGCAGCAGCTATGCTATATGTAAAACACGACTGGCAGCTCTCCGATAAAGTTCAAGTTATGTGCTGTTGTACCACTCTTCCCAAACACATCTCGTTTTAATGGAACATGCGATTTAGTTGAGCAAGCACTGAAAAGAAAATGTCTTTTATTGGGCTGTAGGCATCATTTATACGAATTAATATTAAAAATCTTATATAAATTCAAAATACCCCGTGTTACAGTTAGCACTGACATACCGCTCTTTAAAATATTAAAAATTAATTGGAATGAAATCAACTATGTGTAGCGATATTCGAAATGGTATATCCATTGCAAGCAAGCCATTGTAGATTGACAATTTCATCAGCTATTGTTTTTCTGAATTTGGAAAGCCTATATATAAATATATATTTATATATACTCTACACAGCTCCAAGTTAATTATTTAAAACTGGTGTAGATGTCCGCTCATATATTTTTATAACAATGCGTTCTAAAGGAAATTAATTTAGATATAACGAATGTAATTGTTAAGCATAAAAAACCGAAAATCATTACGCGAAATCTCTTAAATATTTTGGGGTATTCACACTTCGTGCTATTTAGTCATATTGTCATAAAGTCATAATATTTTACACCAGTTTAAAAAAGTTGTGATGCATACAAAATACTCATAAAATAATAGCACTCTTTCAGGTATGTTTTTGTTTTGTTGCAAAATAGCTCCAGAGATCTGAGTCGAACGGTTGAAAATCTTTAGGCGAGACGGCGATAGTATATGTTTGCCACCGTTACTTATAAATGATTCACGACTAAAAAATGATTCATACTTATATGTTTGTACATTAAATCACATTTTTATAACATAAAAAAATTAAAAGAGAACTAAATCGCAAAAACAAAATATATACAAGTGAATAATCGTTCTCGTTTAACTTACGTAGCTGGCAGCCACTGACCTTTTTTCCGTATGCCGCCGCAAAAAAAAAATTGACTCAGCTCATTTCAAGGCAGCAGCTGTTTTAGTTTATACATACAAATTCATTTAGATATTCCTGTGCACCAGAAGACAAATTTAATAATTTTAAGTAGAAATGGAGTTTTTAGACTTTTTTGTCATATCCAAACAACTTTATTACAATTATCTTAATTATCTTTTGCTTTGATAACATCATTACAAATGTGTTGTTTTCTTATCAGCTGACAGATGTTTGAAATAGCATACTACGTTATGACGGGTTATTCACACTAGTTATATATTTCGTGCTATTATTTTGTGACTACAGTGTGACTCCCGCAATTGATTACTCGCATTAGTATTAGTAACATACCAAGAAGTGGCCGTCCACAAAAAAAATACTAAATGCATAAGCGATACACTTAAAATGAAATTGATAAAGATCCGAGGACTATGGCTGCTGATCAGAGCTGCCGTTTTTGATTATTTCTAACCAAAATTGTTAATTTTTTTTTCCAATGTGATGATCTGACTGTTTTTTTCATTTTGGTTACTTTAGGCGAATTCGCCTTGAATATACATGTCTGTTGTAATAACAGATATGCTAACCATCCCAAAAATTTTATATTGAATATCAGCCTGTGAATTAATTGTAAATCTATTGAAGCAATTTACACTGGATAAATTATGCTGGCATAACATGGCAGCTTGTAGGCATTTTCGGTGAAGAGAGTCGTTTTTTGGTTGGCATAATTTTACAACCAGTTTCAACCCCGCACTAGCAGAACAAAACTAACTGCCATACCTAAATACGGGCGGCAAGTGTTTTTTAACTGTCAAAAGTTCTCATGTCCATACATTTTGTATGGAGCATACCGAAATAACGCGGCGGCAACGCTTTGCTATTGGAAAATCCGATTTTGGCAGAGCATTTTCTAATGAAGTTGGTTGCAAAAGAAGAGAATTGTAACCAGAGAAAAAGAGTAAAGATTTACAAAAGTGAAATATATAATAAAAGAAAAAAATTTGTGCACTTCGTATTAGAAAATGGTGGTAAGAAAATATTTACAATATGATTATATACATACATATGTATGCACGTTTGAAATTTGTACAAAATTTCAATAACAAAATCACAAATGTCGTCCGTCCAGCTGTTAAAATAATCTGGGTTGTTTAATTTGTTTGTTTTATAACCCTGTTTTTATTGTTTTTTTACATAACGCTGCCGCTTTTGTTTAGGTATGGCATTTCAGCGTTAACGCTCAGCGGAAAAAAACGTTCCGCTTTCCGCCCGTATTTAGGTATGGGTGTGAAGGCCGAGACTCATAGAATCCGTCATACGTTATACGTTGCCTTTTTCAACTGACAGCTGAGTTGAAATACATGCTTTCTTATGTGTGTTGTCACATTCAGTACTTCTGCGTCAAAGCAAAGTACGAAAGTTGGCCAACTTTTAACTTTTGGCGTACGTTGAATACTTTGACAGAAATCGATGAGTTTTTCAAATTGTTTTAATTAATTTTTTGTATTGTATGTTCAGGAAAAATTAAATAATATACAAAAAATGTTTATAAAATGTATGAATTTAACATAAATAAATAAAATGGAGGACATACAATTGATTTAATATCCGTCAACAAAGTACTCATTGTGCCAGCCTTTTCCGTCAGTACGTTCATGTCAGCTGAAAAAAGCGACGTAAAACGTATGACGGATTCTATGTGTCTCGGCCTTAATGCATACACACTTATGAAAACACAGGTTCTGCGTTTTGTTTTTTAAAGAGCGTTTTTTAGTCTTTAGTTGTCCATCTTTGTGTAAACATGAATTTCAAAAGAGAAGGGGGTTGGTCGCGCCAACAATCATTAAAATTGATAAATGAGTCAGTAAGGGTTTTTTCGGTAATTTCAGAAACTTATACAAATTATTGCAGTAATTTTAGTAACTAGTAAAAGTTTTTGGTTACTGAAAATTTCAACAAATTTTTACTTAAATTACTTTTACTGGTGACGAAATAAACTTTTTGAATGTACTACCTTTCAGTTTTCATGTTTGCGTATATTGCACTACATACTTCTTTCATAGGTACGGTGTCATTTTCTTCCTCTTTTTTTACACAATGTCCTCTTAGATAAAAAAAATTAAAGTGTCCTTTTTTAACTGATGTGTCCTTTTTTATAATTAAAGTTTTTTCTTCAAACTACTATATTAAAAGTCTTATTTTCTCAATACAATAAAAGTTATAATCACCAATACAATATTGTCATCATCAAATGGAGTGTGCAGAAATAAAAATCTTTTTATCAAATTACTGTAATATATTTGGACATATTTAATTGTTTAAACAACATTAACATACATATGTTAGTTAGTGTGCCATGTCTATAGTATATGAAATTGTTTACAAATAGTGAATACAATTTTTATTACATTTCTAAATGGCCTTCTTTTCGCATTGAAAAATATGGTAATCGTAATCATAGCTGAGCCTAAATAGGGTGCAGACTGTTTACTATTTTCGGCAATTTCCCTAAAGGTTTCTCTTGTGACTAAAAATCTTAAAGTTGCAGCCAATTTTTCTTCAACCGGAATACATTTGTGCATCGCTTCTTTTCTTTGTCTAAAGTGTATGAAAAACATAACAAGAAAGTTATTTCAAAAATAAACTTAAAGCTTTTATTTCAAAATAAAAAGAAATTGTACTTCACAGGTTTAAGATATATATTTTTTTGTAAAACGATATTTTTTATGAAAAAGTTATTGTTTTACAAATGGAGATCATTGAAGCAATTCACACTGGATGAATTTTTATTCCGCTAAATTTTTGTTCTTTTCAAAACACACTGGATTAATTCTTCTGGCATAAAATTGTATACGTATACACAGATTTGTGTGTGTTAGTATTTTTTTTTTATTTGACGTTTGTCTTTCGTTCGCTGAACACATAAATTTTGAAACAAACTAAGCGGAAATATGGCTGGAATAAGTGATGAAGAATTGGCAATAAGTGAAAGTTCCCCTAACAGACATCTCTCCAAAGCGGTCAATTCCTAAAACTTTATAACCGATATCATAAACCCGAACAAAAAACATTCGCTAAAACGGACGCTCCCATAGACAGCGGCGGACACGAAAACATTTTTCTTGGCCAAAACATTCTAAAAAGCGGACATTTGAAAAAGAAATAAAGTATGTACGGCTTAAAACTGTAGTAAAAATGTCAAACAATTGTACAATAAATAATTTTCAGTGTTTCTCCTATTGTTATTGTGTAAGCTGCATATAAATATTAGAGAAATAAGAAAACCATAACTGTTCTTGATGCTTTGTGCTTTATTAAACAATCATGGGAAAAAGTAACATCCGAAACCATTAAGAACTATTTTGGCAAAGCAGGACTTATGAAAGATTTTGATAATGCAGAATTAGATGTAGAGGATGATATCCCTTTATCTATCCTCCGGAGATTGGCTATTAATGAAAATATTCTAACAGAATCTGACACTATATAAGTTTTGGTTGATAGAGTGGAAATAAGCTCATCAGAAAATAATGATACAAGCATTTTAGAAGAAGACCATAATAAAATATTTTCCTTTAAAGAAGCCTTAGAAGAAGTTAGACGCTTATTGAAGTTTGCAGAAGAAGACTATACAGCATTTGAGCCCTTGAAACGGTTGCACGAACAATCACCCCAAGAACAATCGCCCAAAGCACCAAAATGAACAATCGCCCAATATTTTTGGGCTTTTATTCATAATGAACAAAGACCCAAAAAAAAGTGCAAATCGCCCAAAATTTTGTGAAAAATCACCCAAATAGGAAAATGAACAATCGCCCATTTATTTGAGTCATTGTTCATTATGTCAAATCGCCCAAGTTTATGATGAAAAATCCCCCAAATAGGCTGAGTGAAGAATCGCCCATGAAAAAATCGCCAAAATCACATAAATGAACAAACGCCCAAAGGAGAAAGAGAAAGTCATTAAGCCCGGCTGAAGGCCGGCTGTGAAAAAAACTGTTTACTCAGCGAAGCCACTTTTTTTTTTTTTTTTCTTTCTCAAAGCAGCTCTGAGTCAGTCAACATCAAGCCTCGTTGGCAATTAAATTTTAAGTGCAACCAGACCACTGATCGTTTACTCTCTTTCGAGAGTTTTGCGTCTCACTCGCACTAGTTAATTTCAACGACTCGGATAGCTGTATAGATTTACAGTTCTTCTGAGGAATTTTCCGTGGTTAACTACGTTGCTACTTCCTATGTGAAGGCATAGGTCGTGTACAGTCAGACACAGTAACGGAAAAGAGAATACAGTTAATAACATCGCCGGCATACCCGTTGGCATCTGTGCATAAATAGAATTAGTTATTGTGGCACGACATATCGTGCGAATTGGTGATGGCGTAATAGTCTCAGGACTGGCCAAATAATTCTTCAGTCGATGACTGAAGTAACAAAATAGGATTAAAAAAAGAAGCCACTTTTCGACATACCTGGAGGAGAAAGTTCTTAAGCCCGGCCGAAGGCCGGCTGTGCAGAACACTGTTTTCTCAGCGAAGCCACTTTTCGACATACCCAGAGGAGAAAGTCCTTAAGCCCGGCCCAAGGCCGGCTGTGAAAAAAACTGTTTACTCAGCGAAGCCACTTTTCGACATACCTAGAGGAGAAAGTCCTTAAGCCTGGCCGAAGGCCGGCTGTGAAAAAACTGTTTACTCAGCGAAGCCACTTTTCGACATACCTAGAGGAGAAAGTCCTTAAGCCCGGCCGAAGGCCGGCTGTGCAGAAAACTGTTTACTCAGCGAAGCCACTTTTCGATATACCTAGAGGAAAAAGTCCTTAAGCCTGGCCGAAGGCCGGCTGTGCAGAAAACTGTTTACTCAGCGAAGCCACTTTTCGACATACCCAGAGGAGAAAGTCCTTAAACCCGGCCGAAGGCCGACTGTGAAAAAAACTGTTTAATCAGCGAAGCCACTTTTCGACATACCTAGAGGAGAAAGTCCTTAAGCCCGGCTGTACAAAAAACTGTTTACTCAGTGAAGCCACTTTTCGACATACCCAGAGTAGAAAGTCTTTAAGCCCGGCCGAAGGCCGGCTGTGAAAAAACTGTTTACTCAGCGAAACCACTTTTCGACATACCTAGAGGAGAAAGTCCTTAAGCCCGGCCCAAGGCCGGCTGTGCAGAACACTGTTTTCTCAGCGAAGCCACTTTTCGACATACCCAGAGGAGAAAGTCCTTAAGCCCGGCCCAAGGCCGGCTGTGAAAAAAACTGTTTACTCAGCGAAGCCACTTTTCGACATACCTAGAGGAGAAAGTCCTTAAGCCTGGCCGAAGGCCGGCTGTGAAAAAACTGTTTACTCAGCGAAGCCACTTTTCGACATACCTAGAGGAGAAAGTCCTTAAGCCCGGCCGAAGGCCGGCTGTGCAGAAAACTGTTTACTCAGCGAAGCCACTTTTCGATATACCTAGAGGAAAAAGTCCTTAAGCCTGGCCGAAGGCCGGCTGTGCAGAAAACTGTTTACTCAGCGAAGCCACTTTTCGACATACCCAGAGGAGAAAGTCCTTAAACCCGGCCGAAGGCCGACTGTGAAAAAAACTGTTTAATCAGCGAAGCCACTTTTCGACATACCTAGAGGAGAAAGTCCTTAAGCCCGGCTGTACAAAAAACTGTTTACTCAGTGAAGCCACTTTTCGAGTAGAAAGTCTTTAAGCCCGGCCGAAGGCCGGCTGTGAAAAAACTGTTTACTCAGCGAAGCCACTTTTCGACATACCTAGAGGAGAAAGTCCTTAAGCCCGGCCCAAGGCCGGCTGTGAAAAAAAACTGTTTACTCAGCGAAGCCACTTTTCGACATACCTAGAGGAGAAAGTCCTTAAGCCCGGCTGTGCGAAAAACTGTTTACTCAGCGAAGCCACTTTTCGATATACCTAGAGGAGAAAGTCCTTAAACACGGCCGAAGGCCGGCTGTGAAAAAAACTGTTTACTCAGCGAAGCCACTTTTCGACATACCTAGAGGAGAAAGTCCTTAAACCCGGCCGAAGGCCGGCTGTGCAGAAAACTGTTTACTCAGCGAAGCCACTTTTCGATATACCTAGAGGAAAAAGTCCTTAAGCCTGGCCGAAGGCCGGCTGTGCAGAAAACTGTTTACTCAGCGAAGCCACTTTTCGACATACCCAGAGGAGAAAGTCCTTAAACCCGGCCGAAGGCCGACTGTGAAAAAAACTGTTTACTCAGCGAAGCCACTTTTCGACATACCTAGAGGAGAAAGTCCTTAAGCCCGGCTGTACAAAAAACTGTTTACTCAGCGAAGCCACTTTTCGACATACCCAGAGTAGAAAGTCTTTAAGCCCGGCCGAAGGCCGGCTGTGAAAAAACTGTTTACTCAGCGAAGCCACTTTTCGACATACCTAGAGGAGAAAGTCCTTAAGCCCGGCCCAAGGCCGGCTGTGAAAAAAAACTGTTTACTCAGCGAAGTCACTTTTCGACATACCTAGAGGAGAAAGTCGTTAAGCCCGGCCGAAGGCCGGCTGTGAAAAAAACTGTTAACTCAGCGAAGCCACTTTTCGACATACCTAGAGGAGAAAGTCCTGAAGCCCGGCTGTGCGAAAAACTGTTTACTCAGCGAAGCCACTTTTCGACATACCTAGAGGAGAAAGTCCTTAAGCCCGGCCCAAGGCCGGCTGTGAAAAAAAACTGTTTACTCAGCGAAGCCACTTTTCGACATACCTAGAGGAGAAAGTCGTTAAGCCCGGCCGAAGGCCGGCTGTGAAAAAAACTGTTAACTCAGCGAAGCCACTTTTCGACATACCTAGAGGAGAAAGTCCTGAAGCCCGGCTGTGCGAAAAACTGTTTACTCAGCGAAGCCACTTTTCGACATACCTAGAGGAGAAAGTCCTTAAGCCCGGCCCAAGGCCGGCTGTGAAAAAAAACTGTTTACTCAGCGAAGCCACTTTTCGACATACCTAGAGGAGAAAGTCGTTAAGCCCGGCCGAAGGCCGGCTGTGAAAAAAACTGTTAACTCAGCGAAGCCACTTTTCGACATACCTAGAGGAGAAAGTCCTGAAGCCCGGCTGTGCGAAAAACTGTTTACTCAGCGAAGCCACTTTTCGACATACCCAGAGGAGAAAGTCCTTAAGCCCGGCCAAAGGCCGGCTGTGCAAAAAACTGTTTACTCAGCGAAGTCACTTTTCGACATACCCAGAGGAGAAAGTCCTTAAGCCCGGCCGGATTATTTTCCTGTACCTACGCTTTTTATATTTCATAAGGACGAGCTTTGCTGAACTATATTTATGCAAAAATCAGACCGCTTGAAACACGTGAAGGGATATTAGTGAATTTTACTTGTCAAAACTTCAAACGTCGTTATTATGAAAACGAAGCTGTATATCGAAAAATTTACAAAACCTTTTTGTCTTATTTAACCATGTGCTGTAAAGATTAGATTGCGATACCGTAGTAACTGTAGGACCCTAACAACAGATAAATCATTTAAGTATTTGTGGGGATTAGTCATTAAAACTTTGTGTGATTTAACATAACGAACAATGATCCAAAGAGATGGGCGATTGTTCAGTTAGTCAGTTGGGCGACTTTTCACAAAATGTTGGGCTCTTGGTAATTTGTTTGGGCTTTTGTTCATTATGAATAAAAGCCCAAAAATATTGGGCGATTGTTCATTTGGGTGAAATATAAAATATAAATGTACAATTGCCCAAAAAATATATTTTGGGTCATTGTACATTTTTGTAAAATGGGTGATCGTTCATAACACTGGTTTACAGCCAAAAAAAACCAAGAACGCCACATGTCTAGATAAGTTAATTGGGACCTCCTGAACACGAAAATCGCTGTAATTTTTTTTTCCTAAGTACCGTTTTTTAGATAACGGTACTTTTGTGTTTTTCGGTGCATGGTCCCACTCAAACCCTTGTGGAGCCCAACCAAAAAGTCCGATCAAAATAAATGGCATATCGTTGGAAAGGTACTTGCATGTCTTTTCCGTCGATATGCTGGAAATTTCTATCTGACATGAAATGGCTGAGTTATGGCACCTCAAAGTTCAAAATTTACCTATTTTTTACG